>CAKAOJ020000531.1:130000-187500 GCA_916701645.2 Sebastolobus alascanus
CTTGAATCAAGAGGCTCTTGAATTTGATGGTGATTTCATTTTTCAAGTACCAACTTTTAAAAACTTGATTGGAGGCAGCACACATTTACACAATGTGCTTGTCTCAGACACAAGTGATATACGATGAATGGCTTGTTCTTTTGTCCTACCAGGCCTTCGAGAGCACGCTGAAGTCATGGGAGGACAAGAGGAAGATTGACAGCTACCGCGCCAGCAGACCCCGCCTTAACTCGCAGCAGTCCATGGAGTACCTGACGGAGGAGGAGTGCGCTCAGGTTCAGCAGCTGGGCATCGTGGCCGACACACTCATCAACAAGTAAGAAACTTAACATTTTTTTCCCTGTTAAAAGGTTTTTTTTGGGGGGTTAAGTACTTCCTCATTTGATGCGAGGGTCATTAAAGGACAGAAGATGTCGTATGCTGTACAGATGAGGTGAATTTGTGATATTGGGCTATACAAATAAAATTGACTTGACTTGAAGCACTTCACAGTTTCTGTTTCTGTGGCGTGTACAGGAAGCTGGTATAGTCTCTTTCAAAGATATGTTGGCTGTGAAAAAAAAGCAACCTCAAAACTTCATGAAGTAAAATATTTTAACTTGGGCTGTCAAAGTTAACGCAAATTTGTTTTAACACAACTTGCAATTTTTATATTAGCTTGTTGAGAAGGAGGTTGAATAACGATCCAAACTTACGCTTAATTTTGGCGAGGAAAAACTGTCATGGCCATTTCCAAAGGGGTCCCTTGACCTCTGACCTCCAGATCAGTGAATGTAAATGGGTTCTATGGGTACTCACAAGTCTCTCTTACAGACATGCCCACTTTATGATAATCACATGCAGTTTGGGGCAAGTCATAGTCAAGTCAGGGTTTCTGGACAATATTTGTAATTGTTTTGTGTTGGTAATTGATTTCCAATAATAAATACATACATAGATTTGTATAAAGCAGCACATTTGTCCACTCCCATCTTGATTAGAGTATTTCAATACTTGGAAAATCTCCCTTTAAGGTACATTTTGAACAGATACAAAATGTGTGATTAATTTGACAGCCCTAATTTAACTAAGATAGAACTAGAACTAGAGTTTGAACTTCACCTCGTACAGCAGATGTTTCACAATAAAAGCTTACCAGAAATGGGAAGGATTATCCCCTTTTGAGCAACTGGGAAGCTTTTAAAGTGGAACATCTGAGCAGGAAGTGTTGACTTTCATTGCAGTAGCTTAACAGCAAAGTACAGTAGAAGTATTTGAAAGTAATTAGTGAATAAAAACAGCATTTGATTGCAATAGTCCAATTTGTTATATAATAATGTTATGCAAGTGTACATTATCCTGATTTTTTTCCCTCAACAAATTGTCAGAAAAGATATCCGCACTCTTAGATCTATGCAGTGTTTCAATTTATTCTGAGCTTTCGGTCTGTCAGACCTTCATCAGAGCAAACATGACTCTAACAGAGGACAGGCTGATAGAAATAACCAATCACACTCCAGTCATTAGCAGTATGCAATGCACCTGTGTGGTAGAAGCTCCACCTCTTGGGAACTGTAGTTCTCATAGAGAACTGTGAGGCATATAGATAAATGTCATTTAAAAAGTATACAAAAGGGTGGAACACAGTGAATATAGAAAAGACATATATAAACACGAAGCATCTAATAGTGATATCATATATTTTATAGTAAATGGGGCTTTGAGAAGGATCAGGCTAAAGCCATCATAAATCAGAGATCCCCAGATCTATAAGAAGAAACACATGGAAAGTTTTTTTTTCGATGCGCTCTTCACTCTGTCTACAAAAATTAGCATAAAGATATAAAAATATTAATATTAATAAGTTTATGTAAATTGCGAATAAACAAACATAATGAAAACCCTTTACAGTATGCACACATAAAGTACATAAAAGCAAGCTTATCAGCAACCTTCCTGTTGTGTTTCTGTGTTGAGAAGGTCAGGGGGGAATTTTGCTCTACATTTTGGGATTTGTTCATCCCATTGCAATTAGCTTGCTTATTTGCTACGTTTTTCTCTGTTGCACTGATGAGCCATTTTATTTCTCTTTTTCGCACTTGTAAAAACTTTGTGTCCCTCTGAGGCCTTCCCAGCATCTCTCAGGTTTATTGTGATCTTCTCAGTCATGTTTGCTAAACTAAATTCCCCTTTCAGGATGATAAATATTTTAATTACATTTGTAAAGTTATCTCAGAAGCTGAGAAAGAGCTAAGAGATTTGATGTGGAGAATTTGAGAGCACAGTAAAAGGTGTGCACTTTCCACCTACTGCCAACTTGAGAAGACTTGTATCAGTATAAAGTATAACGTTTTGATTAAAGAAAACAGAATTACCCACCAGTTCATGTATCAGGTTCAATCTGCCCTCCAAACATCTTCACTTTGACTCTCAAATTGCTCTGACTTTCATCAAATGGACCCAAGTGAAAAACAGAGATATTCTTAATTGAATCTTAAAGTTTTGTGATTCACTGGTCAAAATGTTTGAATCCAAACATCTACAAATTGAACTCAAAGGTGGGAGAGTCTAGTCAAGTCAATTTTATTTTTAGAGCCCAATATCACAATTCACAAGTTTTCCTGAAGGTGCTTTATAATCTGTGCAGCATACGACACCCACTGTCCTCAGACCCTCCATTCAGATAAGGAAAATCTCCACCAAACAACCTTTTCATCAGAGGCCCGACGATACAATATTATCACGATACGATCTTATTGCGATTTTAACATTTTGCGATATGCTGAGTATTACGTTAAGATATATTGCAATTAGGGCCGTCAAAGTTAACGCGATAATAACAGGTTTACGCAAAATTGTTTTAACAGGACTAATTTCTTTCTGAGGTTTCAGCGAGCTCAGTTTTAAAGCTAGAGTGAAGATACTGGTATCGGATGAAACTAGAAAACCTAAGGAATCCATTGTCCATTTCATGTCATACTAGCTTGTCGCGAAGGAGGCTAAATAACGCTCCAAACACAACATATCTTGAGGTCAGAGGTCAAGGGACCCCTGTGAAAATGGCCATCCCAGTTTTTCCTCGACAAAAATGTAGCATAACTTTGTATCGTTATTTAGCATTTTTCCCAAGCTAACATGACATGGTTGGTACCGATGGATTCATCAGTTTTTCTAGTTTCATATGATACCTGTATCTTCACTCTAGCGTGAAGACCGAGTCCGCTACAATCTCTGAAATACAGAATAGCAGCCGGGCCCGCCGGCGGGCCGTAGGATTGTTAAGAGGTTAATAGTTAATATAATAAAAAAGGTTGATACTTGATGTCCGTGTATCGATACAATATTGCCACACAGAATATTGCGATACTTTGCTGTATTGGTTTGTTCCCCCATCCCTAGATAAAATGGGAGGGATGGAGAAAGAAACTTCTGTCCCATCAAGAGGCTGAGACAACTTGTTGCAGTAATCACTATAATTGTGCCTTTTCAGCTTGTTGAAATAATAATTACAGCTCTTTAAAGTCTATGATGTCCTCCCTCGTCCTTCTCGTAGGATCCGTGAGGCAGCCAAGACCCACAAGCTGGTGGAGCAGGAGTTGGCTCACGCCGTCAACGCCACCGCCCTGGTGCTCACGGAGGCCAAACTGTCCAGCCCGGAGGTAAGGGGGGGGGGGCAGACTGACGGACAGATGGACGATTTCACTGAGCAAAGCGTGCAGATTTTCAGCTGTACGCTTGGGTCTCATGTCAGTTTACAGGCTGTTAATTTTGCAGCCTGTTAACCTGAAATGCATCGGTGACATCACGTCAAGGACACAACATGCTTTCCCTTCTATATTATGAGACCCAAAGTGTTCAAGATTAAACTAGAATTACCGCCTTGCAGTTGTATTCCTCCGCCAACCAGTGAAGTTGCAGTTTATATCCATGTCTGTCCAAAATGTCATCACTTCATAATTTTATCCTGTTAGACATTTCTGTGAAATTGTCATAATTAGCATATGAATTCTTGAATTGTAGCACAGTGACCTTTGACCATCAAAATTGAATGTGTTCATCTTTGAGTCCAAGTGGACGTTTGTGCCAAATTTGATGAAATAGGACAACCCGAAAACATGTCGCCAATGAAATAATTCAAATAAAACGATTGGTCTGCCAGCTGGTTTGTCTTGAGTGACAGACAAAGATTTAGTGATGAAAAGTGACTAAAGAGAAAACCACCGTTGGGAAATGAGTGTTGTGAAGAAGAGGTTTGTAGATAAAAACTGCTGGAATTAAATAAAAATGACTTTGTATTTGTGAAAACATGCAGATAAAATATGAGAATGAGCTGAATTTTAAATATTATATATAAATATATATATATATATATATGTATATATTATTTGACAGTTTTATTGTTGTGTATTTTTCATTAATTACTAATTTCATAACATCTTAAATTCATCTACTCTTGAACACTTAATTGTTCATTGAAACATCCTTTCAACAACACTATGTTTTCTGGTTGTCCGTCCGTCCGCTCCATTCTCGTGAACACGATATCTCAGGAACGCCTTCGTGTGAATTTATTCAAATTTAGCACAAACATCCACTTGGACTCAAAGATGAACTGAGTAGATTTTGGTGATCAAAGGTCACTGTGGCCTCACAAAACACGTTTTAGCCATAACTCAAGAAGTCATGTGCTAATTATGTCAATTTCACACAAATGTTTAACAGGATAAAATGATGACGTGATGAAATTTTGGACAGACATGGATGTAAACTGCAACTTGACTGGTTGGTCTAGCTGCTGGTTGTAAGCGAGCAAGAGGGTTTTGAATTTGATGCGAGTGGCGACGGAGCCATTGAAGGGATATGAGCAGCGGAGGGACGTGAGCTGTTTTGGGTTGGTTGAAGACCAGTCGTTGCGTTCTGGATCATCTGCAGAGGTTTGAATGTGCATGCAGGGAGGCCTGCCAGGAGGGAGGTGCAGTAGTCAATGCGTGATATTACAAGAGCCTGTGCCAGGAGTTGTGTTGCATGATCTGACAGGTAGGATCTTCCTGATGTTGTACAGGTCAAACCAACACGACCGAGCCACTGAGGCCCCGTGAACCTTAAAGGTCAGCTGGTCATCAATCTCCACACCCAGATTCTGGGCAGACTTTGTGGGTTTGACTTTGGTTGGTCCAAGCTGGATGCTGATCTGTGGTTGCTTAGAGGGACTGGCTGGGATGAGAAGGAGCTCGGTCTTAGATAGGTTGAGCTGAAGGTGGCGTTCTTTCATCCATTTAGAGATATCGGCAAGGCATGACGTAATCCGTGCCGTGACGGTAGTGTCATCTGTTGGGAATGATAGGAAGAGTTGCATGGTATTCAAAGGAGGAGTTGTTGCTTAGTGGGGACAGATTACTGAATGTCCAGTTTTTGGCAATGAGCGTGCTTGTACCACCTCTATGTCCAACAGAGCGAGGTGTGAGAGCAAACACTGTGTCAACAGAGACACAGGCGGTGTTTCCTGGACGGATCCAGGTTTCAGTCAGGGTTATATCTGAATGTCTGACAGCTTTGCTAGTGCTTGGATAAATTGTGTTTTATTTACAGCAGTCCCAAAGGCCAAAAGTAACAGAGGAGTGAGTAGAAGAGGCTTTCCTGAGTGTGGAGAGCTTGTTGGGGTTGCATTGTCTATTGTTGGGGACGCAGATAGGCGCTAGTATAGTTATTAGAATATATGAAAGATAATTATTAATAGCAATAAAATAATAATAACAATATTAATAAGTTATCAATATATATTTATAATAACAGGGCACCAAATTATAATGGTACATAAACTCAAAAAGACATTAAAATGGCTATCAAAAGTAATTAATAATTCTCAATAATTATTAATTATATTGAATAATGTGTTTTAATTTATATTAAATAATCCTTGGGGCATCACTCTTTGAAACAAAGAGGAAAATGATAATCAATTAATTAGTCTCATAAAGTATACTAAACTACCAATTTGGATATGTAAGGGATAATGTCCATGTAATTGTTGTGAAAGAATCCCCTTCAGGGTGATGCTGCACTCTCTCATCTTCCTGAAGGGGATTCTTTCACTACAATGACCCGCTAGCTGTACATTATCCTGCTTATTACACTGCTACTTACTGAAGAAATCAATAATTTGACACAAAAACGGTCCTCCAGAGTCCGACATCAGAACTGCGCCCATAGCAACGGTCTGATATAAAGAAATAACAGACCGTAGAACGCTGTGATTAACCAATCAGAATCGAGTATTCAGTGACGCCGTGTAATATATATATATATATATATATATATATATATATATATATATATATATATATAAAAACTGGTCTATCTGAGTTTAGGAGTTTACTGTTGTAGTAAAATCAAACATCAAATGTCAAATAGCAAAGATGAAACACTGAGATATGGGAGTTAAAATACCGTGTTTGTGGCACACTCACTAGAAAGAGACATAATAAATGTACTTTTACTGATGTTCTCATACATTTGACTTGTGAACAAACTTGAATAAGTGGACACATACAGTATATCATCTGTCTATCAGCTTTAGGCCATATATTGCACATCTTTGGCTTTAATGATGAAAACTGAACTTGTAAATTAATTTGTATTTCAGTGTCTAAGTCGCAGCACGGCGGTGGAAATCGTTAACAGCAGTAAAGTTCTCCAGGCTGAGACCAGGATGCTGCTCGATGGAAAACTACTGGTACAACTCTTCAATTTCATCCATGTTTTCTCTCTGTTGTCTTTGTTTCCCTCTCCTATTCTTTTCCTCTCCACTGTCTCTCTGTCTCTGCTGAAGCCATTCAATCCTCAACGGCCCAATTTCACTTTCTGCTGTCTATCTATTGTCTCGCTTTATTTACCTTGTAAGGAAATGTACTTTTACTCACTATAGCCCTTTGTGCAGAAGAGCAAATATAGTGACAACTTAAACCATGTCATGACAATGATGCATGCTACAATACTGGGAGCACATTTCCCTCTCTGTTCTCTTTATCTTCCTCAGTTTTGTAATGTTTATAACCCTTTTCAAACCTAACAGATTGGGCTAAACTTTCTCTGACTTTATCTTATGTAATTCTGATGAACTTCAGCTAGTTGTTTGCTTCCCTAACCTTACCTGAAATGAGAGAGATAAGATTAAATGAAACTGTCATGATTAGACACAGATAAGTAAAGCAGCAAACAAAATAATTGGCATAATATGAAAATTACCTTTAGTTTGAAAGAATTTGTGATACGCCTCAACTGTTGACAGAATTATAGGTTAACAGATGTTTACAAATCTGTACATTTGCATAAAATACACAGGGTGTCAAAATGTACATCATCTTCAGATGGTAGAAGAATAGAGCAGATGTTAGCACTTTACATTTTCAGATTTACAGACAGGGGGGGGGGGGGTTTCTAGACTAGAAGTTGCAGTTTAGAAATAAACTCTTGATGCATTTTATTATCTCCTCATCCTCCGCAGTCAGAGTCTCCGGAGGAAGAGGAGCTTCGGTCGACCCTGAATAGCCTCAGCGCCGAGCTCCACAAGCTGGACGACATCCACTGGATCTGTCCTCTCATGCAGTGCTCCGAGGAGGTGAGGAAGGGTGCAGTCTAGGGGTGGGAAAAAAAATCGATTCACCTATGTATCACAGATTTTTTTTTTTTTTACAATTTTGAAATAGAATTTTTAATGCCAGAATCGTTATATTTGCTTCACCTGAGTCTATGTAAAGGTAGAAGGAAGTTACCGCTTTTATTATTGTAGTCTGAGTAGCGTGATGTCATATCATATCGTAGAGATAGCATGACAGCGACTGAAATCAACAAACATTTTGCCAAAGGGCAGGTGTAGACTACTGGTAGGCGGGGGCGGAGAGAAAAAAAATATTGGGAGAATCGCCAACGCTGCTTTTGATTTTGATGGTCGAAATCGGAAGCAAATTTCGATAGATTTCCGTTTTGGAATTGAAATCGTGCCACCCCTACTCCTCTCTTGGTGCATGTTCAGTTCCCCATGACGTTTCTTTTTTAGGACTCAGTGCGGGGCAGCAGTAAGAGCACCAGCAGTATGAAGCTGAAGATCATACCCAAGGTGAAGAAGGAGAGGGAGAAGCTCCACAAGCAGAAGTCCAACAGCTCTCTCTCAGGTAAGAGATCAGGACAGAGCCCCGATTCAAAGCTTCAGTCCCACAACTGCAGATATGTAAACCAGATCAGTTCCATACCATACCAAACCATATCAGTTCCATACCATACCAAACCATATCAGTTCCATACCATACCAAACCAGATCAGTTCCATACCATACAAACCAGATCAGTTCCATACCATACCTGCACTTATGGACTTTTCGCCGAAAAGCGTCCACTCCGCATACCTTTACATGGGCCGAAAATCTCGAATTGGACACTTTTTACCTTTCCCAAGCATCGCCTTCCCGGGGTCCTAAAAATCAGGGAAAGGGCTCTAAATTACCATTAGGTTGTCGTGATCCAGGGGGCCGAAATCTGGAGCTCTGGCCCTTTCCCCCTCGGAGCTACGATCGTTCCAGGAATTCCTAAAACCGGCCGTTATTAGGGAACCGCGGTGAAATCCTTCACCTATCCACCAGATGGCAGGCTCCCGGTCGGGTATTGCCACTGGACACTCCCATCCTTAATTGCTCGGGTAATCGCTCGGGTACTGCCATTGGACACTCACATCCTTAATCGCTCGGGTATTGCCATTGTACACTCCCATCCGTAATCGATGGGTATTGCCATTGGACACTCCCATCCTTAATCGCTCGGGTTATCGCTTGGGTATTGCCATTGGACACTCCCATACTTGATCGATGGGTATTGCCATTGGACACTCCCATCCTTAATCGCTCGGGTAATCACTCGGGTATTGCCATTGGACACTCCCATCCTTAATCGCTCGGGTATTGCCATTGGACACTCCCATCCTTAATCGCTCGGGTAATTGCTCGGGTATTGCCATTGGACACTCCAATCCTTAATCGATGGGTATTGCCATTGGACACTCCCATCCTTGATCGATGGGTATTGCCATTGGACACTCCCATCCTTAATCGATGGGTATTGCCATTGAGCAGCGTCCACTCCGCATACCCGAGGCCCTGTGTTAAGGTATGTGAAGTGGACAAAGTTTCCACCTCATGGACACTGATACTGGCTGATTCCCTGAAGTGGACAAAGTTTCCACCTCATGGACACTGATACTGGCTGATTCCCCGAAGTGGACACAATGTCCACCTTATGGTCGAGGTATTGCCATTGGACAGCGTCCATTCCGCATACCCGAGGCCCTGTGGTAAGGTATGTGAAGTGGACGAAGTTTCCACCTCATGGACACTGATACTGGCTGATTCCCTGAAGTGGACAAAGTTTCCACCTCATGGACACTGATACTGGCTGATTCCCTGAAGTGGACACAATGTCCACTTTATGGTCGAGGTATTGCCATTGGACAGCGTCCACTCCGCATACCCGAGGCCCTGTGGTAAGGTATGTGAAGTGGACAAAGTTTCCACCTCATGGACACTGATACTGGCTGATTCCCTGAAGTGGACACAATGTCCACCTTATGGTCGAGGTATTGCCATTGGACAGCGTCCACTCTGCATACCCGAGGCCCTGTGGTAAGGTATGTGAAGTGGACAAAGTTTCCACCTCATGGACACTGATACTGGCTGATTCCCTGAAGTGGACACAATGTCCACCGTATGGTCGAGGTATTGCCATTGGACAGTGTCCACTCCGCATACCCGAGGCCCTGCGGTAAGGTATGTGGAGTGGACATGACTTGTCCAATTCACATACCTTACCGCAGGGTCCCGGGTATGTGAAGTGGACAGTGGCTATATCTCCACAGTGCCTTGTGCTAGGAAGCTGAAATTGACAGGGCAGGTTGCTGGAGCCCCAGGGACCAACATATCCAAAGTTCAGCTCCCCAACCATAAGCACCCTGGAGATATAGCCTCTGTCCACTCCGCGTACCCGAGGCCCTGCGGTAAGGTATGTGGAATGGACATGACTTGTCCAATTCACATACCTTACCGCAGGGTCCCGGGTATGTGAAGTGGACAGTGGCTATATCTCCACAGTGCCCTGTGCTAGGAAGCTGAAATTGACAGGGCAGGTTGCTGGAGCCCCAGGGACCAACATATCCAAAGTTCAGCTCCCCAACCATAAGCACCGTGGAGATATAGCCTCTGTCCACTCCGCATACCCGAGGCCCTGCGGTAAGGTATGTGGAGTGGACGTGACTTGTCCAATTCACATACCTTACCGCAGGGTCCCGGGTATGTGAAGTGGACAGTGGCTATATCTCCACAGTGCCTTGTGCTAGGAAGCTGAAATTGACAGGGCAGGTTGCTGGAGCCCCAGGGACCAACATATCCAAAGTTCAGCTCCCCAACCATAAGCACCGTGGAGATATAGCCTCTGTCCACTCCGCGTACCCGAGGCCCTGCGGTAAGGTATGTGGAATGGACATGACTTGTCCAATTCACATACCTTACCGCAGGGTCCCGGGTATGTGAAGTGGACAGTGGCTATATCTCCACAGTGCCCTGTGCTAGGAAGCTGAAATTGACAGGGCAGGTTGCTGGAGCCCCAGAGACCAACATATCCAAAGTTCAGCTCCCCAACCATAAGCACCGTGGAGATATAGCCTCTGTCCACTCCGCATACCCGAGGCCCTGCGGTAAGGTATGTGGAGTGGACGTGACTTGTCCAATTCACATACCTTACCGCAGGGTCCCGGGTATGTGAAGTGGACAGTGGCTATATCTCCACAGTGCCTTGTGCTAGGAAGCTGAAATTGACAGGGCAGGTTGCTGGAGCCCCAGGGACCAACAAATCCAAAGTTCAGCTCCCCAACCATAAGCACCATGGAGATATAGCCTCTGTCCACTCCGAATACCCGAGGCCCTGCGGTAAGGTATGTGGAGTGGACATGACCTGTCCAATTCACATACCTTACCGCAGGGTCCCGGGTATGTGAAGTGGACAGTGGCTATATCTCCACAGTGCCCTGTGCTAGAAAGCTGAAATTGACAGGGCAGGTTGCTGGAGCCCCAGGGACCAACATATCCAAAGTTCAGCTCCCCAACCATAAGCACCGTGGAGATATAGCCTCTGTCCACTCCGCATACCCGAGGCCCTGCGGTAAGGTATGTGGAGTGGACGTGACTTGTCCAATTCACATACCTTACCGCAGGGTCCCGGGTATGTGAAGTGGACAGTGGCTATATCTCCACAGTGCCTTGTGCTAGGAAGCTGAAATTGACAGGGCAGGTTGCTGGAGCCCCAGGGACCAACAAATCCAAAGTTCAGCTCCCCAACCATAAGCACCATGGAGATATAGCCTCTGTCCACTCCGAATACCCGAGGCCCTGCGGTAAGGTATGTGGAGTGGACATGACCTGTCCAATTCACATACCTTACCGCAGGGTCCCGGGTATGTGAAGTGGACAGTGGCTATATCTCCACAGTGCCCTGTGCTAGGAAGCTGAAATTGACAGGGCAGGTTGCTGGAGCCCCAGGGACCAACATATCCAAAGTTCAGCTCCCCAACCATAAGCACCGTGGAGATATAGCCTCTGTCCACTCCGCATACCCGAGGCCCTACGGTAAGGTATGTGGAGTGGACATGACTTGTCCAATTCACATACCTTACCGCAGGGTCCCGGGTATGTGAAGTGGACAGTGGCTATATCTCCACAGTGCCCTGTGCTAGGAAGCTGAAATTGACAGGGCAGGTTGCTGGAGCCCCAGGGACCAACATATCCAAAGTTCAGCTCCCCAACCATAAGCACCGTCGAGATATAGCCTCTGTCCACTCCGCATACCCGAGGCCCTGCGGTAAGGTATGTGGAGTGGACATGACTTGTCCAATTCACATACCTTACCGCAGGGTCCCGGGTATTTGAAGTGGACAGAGGCTATATCTTCAAAAGGCCTTGTGCTAGGAAGCTGAAAATTCATCAGTAACACTCTTTCCCTGTTATGAACAATTGCTGCGAAAATGAAGAAGATCGGAAAAAGTTTATTTTTTCATACTGCAGCTTTAAGCTAAAAATATGAAGAAAAGACAAACTTAATAACTTTGTGCTGGAATGATCTAGAACTCTGAAATTTTGGCTGTGACACCCTCTCACACCTATGAATAGATTTTGTAAAGATGAAGAAGATTGGAGCAAGGGCATGTTTGCCACACTTGAACATATTTCCATGGTTTTGCACCTACTGTCCACACTGGTTCTCAACGGTCTAGATTCATCAAACTCTTGTCAGTTATTCATCATGAACTGCTCTTTTAAGATGTATCGAGTTTTTGCTCCTTTGGTCATCCTTTGGGTCAAATAAGGGAGGTGAGGGATAATTTACAGACCAGGCGTCCAATGGCAATACCTTCCCATTCAAATTTTTAAAAATACTTTGGCCTCTTTAAGAAGGTTCTCAAGGGTTTAGAGACACCAAAATCAAACATGTTCATCACTCCACTATGTGGTTTAAGTGTCCAGAGTTTCTAGTTGATTGGGCTTCAGGAAAGTACAAAAACACACTCCCCTTAACAAGGCCAAAACAGTAGGCCTCAACCAGTAGGAAAATGCTAAAAACAGGTCAAACTTCGTCAAATTAGGCAAAATAAGGCCCAGTTTCTTATTAATTCTGTTATACACATCCAATGTGACTTATATATTATCAAGTTGTCTAATTTGATCCACATTTGGAGGTTGAGAAGGCCTCCTATGGGCCACGTATACGTCCAAATATGAGCCTAATCGCAGAATATGAAATCTAAACCTACTCTGATTGACCCGCAGACACTGGGGCCTTTAAGGGCACAGAGTGAAAAACTAGTGATCCGATTTTGGAGCCTCTAGACCCTTGGTAAGAGCCCCAAATGGCCCCCAAAGTGAGACAAAGTCGACAATGTAAAGGTATTTGAAGTGGACATTTTGTCCATTTCAAATTCACTTGCATTCAAAAAATATGGGTTTTAGTTTAGGCTGCTGCACGGGCTCCTGAGCAGCTACAGAGCTCAAATTTGCAGCAAATACTCTTTGTTTGGAGGACAAACAGTCCCTCAAATTTGGAAGCTCTGGGTGCCTTAGAAAGAAGGTTATTGCTCACCCAATGTTTCCACCAAAATCTTCAGATTTCTTATGGCTATTACTCTGGCACCAGATGACCTAGAGGCCCCCAATGTGGAGCAGCGATAGTTCTAGCGGTCAAGATTAAGCACCTAAAATTTGATGGTTCTAAGTGCTCTGCAAAAAAATGACTCCATCTTCACACCTCTAAAGGGTACTAGCAGCGTCAAGGCTGAGACCACTTGATGAGAATGGATGATTTTGGACCAAGTTTTTTTCTAGAGCTTCTGGGGTTCTGAAACTGAAATATGTTGATCTCCACTCATTGTAGAGCAATCCTGTGGTGGTTTCACATCTCTATGTATTTTGTACACTCTGGGGCCAGATGTCCATTTCCCATTACAAATGAATGGGGGTTGAAAGTTAGGGAAAATCCCATGATAAGGTATTTGAAGTGGACAGAGTCATATCTCAGCTAAAATAGCTTTAAATGATATGAAATTGATAGAGGCACCTAACATTGACCCACTAATGCAGAATCCAGTGTTTCGGGCTTCCATCTCTCCTCGATGGCTACTTCCTTTCAGGGTCATCGTAGCAATACGGTTCAAAGGCCAGTTGATTCAGGAGGTCGCAGAGATCACGTGGTAGAATTTTGGAGTCAAAATTCATGGCAGAATTGAAAATATGGCCTTAATTGGTTAAAGGTCGACAAAAGGTCGACAAAAGGTCGACAAAAGGTCGACGTGTCCACCGGCAATACCTTAACATTGACTCGAAGTAGAGAGAGGCTATATCTTCAAAAGGCCTTGTGCTAGGAAGCTGATTTACAGGGCAGGTTGCTGGAGCCCCAGGGACCAACATATCCAAAGTTCAGCTCCCCAACCATAAGCACCGTGGAGATATAGCCTCTGTCCACTCCGCATACCCGAAGCCCTGCGGTAAGGTATGTTGAGTGGACATGACTTGTCCAATTCACATACCTTACCGCAGGGTCCCGGTTATGTGAAGTGGACAGTGGCTATATCTCCACAGTGCCTTGTGCTAGGAAGCTGAAATTGACAGGGCAGGTTGCTAGAGCCCCAGGGACCGACATATCCAAAGTACAGCACCCCAACCATAAGCACCGTGGAGATAGTTCCATGAAGTGGACGCTAGTTCCATGAAGTGGACAAAGGTTAAGCCAGAAAAAAGCTCCACATCGTGGGCACCAAAAATGGCTGAGGTCCATGAAGTGGACACTAGTTCCATGAAGTGGACAAAGGTTAAGCCAGAATAAAGCTCTACATCGTGGGCACCAAAACTGGCTGAGGTCCATGAAGTGGACACTAGTTCCATGAAGTGGACAAAGGTTAAGCCAGAAAAAAGGTCCACATCATGGGCACCAAAACTGGCTGAGGTCCATGAAGTGGACACTAATTCCATGAAGTGGACAAAGGTTAAGCCAGAAAAAAGCTCCACATCGTGGGCACCAAAACTGGCTGAGGTCCATGAAGTGGACACTAGTTCCATGAAGTGGACAAAGGTTAAGCCAGAATAAAGCTCTACATCGTGGGCACCAAAACTGGCTGAGGTCCATGAAGTGGACACTAGTTCCATGAAGTGGACAAAGGTTAAGCCAGAAAAAAGGTCCACATCATGGGCACCAAAACTGGCTGAGGTCCATGAAGTGGACACTAATTCCATGAAGTGGACAAAGGTTAAGCCAGAAAAAAGCTCCACATCGTGGGCACCAAAACTGGCTGAGGTCCATGAAGTGGACGCTAGTTCCATGAAGTGGACGCTAATTCCATGAAGTGGACAAAGGTTAAGCCAGAAAAAAGGTCAACATCGTGGGCACCAAAACTGGCTGAGGTCCATGAAGTGGACACTAGTTCCATGAAGTGGACAAAGGTTAAGCCAGAAAAAAGGTCCACATCGTGGGCACCAAAACTGGCTGAGGTCCATGAAGTGGACTCTAGTTCGGCAATACCCATCGATCAAGGATGGGAGTGTCCAATGGAAATACCCATCGATTAAGGATTGGAGTGTCCAATGGCAATACCCGAGCAATTACCCGAGCAATTAAGGATGGGAGTGTCCAATGGCAATACCCGAGCGATTAAGGATGGGAGTGTCCCATATGGACACTTAAACTGGCTGATTCCCTGAAGTGGACAAAGTTTCCAACTTATGGACACTTAAATTGGCTGATTCCCTTTCCACCTTATGGACACTTAAACTGGCTGATTCCCTGAAGTGGACGCTAGTTCCATGAAGTGGACAAAGGTTCAGCCAGAAAAAAGGTCCACATCGTGGGCACCAAAACTGGCTGAGGTCCATGAAGTGGACACTAGTTCCATGAAGTGGACAAAGGTTAAGCCAGAAAAAAGGTCCACATCCTGGGCACCAAAACTGGCTGAGGTCCATGAAGTGGACACTAGTTCCATGAAGTGGACAAAGGTTAAGCCAGAAAAAAGCTCCACATCGTGGGCACCAAAACTGGCTGAGGTCCATGAAGTGGACGCTAGTTCCATGAAATGGACAAAGGTTAAGCCAGAAAAAAGGTCCACATCATGGGCACCAAAACTGGCTGAGGTCCATGAAGTGGACACTAGTTCCATGAAGTGGACAAAGGTTAAGCCAGAAAAAAGCTCCACATCGTGGGCACCAAAACTGGCTGAGGTCCATGAAGTGGACACTAGTTCCATGAAGTGGACAAAGGTTAAGCCAGAAAAAAGCTCCACATCGTGGGCACCAAAACTGGCTGAGGTCCATGAAGTGGACGCTAGTTCCATGAAGTGGACGCTAGTTCCATGAAGTGGACAAAGGTTAAGCCAGAAAAAAGGTCAACATCGTGGGCACCAAAACTGGCTGAGGTCCATGAAGTGGACACTAGTTCCATGAAGTGGACAAAGGTTAAGCCAGAAAAAAGGTCCACATCGTGGGCACCAAAACTGGCTGAGGTCCATGAAGTGGACTCTAGTTCGGCAATACCCATCGATCAAGGATGGGAGTGTCCAATGGAAATACCCATCGATTAAGGATTGGAGTGTCCAATGGCAATACCCGAGCAATTACCCGAGCAATTAAGGATGGGAGTGTCCAATGGCAATACCCGAGCGATTAAGGATGGGAGTGTCCCATATGGACACTTAAACTGGCTGATTCCCTGAAGTGGACAAAGTTTCCAACTTATGGACACTTAAATTGGCTGATTCCCTTTCCACCTTATGGACACTTAAACTGGCTGATTCCCTGAAGTGGACGCTAGTTCCATGAAGTGGACAAAGGTTCAGCCAGAAAAAAGGTCCACATCGTGGGCACCAAAACTGGCTGAGGTCCATGAAGTGGACACTAGTTCCATGAAGTGGACAAAGGTTAAGCCAGAAAAAAGGTCCACATCCTGGGCACCAAAACTGGCTGAGGTCCATGAAGTGGACACTAGTTCCATGAAGTGGACAAAGGTTAAGCCAGAAAAAAGGTCCACATCGTGGGCACCAAAACTGGCTGAGGTCCATGAAGTGGACACTAGTTCCATGAAATGGACAAAGGTTAAGCCAGAAAAAAGGTCCACATCGTGGGCACCAAAACTGGCTGAGGTCCATGAAGTGGACGCTAGTTCCATGAAGTGGACAAAGGTTCAGCCAGAAAAAAGGTCCACATCGTGGGCACCAAAACTGGCTGAGGTCGATCCCCAGTTCCAAACCTCGTCCACCGGCTGGTCCCGTCGACCCACTCTTAAGCACCCCCCCTGGGCTACTCACCTATCACCGCCGGGGCCAGAGTTTCATGCCCCTGGTAATCTTTTCCACTTTGTGCCCCTGGTAGTATTTTCCACTGGCTGATTCCCTGAAGTGGACACAATGTCCACCACATGGTCGAGGTATTGCCATTGGACAGCGTCCACTCCGCATACCCGAAGCCCTGCGGTAAGGTATGTGGAGTGGACATGATTTGTCCACTCCACATACCTTACTGCAGGGTCCCGGGTATTTGAAGTGGACAGTAGCTATATCTCCACAGTGCCTTGTGCTAGGAAGCTGAAATTGACAGGGCAGGTTGCTGGAGCCCCAGGGACCAACATATCCAAAGTTCAGCTCCCCAACCATAAGCACCGTGGAGATATAGCCTCTGTCCACTCCGCATACCCGAGGCCCTGCGGTAAGGTATGTGGAGTGGACATGACTTGTCCAATTCACATACCTTACCGCAGGGTCCCGGGTATGTGAAGTGGACAGTGGCTATATCTCCACAGTGCCTTGTGCTAGGAAGCTGAAATTGACAGGGCAGGTTCCTGGAGTCCCAGGTCCATGAAGTTGACAGGGTTCCACTAAATGGACGCTACTTCCATGAAGTGGACAGAGTTCCACTAAATGGACGCTAGTTCCATGAAGTGGACAAAGGTTTAGCCAGAAAAAAGGTCCACATCATGGGCACAAAAACTAGAGTTTTACTCGGAGGTCGATCCCCAGGTCCGAACCCCGTCCACCGGCCGGTCCCGTCGACCCACTCTTAAGCACCCCCCCTGGGCTACTCACCTATCACCGCCGGGGCCAGAGTTTCGTGCCCCTGGTAATCTTTTCCACTTTGTGCTCCTGGTAATATTTTCCACTGGCTGATTCCCTGAAGTGGACACAATGTCCACCTTATGGTCGAGGTATTGCCATTGGACAGCGTCCACTCCGCATTGTTGGGGAACGCAGGTAGGAGCTGGTCTAGTTATTAGACAATATTAAAGAAAATTATCAATATTAATAAAATTAATATTACTTAATTATCAATATATATTAATAATAACAGGGCACCAAATTACATTGGTATAAGCTCAAAAGACATTAAAATGGTTATCAAAAGTAAATAATAATTATCAAAATAATTATTAATTATAATGAATAATATGATTTAATGTGTATTAAATCATCCTCGGGGCACCACTCTTTGAAACAAAGAGAAAACGATAGCAAATTAATGTAGTCTCATAGCTAAGTCTCATTAAATATACTAAACTATCAATTTAGAACTCTGATTAATAATTAAATTAATAACTATAACCAAAAATCACTATATCAATAGATAGTAAAGGTTGAAGGATTTTGGAGTTCTTGACACAGCAGCGGTTGGCATTATTCACTCTTGTACAACATTAAACAGACCAGCATGTATGATCCACAAATATTTATTTATAAGATAATAAATGTTAAAACACAATATTAATCTAACTAAATAACTAAACTAAACAAACCAAACACAGTGTGTGAGCATGTGTGTGTGTGTGTGAGAGAGAGAGAGAGGGAGAGAGAGAGAGAGAGAGGGAGACAAAGACAAGATGGCTACTTGTCTTTGATGTCTGCATGGCCTACAAAACAAAATGGCGAGCACTGTAAAACTACAAAGATGGCCGGATCAAAGATGGCCGCCAGGGTGTCACCACATGACCTCTTTGTCCTTTGGAGCACATGGGCTCAGGGAGAACAAAGAGGTGTGATGTGGGGGTTGGGGTTATCTGAATGGGTATGTTTGTGTTTAAAACCAATTCACAGTTTATGTAAATGATCTTAATGTGTGTCAGATGATAAAGATAGTTAGAAAAGATGGTTAGTTTGCATGCAAGACCCTATGTCTATGTGGAGCATAAACTAAACACATCTGATGTGGCGAAGCCAGCTAACCAAATATCCTGACTACAACACTATCACAACAGTAAAACTTAATGAATTACATCAAACCAAATCAATACATGTACATTTACAGAAGTTAAGTTGAACAGTCTTGCTCAGCCGTATGCAATTACTAATGCTAAGGTAAAGCCCAGTACGTTACCACTACATGGAAGAAAGGGGTTGTAATTCCAAGGAGGGATTGGAGAAAGCCGACTGGAGAAGGTTGTGGTTCCAGGGTCGAAGTTGTTGTTGTCCTTGCTGTGTGAGATCCAGTTGTGCAGCTGGAAGGAAACTGGTCCAGTCCTGTTTCTGCAGCTTGGTGGCTTGGTGCTAACTTCCTTGGTTGAAGTTAGTTGATCAAAAGGCAGGCACTCGCGTCTTCTGCCTTTAGAAGTTCCTTGTGTTTCTATGTCTGTCTGCTAACAAGACATAGATCAGATAAGAGCTGCTTCTTCATGCAGTCTCTGGCTGGAGAGCTTGGGTGAGAAGGGCCGCAGCTGACCTCCTGCGGGGCAGGGGTGTTGACAGGCCAGGGACCAAAGAGCAAAGAGCAGAGAGCAAAGAGAGAGAGCAAAGAGCAAAGAAAAGAAGGAGACCTTCCTATTTATCCCGCGTAAAATTCACATGTACTTGTGAATGAGTCATCATGTTAAAGTAGCCAATGGAAATGGTTACTGAGTCCATGGGTGGAGCTACTCAATGAGTGACCCAAAGGAATCCTGGGAAGTGCAGTTCATGTCTTTGCCACCATCTTGGATGGTCAGGTCCAACATCCCCCCATTTTGGTCTTAAGATGTCCATCATCCTTAAGAGCAAGCTAGAGGTTGAACAGTTCACAGGTCCTTGGAAACAACCTGGGGGTTGTTCAGTTCCACTCCTGGGGACAACTCGAAAGTCGTTAAATCCATGCTTGGAAAAGTTCATTCAACAGTTCATTCAAATTTGTAACGTCTGGGCAGTTCATTGACCAACTGGGCATTGGTTAAAACTATCTATCTTGGCTAAGCAAGAACAGTCCCTAAGTTACAAATACAACCAGATAAACAACAACAATAGTACTGTATAAAATACATAACTAGTGTTTCCCTGTTATTTATAAGGTTAGTGAAGAACAGGAATGTTAGAGATAAAGAGGTGTTAAGGTGAGATGCAGAGTGTCACCTAAAAATATGAGAACAGGTGTATGACGGGTTCTGTGATGCCATAATGGTGTGTCCTTAGCTAGTGTTTTGCACTACTTATCTCTAAACAAGATACTACCAAGGAGTTGGTCCAAGTGTACTTGTAAAGTTGGACAGTGGTGTCTGAGACCTATCAGAATTTAGGGTTTGCTGTTGCTAACAAACTCAAGTTTGCCCTAGTAACTGCAAAAGAGGAAAAATTAAGGCACCGTTATCTAGCATCTGTCTCACTGTTAGCTGTGTGTTAGCTAGTACCGTGGGAAGACAACTCTGGAGCTCTTGTGCTTGACTCGTGGCTCAGGGCTGTAACGCTCCAGGTAGCCAGAGGCAGAGAGGCACTCAGAGTAGCTATCACTGTCTGCTAGGTTATGTCCATGTTCTGAACCGTGGTCAGAGTCTGAACTGTGGTTGGAGATGCTGTGGTCATCATCAGACCGGTCACGCCAATTCTGGGACAGAATTTCAGAGTATGGCTTTCTAACACTTCTGTTGTGTGAATGCCTATCTCTACGCAACTGGTGGACATGGCGGTTACGCTCAGTGTCCTTATGCAGCCTTTTGTGACCCCCCTTCGACCTGTTGTGAAGGTGGTCTTTTGAGGTGGCAGATCTGCTTGACACGTCAGTGTTTGAGCTGGTGGGCTCAGTTGGTTTGCCCCCCCTTTTGGAAATGACCAGAGTTTCCCAAGCTATCTGTGTCATCTTCCTTATCTCAAGCAGTGAGGGGTTACCCTGACGCGTCCTGAGTACCACATGGGTGCGAACACATGGGTGCAGGTTCTGCAAAAACAAGGACTTGAAGATGGGGTTTTCTTCTAAACCTGGTGCATTCTTACCTTGGAAGTATGCATGCCTTAAACGTCTGTAGTAATCCCTAGGATTCTCACTACGTGAATGTTTAATTTGGAGGGCTGCAAACATCGCTGAGGTCACGTCAGCAGTAGAGGAGAATTCTTCTATCAGTGCATGACGGAGCTCACTGTAGTCATTTCTGACACTGGGAGGTTGTGATTGTATAAACTTGTGCACAGCTTTAGAGCTGGTTTTCCACACAAGTTTAACTTTCTCCCTTTGGGTTGCGTGTGTTAAATCAATTAGATTATGATCTAATTCTCTAAAGTAGTCATCAATGTGATGATCACAGTTGTCTGGATCAAAACATTCAATGTCTTTAGCTATGAGTTCAAGCACTTCATAGCGGGGACTCTGTGGGGTCCTTTCTGGTGAAGGCGAGACTAAATTAGCATTACAATGCACTTGTTTATCACATGCTAAAGTTCTCTCTGGCTGAGAAGCAGAGACTGAACAGCTGTCATCACTCTGGTTACAGAGTGGAAAGGAAGCTGAACAGGCTGAACCTTTGGAGGAAGGAGCACAGGTGAAAATGTCATTTCTCAGTAGCTGAGAAGAACATGGGGCAGAGTATCTTCTAGAAGGTAAACTACATGTGTCTTCACTGTCATTATCAGAAAAATGGGAAGTCAGGTAGCTGTTAGCACTGTCTCTCAGTGGAGCTGACTTCATTCCCAAGGACTTTGAGTCAGTTGGAAATCTTTCACTTCTGAGCGGAGAGGGGGTTAACCTCTCATCAAGTGAGGAGTGTGAATCGGAGTAACCAGAATCACAATGGCTGACAGACTGTGGTGGGGTGAGATGTTCTAATCTAAGCCCTAACAATTGCTCTTTTTGCGAGCAAAGATCCGACTCTGCTGAATGCAGGTCTTCTAAGTAACGCATCATCTTTTTGTTTGCTGTCTGAACTTCATGGAGGAGACAAGCATTTTGCGTTCTTAGGGAATCTACCTCCTTCTCCAGGGCTGCTTTGCTCTGAACAGCAAGACTGGTTTGCCTGTGAAAAATCAGAAGCAAGCATTTAAACAATGAATCTTTGGATGCGGTCTGCGCATCACACCTGTCTGTGAGTAGCGATTCCATTTCTTTCCTGCACTCACTGAAACTCAACCTGCTGATGAGTTCAGGGCAGCCAGGGTTTAGGCTCTGTGCTACGGAGGAAAGAAAAAGCTCTACACAGGGGTTCTCCATTGTTATGCGTGGAATGGAGGGTAAAACTAAACAAGGTGTCTAGTACCAAGAAAAATAATGTTGTGGCTATGGTGTTGCTTTGGCAGACACCTTGTAGTGTAGCAGTAGGTACACTAGCCTAACAACAATGTACTGGCTTACTTTATTGGGGGTAGCTTCCTGTGGAGGAGGGGCAGCTACAGCACTAACTAGTGACTCTAGTGGGCAATAAAACAAAAGGGGCCAGTAAAGTAAACAAAGGTTTACAAAACAAGTTTGCTTACACACAACATGCACTAACTGAGATGCAAGGCAGTAACAGTTGTGATGATGTCTCTTAAAGGTGACTCGAGCTGGAACGTGTGAAAGTAACAGCTAGGTGCAAACTTATATCACAGGGCTGGTAGCACACTGTGGCTCTTATCAGGCTCAATCTTACTCAGTCAGGCTGAAATGCATGGCAGTGACAGCCAGGTACAAGCTCTCTATGTTACACAGGGCCGGTGGCACGCTGTGTCATTAAAGGAACACTTAGATTAACAGCAAATTATGACAACTTGACTAGATTGCATTGAATACGTGGTATTCAAATGCTGAACCAAAATTCTTTCAAGTTCTACAGAGTAGGTTAACTTGAATTAGCAGCAAAAGCAAGTTCTTAAAATTAACACTAGGAAGGTTTAAGTGTTAATAATCAAAACCTCTCAAATTATAATTCTAATGTACTTGTTTAAAAGTACAGCTGGACGTCTACTCCTGTGGAAGACTAGTGGTGTAGAATGTCAACACTTTTGGTTCGTTTAGAAGGGGAATATGAAATTTTTGGTTTTGTCCAAAAATTATGCTGAAAATTAATATTGCACAATTATGAATAATTTGCCAACAATACTATGCCTCACACGGGGCACCATTATGTTGGGGAACGCAGGTAGGAGCTGGTCTAGTTATTAGACAATATTAAAGAAAATTATCAATATTAATAAAATTAATATTACTTAATTATCAATATATATTAATAATAACAGGGCACCAAATTACATTGGTATAAGCTCAAAAGACATTAAAATGGTTATCAAAAGTAAATAATAATTATCAAAATAATTATTAATTATAATGAATAATATGATTTAATGTGTATTAAATCATCCTCGGGGCACCACTCTTTGAAACAAAGAGAAAACGATAGCAAATTAATGTAGTCTCATAGCTAAGTCTCATTAAATATACTAAACTATCAATTTAGAACTCTGATTAATAATTAAATTAATAACTATAACCAAAAATCACTATATCAATAGATAGTAAAGGTTGAAGGATTTTGGAGTTCTTGACACAGCAGCGGTTGGCATTATTCACTCTTGTACAACATTAAACAGACCAGCATGTATGATCCACAAATATTTATTTATAAGATAATAAATGTTAAAACACAATATTAATCTAACTAAATAACTAAACTAAACAAACCAAACACAGTGTGTGAGCATGTGTGTGTGTGTGTGAGAGAGAGAGAGAGGGAGAGAGAGAGAGAGAGAGGGAGACAAAGACAAGATGGCTACTTGTCTTTGATGTCTGCATGGCCTACAAAACAAAATGGCGAGCACTGTAAAACTACAAAGATGGCCGGATCAAAGATGGCCGCCAGGGTGTCACCACATGACCTCTTTGTCCTTTGGAGCACATGGGCTCAGGGAGAACAAAGAGGTGTGATGTGGGGGTTGGGGTTATCTGAATGGGTATGTTTGTGTTTAAAACCAATTCACAGTTTATGTAAATGATCTTAATGTGTGTCAGATGATAAAGATAGTTAGAAAAGATGGTTAGTTTGCATGCAAGACCCTATGTCTATGTGGAGCATAAACTAAACACATCTGATGTGGCGAAGCCAGCTAACCAAATATCCTGACTACAACACTATCACAACAGTAAAACTTAATGAATTACATCAAACCAAATCAATACATGTACATTTACAGAAGTTAAGTTGAACAGTCTTGCTCAGCCGTATGCAATTACTAATGCTAAGGTAAAGCCCAGTACGTTACCACTACATGGAAGAAAGGGGTTGTAATTCCAAGGAGGGATTGGAGAAAGCCGACTGGAGAAGGTTGTGGTTCCAGGGTCGAAGTTGTTGTTGTCCTTGCTGTGTGAGATCCAGTTGTGCAGCTGGAAGGAAACTGGTCCAGTCCTGTTTCTGCAGCTTGGTGGCTTGGTGCTAACTTCCTTGGTTGAAGTTAGTTGATCAAAAGGCAGGCACTCGCGTCTTCTGCCTTTAGAAGTTCCTTGTGTTTCTATGTCTGTCTGCTAACAAGACATAGATCAGATAAGAGCTGCTTCTTCATGCAGTCTCTGGCTGGAGAGCTTGGGTGAGAAGGGCCGCAGCTGACCTCCTGCGGGGCAGGGGTGTTGACAGGCCAGGGACCAAAGAGCAAAGAGCAGAGAGCAAAGAGAGAGAGCAAAGAGCAAAGAAAAGAAGGAGACCTTCCTATTTATCCCGCGTAAAATTCACATGTACTTGTGAATGAGTCATCATGTTAAAGTAGCCAATGGAAATGGTTACTGAGTCCATGGGTGGAGCTACTCAATGAGTGACCCAAAGGAATCCTGGGAAGTGCAGTTCATGTCTTTGCCACCATCTTGGATGGTCAGGTCCAACAGCATACTCGAGGCCCTGTGGTAAGGTATGTGAAGTGGACATGATTTGTCCACTCCACATACTTTACTGCAGGGCCCCGGGTATGTGAAATGGACAGAGTCATATCTCAGCTAAAATAGCTTTAAATGATGTGAAATTGATAGAGGCACCTAACATTGACCCTATAATCCAGAATCCTGCGTTTCAGGCTTCTATCTCTCCTCGATAGCTACTTCCTTTCAGGGTCATCGTAGCAATACAGTTCAAATGCCAGCCGATTCAGGAGGTCGCAGAGATCACGTGGTGCGATTTTGGTGTCAAAATTCATGGCAGAATTGAAAATATGGCCTTAATTGGTTAAATGTTGAGAAAGGTCGACGTGTTCACTGGCCATACCTTAACATTGACCTTTGCAGTGTTTATATTTCCAAAACCATTGATTTTCTAAAGCTGACATTTTGGGACATTCATTCCTGCAGGCAGAGCTTCTCGTGTGCCAAGTTTGAAGTAAATCAGAGAAATTTGATAAAATGACTAAAAACCCTCCGAAGGCCAGAAATCTAATTCCAAGTTGCTACGATCGGTCGAGGTATTGCCATTGGACACTCCCATCCGTAATCGATGGGTATTGCCATTGGACACTCCCATCCTTAATTGATGGGTATTGCCATTGGACACTCCCATCCTTGATCGATAGGTATTGCCATTGGACACTCCCATCCTTAATCGCTCGGGTAATTGCTCGGGTATTGCCATTGGACACTCCAATCCTTAATCGATGGGTATTGCCATTGGACACTCCCATCCTTGATCAATGGGTATTGCCATTGGACACTCCCGTCCTTAATCGATGGGTATTGCCATTGGACAGCGTCCACTCCGCATACCCAAGGCCCTGTGGTAAGGTATGTGAAGTGGACAAAGTTTCCACCTCATGGACACTGATACTGGCTGATTCCCTGAAGTGGACACAATGTCCACCACATGGTCGAGGTATTGCCATTGGACAGCGTCCACTCCGCATACCCGAGGCCCTGTGGTAAGGTATGTGAAGTGGACAAAGTTTCCACCTCATGGACACTGATACTGGCTGATTCCCTGAAGTGGACAAAGTTTCCACCTTATGGACACTTAAACTGGCTGATTCCCTGAAGTGGACAAAGTTTCCACCTTATAGACACTTAAACTGGCTGATTCCCTGAAGTGGACAAAGTTTCCACCTTATGGACACTTAAACTGGCTGCTTCCCTGAAGTGGACAAAGTTTCCACCTTATGGACACTTAAACTGGCTGATTCCCTGAAGTGGACAGAGTGGACGCTGTCCAATGGCAATACCCATCGAATAAGGATGGGAGTGTCCAATGTCAATACCCATCGATCAAGGATCGGAGTGTCCAATGGCAATACCCATCGATTAAGGATGGGAGTGTCCAATGGCAATACCCGAGCAATTACCAGAGCGATTAAGGATGGGAGTGTCCAATGGCAATACCCATCGATCAAGGATGGGAGTGTCCAATGGCAATACCCATCGATTAAGGATGGGAGTGTCCAATGGCAATACCCATCGATTAAGGATTGGAGTGTCCAATGACAATACCCGAGCAATTACCCGAGCGATTAAGGATGGGAGTGTCCGATGGCAATACCCATCGATCAAGGATTCCCTGAAGTGGACAAAGTTTCCACCTTATGGACACTTAAACTGGCTGCTTCCCTGAAGTGGACAAAGTTTCCACCTTATAGACACTAAAACTGGTTGAATCCATGAAGTGGACCACGTTTCCACTTTTTGGACACTCAAACTGATTGAATCTATGAAGTGGACAAAGTTTCCACCTTATGGACACTTAAACTGGCTGCTTCCCTGAAGTGGACAAAGTGTCCACTTCATACACACACAAATAACACCCTTGCGCCATCTAGTGGATTTTTAATGTGTCACGGTTGAGTGTCCACTGGCAAGAAGCATTGCATTGCCACTGGACGCGACACTTCGTCACGATGTCCATCGTGATGACTTTGGGACAATGGCAGGAAATCGCAATGTTAAATTTGTCCATAAAGTGGAAGGAACCATAACATACCAAACCAGATCAGTTCCATACCATACCTAACCAGATCAGTTCCATACCAAACCATATCAGTTCCATACCAGATCAGTTCCATACCATACCAAACCAGATCAGTTCCATACCATACCAAACCAGATCAGTTCCATACCATACCTAACCAGATCAGTTCCATACCAAACCAGATCAGTTTCATACCAAACCATATCAGTTCCATACCAAACCAGATCAGTTCCATACCAAACCAGATCAGTTCCATACCAAACCAGATCAGTTCCATACCAAACCATATCAGTTCCATACCAAACCAGATCAGTTCCAGACCAAACCATATCGGTTCCATACCATACCATACCAAACCAGATCAGTTCCATACCATACCAAACCAGATCAGTTCCCTTTGTCTGGAAGAACAAACTACAGTTTATCTGAGTTCTGATGTCGCTGACTGATTCGGCCCCGATCCACACATCTGTTGATCCATTGGTAACAGCTATAGTCCTTACACCTCCTCACACCTCCTTACACCTCCTTACACCTCCTCACACCTCCTCACACCTCCTCACACCTCCTCACACCTCCTTACACCTCCTTACACCTCCTCACACCTCCTCAAACCTCCTCACACCTCCTTACACCTCCTCACACCTCCTCACACCTCCTTACACCTCCTTACACCTCCTCACACCTCCTCACAACTCCTCACACCTCCTTACAACTCCTTACACCTCCTTACACCTCCTCACACCTCCTCACACCTCCTTACACCTCCTTACACCTCCTCACACCTCCTCACAACTCCTCACACCTCCTTACAACTCCTTACACCTCCTTACACCTACTCACACCTCCTCTCAGCTCCCCCTTCTCTCCTTATAGCTCCCACCTCCTCCTCTCACCCACCTTCTCTCAGCTCCCCCCTCCCTCCTTTCGGCTCCCCTTGCTCTCCTCCCTCTTTCCCCCTCTCAGCTCCCCCCCTCCCTCCTTTCGGCTCCCCTTGATCTCCTCCCTCTTCCCCCCTCTCAGCTCCCCCCTCCCTCCTTTCGGCTCCCCTTGCTCTCCTCCCTCTTTCCCCCTCTCAGCTCCCCCCCTCCCTCCTTTCGGCTCCCCTTGCTCTCCTCCCTCTTCCCCCCTCTCAGCTCCTCTCTCCCCACAGGTCCCCCCTCCTCAATCTCACCTCCCTCCTCTCAAGCCTTGTCCTCTCTCCTGATTGGGGAGGGAGCTGAGAGGCAAAACCATTGATGGATTGACTACAGCTACAGTACATTGAAAAATAATCTGAAATTTTGCTCTAGTTACGCCAGCTGGCAAACCCTATCACTGTGTTTGACAAAATCATCTAAAACTAAAGAGCTGAAATACTAAATACTTAACTGAAGTATCTCTATTTTTGGCATATTGGTCATATTTACTTATTAATTGTCAATAAACAAAGAGGTAAACAATTTGACATTTTCATTTAGTTGTTCTCTCTCTCTACCGCAGGAAATTGGGATATTAAAGGTGGGGCTGGTGAGGCAGATTCCTCAGGCAATTGAAGCATGAGGTGTTTAATACTGCCCCCCCATTACGCTGATAACCCGGGGTGAGGAGCACCCTCCTGTTCTCCTCCCCTCTAACCGCGATACCCAGTGGCCTGACGAGGTGTGAGGAAGAAAAGGAAAACCACCTTCTCAACTTTTATGCTCTTTCCTCCCTGCTTCTTTAAACATCTTTTTGCAGGGAGGAGTTTTGTTTCTATTTTACGTTTTTGAAGGGGCCTGGCTTTGCACCACATTGCTTCACCATTGGCGTTCTGCTTTTGGTTCTGTTTACCTGCTTGAGTTTGAAAGTCGCTGTGGCCAGCAGCAAATCAAACAAAGGACGAGGGAGGCGTGGAATAAAAGCGTTCTGTTTGTTTTTATGACGAAGAAATGTGTTTACGTGGTGCTCTTCTTGCATGTCAAGTGCAGCCATCCTATTTTATATCTATTATAAGTTGTTACAATCTTTTAATTATTTTCTCTCTAACTAATCGTTTTATTTCTGAACTGATGAAGAGCCTTTAAAGTTTGATTTTTCTCGCGACTTTTGAAGAGTATTTATTTCTTGTTGCTACTGCCATGAGAACTCAAAAGGCAACACGATGAACAAACTGAAACATCTCAACCTTATTGTCTACTGAACTGGGGACATCTTAAATGTTGCAAAAAATGTACTGAGGAATGTACTTGTGTGGACTTGTATTAACCTGTGAATAATGTTAAATGATAAATTATATACGGTTTCACAAAGGTTCTACTGTTGTGGTTCTAAAGTGGTTCTTAATAGGCTGTTGTCTGACTTGTGTGATCCGAGGCTATGCTTTATGATGAGTCATTTCATCTGGAATTCCTCCTTATGAAAAGATTTAAAGTACGGTATATCACTCCGTTATTATCAAGGTCTAAAATTTGACTCATGTGGGAGTCAAAAAACTCATCCCACTGGTTTAAGAACCATTTTGAGGTACAGTACCAGATGAAATGACTCAACAAGTCTGATTTGTTTTTGGCAGTGTATGGTGAAGGTGTTTACAGAAGGAGGAAGCATCAAGGACACATTGACAAAACATTACAGCTACTCAGTATATTACTCCGACTTTGCCATACTTCTGATTGTATATGTAATATAAGAGTCAGTTGATATTTGATTTTGCCTTGTCTGTGGTTAAAAGCTATTATTATTATTACAAATATATTATATATTTTTTTGTATATCTTATTTTCCCAATGGTAATATGTGAAGCTGTCCTGGCTTTGCGGCTTCCCCCTTTGACAAACTCCTTGGCCACTGTGCATATAATAATCGAAGCCAATTAATGATGTTCTGTGTCCCTGCATGCATACTTAGCCTTCCTTCGCCTCACAGTGTTGGGTTTAAGTTGCCTCAGAATAGTGAATTTTAGCTTGTTTGTCTGACCAGCAACGTGAATATTTTGTTTTAACCTGCTTGACGCACCAAATGGTTTGGGTTTTACTGCAAAAATGATTTAGCCCAAAAAAACACACCGAAATGTCTGCCAATAATTTACTGTGTTGTCCAGACTTCAGGAGAGTGTATTGATTTACACTCACAGGGTTCTCCAAGCAGGCTATAACAAATACTAAGATTTCATTTATCTCAATTACATGAAATGATATTGGATTAATGTGCTGCTGTTTGGAAATGGCTAAAATATTGATGTTTACAAGTTCTAGAGGCAACTTCTATCCAGGTTTTACAGTAATATTCTTGAAAGGATAGTCGCATATTTCGCAAAATTTGCTTATTTGCTGTGTAACAAAAAGATTGATATATTTTTCATCTCTGTGCAATCAGTAAAAAGATAGAAAGAGAAAGCTCCCAGATGTGCTTAGCTTAGCTTAAAAAAAACCTGCAAGAAGTGGACATTCTCCGTAAAAGTAAAATACACCATACTGCATGTGTTACATGCATCTTATTAGCTAGCAAATTAGTTACCAAGATACCTTAGTCAGTTGTTGTTGTTTTTTTTCGTAGGGCTGTCATTCGATTAAGATAGTTAATCGCAAAGTGATCTCACATTTTTTATCTGTTCAAAATGTACCCTAAAGGGAGATTTGTAGCATGGGCGTGGGCAAATATATTCAGGCTGTCAAAGTTAACACGATAACGCAAATTTGTTTTAATGTCACTAACTTCTTTAACGCATTAACACAACTTGCAATTTTTACGTTGTAGCGGCTCAGTTTTAAAGCTAGAGTGAAGATACTGGTATCATATGAAACTAAAAAATCCATTGGGACCAACCATGTCATATTAAACTGTCGCAAAGGAGGTTAATGTTTATTATAAATACATATATCCTTTGTGGGGTTTGGTTACTGACTTAATTTTTATTTTTTTGGTTTAAACTTGATCAAACCGCGACAAAATAACGCTCCAAACTTACGCTCCAAACTTACGCTAAATTTTGTCGAGGAAAAAATGTGGCCATTTTAAAAGGGGTCCCTTGAACTCTGACCTCCAGATATGTGAATGTAAATGGGTTCTATGAGTACCCACAAGTCTCCCCTTTACAGACAATGACCACTTTATGATAATCACATGCAGAACCTGTGAGGGTTTCTGGACAATATGTGTCATTCTTTTGGTTTGTTAATTGATTAGTAATAAATATATACATACATTTGCATAAAACAAGCAAAGTTGCCTACTCCCATGTTGATAAGAGTATTAAATACTAATAAAATATAGAGATAAAATCTCCCGTTAAGGTACATTTTGAACAGATAAAAAATGTGCGATTAATTTGTTATTAATCGATTAACAGCCCTAAAATATATGTATATATGTGTTATATACCAATGTACCAATGGATTCATCAGGTTTTCTAGTTTCATATGATACCAGTATCTTCATTCTAGCTTTAAAAGTGAGCCGCTACAACCTAAAAATCCCTAGTTGCGTTAATGCGTCAAAGAAATTGGTGGTCTTACAACGAATTATTAACGCTTTAACTTTAACAGCCCTATGTTTGCGTTACAAAAGTGTTCAAAGATAGCAAATCCTGTCCTAGCAACTGCTAGACTATAAGATAAGCAGTTAAAAAAGTTCCAATGTGTAAGCCAATTGCTTGTTAAAGAGCATTTTCTTTCACTAAAAGTGTTAAATATACAGTAGATAAGACACATTTGTAATTGTTGGGCCTTTGATAGCACTAAGCTTAGCAGTTTATCCTGTTTCAAAGCTATGTAATAAGCTAAGCTAAACACGTCATGAAGCTCCCTACTGACTGGACAGAGATGAATTTTACGTAGACAAGAAAAAATTCTTAAATGTTAGTGTATTACTAGTAAGTTTTAACTGCCTGGATGCAATATAGAAATACTGTTCACTAGTCAAGATTAAACGTGAGTCAAATACCAACTACAAATGTCCCATATGTGGAGTTAACTGCATCATGTAAAGGTACTTCGAAGAACAACAGAAAAGTATGTTTCACAGTTGATGCAACTCCACCACTTTCAAATCTACAAAAAAAGGAAAAAAAAACCCATTAAGGTTAAGATGCTTTGACTCACGTCAGATCGTTACATTTTTCGAGCTTTAACTTGGATATTACATCCACGAACAAGGCTGTAAACTGGCAAAAGATGATTTCTGTGCTTTATCCCATTCACATAAGGGGTTAGTTCTTGATTTTCTCAGTTATTTATACGTTTATTGAACTAACCCAAACTAACTGTCGATAGAGCAGAGTTACTGTGAGGCGTTGTAGATGTTCAGCTCTGGTAGGATTGTGCTACTGTATCCATAGTGTGCCAGCTATACGCTCTACACCTTAGAGGCTTTAGTGGTGTTGTGCCAAGTTTGTACTGAGTTCAGTGGGTTATGAGACATACAAGGTGTGTGCGAGAGTGTGTGAGCTTCAGATGCGAAAGTTGTTGTATGTCGTGCATTTCAAAGTTTACTGTATCTTGCCTTGCACTTTACGAAGAAGCAAACTTAATGGGGAAAAAAGACATTTGTGTGCATGTGTGCGTGTGTGTTTAAGATTTTGAGTGTTTACAAGTGTTTGTTTTTTTAATTGATTTGATGAGAAAAATCTTTTATTTATGATAAATGTATATGGACAAAAGTGTGTTGATAAAATGTAATATATCTAACCAAACGTAAAAAAAAAAAGATAAATATATAGAGATGTATACACAAATGTTCATTACATCAGTGGTTGTACAATACTCCCACAGCAGCTTGAGATCTCCCATTTAACGCCAATGTGATTATATGTCATTCCACTGCCACAGCAATGTCATTTAACTGTCTTTCCAATGTTACACCAATTGGTATTGAAATAGTATATAACTGACATTAAGGTTATTCTAACTTTAAGCCAAAGTTATTTGAATTCTCTAGTGTTGTTACGGACTACTAATGAATCGTTTACACAAAAAAGATGTCATATGTTTAGCCAATATTTGGGTGAACTTTTGTGTATAATTTTGAAATTGTAACATCTCTTAAGAGTCTACTTAATGCTTTAATTTGCATTTGTTGTGCTGAAAACGAACGCCGACGAGAAGATGTGTCCAGTTTGGGGAACAGATATTTGTGGAAGCCATTTTTGGGATAAAAAAACAAGTTGCCTATGTTTCATAGTCTTTTACCAAGGATTTCATAGTTTGTCTTTTAAAGCATAGTTTTTTGGTTATAATTTTTTGTGTCATTTTTTTCATACAGTAAAATGTAATTTTTGACTGAAACTCCTCAAAGGAGTTACATGGAGCTTAGAATCTGAACTGAACCCACAGATTACAAACACCCCACCATGTTTGTGCAACAGTATTCCATAGACAATATTGTGAACGCACCCCCTGATCTGAACAGCCTATATATTGATATATTGAGACTGTGTGCGCAATGCTGGAAGCCAGACTAGATGTTGCACGACCTTGTACGTTGCAAGGTGTTTTATTGTTATCGTGTGCAGTGTGTAACAAAGACAAAGTCAGCGCAACCCTTTGGAGATTAAATGAACTATTGAAGTGTGAAGCTGGTGTTCTTTGGTGTTAATGTGATGCACGTACTAAGAAAATTCAGTTTCAGTGTACATTTAACTTTTAAAGGTACAGTCAAAATACACAGAATTCCCTTGAGGGAAAGTGAACAGGAGATGGAGCAAATATTTGTAGAATTGAAATGTAAAGTGATGGTAAGTCAATGATGTTCTGTACATCTCAGGTGTTGAGTGATGAAATTTAACTGTTTTTGTTCCCATTTCCCCATTAACCTCCTGCTTGTTTGTCTTGCTGGTGCGAGAGAAAAGTAAAGGCCTCAGTATGCTTCAAACGAACTAAGTCACACATCTAAAGGTAAAATGTGAATAGCTGTTTTCTCATGGCAACACTACACTGTATATATTGACGTTTTACTATATATTGACGTTGGATTTTTCCATTGTGAAATGTTGCCAGATGGCTGACAGTTTCCCCGCTCTGACTACCGTTACTGTTGCACCACAATGTTGTTGTTTACTATCGTCACGTGACAAACTACCTGCAATCAGTTCTACGCTGCTCTAAAACAGTAGTGGCGAGTGGCAGCCATGATACCTCCAGGGCGACAGCACAGTGGTTTTGGAGCGGCCAAGAAGAACTTATTTCCAGTTACGCTGTTATTTTCCCGGGTTAATAAATGATGGTATCGGATCGCTGCATAGATTGGCGTACTCGCCGATACCGAATTTTGGGCAGTATTGGATGCATTTCCAATACTGGTATTGGTATCGGAACAACTCTAATTTTTAGTACGATTTTTAGTCAGTCATCACACACAATACATTAAGTATAAACAGAACGTACATACGATATACAATGTAGTATAGAATAAGTTTAAACCGTCTAGACAGTATAAGCAAACTAATTAAGAGAGTTAATTAATGACCGAAAAGGCATAGGCAGAAGCATAATGCTTATATAAATGTTTGCTAATTTTAAGTCCTTTACATCCTGTTGGGTAGTTTAATCTACAGCAATGCATCATATTCTATAAAGTCATCATATGTTTGTAGCGTTACTGACCTGTGAAACCATGTATCACTAAAAAGTCAACTTTTCTTAAGAAAAACAGCCCTGTTTTCATCTTTGTGATGATGCATTTTCTAGCAAATCCAAGTTGGTTTTTAAATAGCTTATTAAGTTTCAGAAGTAGGAGAATTTTCTCAATGCATAAATGAACACCCTGTCCTTCAGTTTATCGTACACATTCACATTCAAAATCACCAAATTTGGAGAATCATGGTTTTCACTGGACATGAAGGGTATAAAAAGCTGTAAGGAGTAAAATGTACAATATTTGCCTCTAAGGTGTAGTGGAGTAAAAGTATAAATAAAGGAGCAGAAAATGGAAATACTCAAGTACTGTACTTGAGTAAGTGTATTTAGTTACATTCCACCACTGTTTGTCAGTTGTACACACAAAAAATGACAAAGTTGTGTACGTACAATGAATCTTTGCTCTCAACACCTTTAATAACTATAAATCGAAACTTACACCACAAGACTCCTGTTAATCGATCAAGTATAAATCAGCCTTTAAATGATCCTATAAGCACTTCATTTGAAGCATACTGAGGTGTTAAAGATTACAATCTCAATCTTTTGTTTTCTGGTAGAACTAACAATGCTTGTTACATCACATACTGTATCCTCTATCAATCTTTCTTTGCCTGTAGTAAAGCTGGTTATTGAGTAATTCAGTGTAGGTTGTTTGCAGATAAACAATAGGCTTATATTAATGAAACCATGCGTGGAAATACAATTTCAGCATGACTCATAAGCTAAAGGCTAACTGTTTTGTTTACAACGGCAGCCTATAAAACCACGGGATACTCAAATGACTCATTAGGTTTTTAAATGAGTCATTAATTTTTCTGCTTAAAACGCAGGGGACGTGTGATGGATAACAAGTCTTTATATCATTGATCCAGCCATTAATCTGTGTTGATTTTTCATTAGTTTTAGACATAAAAAAGGCAGAATTTAGACAAGAATTTATTTCTAGTATTAAAATTGTATCCAGTTCAATGTTTTCACATTTTAAAAGTCATTATTTCATAATCAAATAAAATATAAAGGATCCCATGTCTGTGTCAAGTAAAGATGTCAGTAACTTGTTACTAGAACAGAATAAACCCCTTAAATTTCTCCCTCGAAAAAAGTTTGGCATTTTTAAGATATACTGTGCTATGACTTTTTTATAACATACCATACTATCACTTCTATGACATTTTTTATGGCACACTATACTATGACTTTTTTTTTGTTACATTTTTTCGTTATACTATACTGTGACTTTTTTTTAACATTTTTCCACATACTATACTATGACTTTTTAAAAAACATTTCCACATACTATACCCAAAACTTCCGTGAGATCGTACACTGCTGCTCACTCTTCTCTGTGTTAACACTGTATCGATCTTTTATCTCTACTTTGTTACTCTAGCTGCATTGATTTCATAGAATTTCTAGATTTTTATTTGTTGTGAAACGTCTATCAGTAGCGGTTACGACAGCTGCTGCTGTTCATATTGCTATCTGTTAGTGTAGCATACCTGCTTAGCTTACCCACTGCTAACCATATTCTGCTTTCCTGTTAATTACTTCATTTCATTTTAGCGTGATTCCCATGGCTTGCGCGGGGTGTTCAGAAAGGATGTCTCTGCTAGAGAGACGTGTCCGGGATTTAGAGAAGCTTGTCGCGCTTAGCTTTAGCTTAGATGTCACGGGCACTCCAGATAGCATTAGCCGCAGGCCGGTTAGCGTGCATGCTAGCGATAGCTCTAGCTTAGCCTCGTCGGCAGATCCTGCGGAGTTTGTCACTGTCAGACGGCGTAGGAGGAATCGCCGGAGCTCGCAGCCGACTGTGCTGCCCGGTTTGCGGTCGCCTCTCCCGACTGCAAACCGGTTTTCTGCTCTTGTTCGTAATCCTTCGGGTCCGTCTGTCTCCTCCACTCCTGATGACAGGGACGGGCAACGCACGCTAGTGATAGGGGATTCCATCACCCGCAATATCAGATTAGCCACACCAGCCGATGTGTACTGTTTACCCGGGGCCAGAGTTTCCGACATTGAAGCTAACCTGAGGCTGCTGGCATCACACAGGGAGAAGCAGGGGACGAAGGCACAGCACATCACTAGCTACAGGAACATTGCTATTCATGTCGGCACCAATAATGCTAGGCTGAGGCAGTCAGAGATTACAAAAGCTAGCGTAGTTAGTTTGCTGAACTGCGCTAGAAAGATGGGTCGGCATCGAGTAGTTGTCTCTGGTCCTTTGCCTGTGCGGGGGAATGATGAGATGTACAGCAGACTTTCAGCTATGAACCGCTGGCTGGCGTGCTACTGTAGGGAGCAGGGTTTAGGTTTAGTAGATAACTGGCCTTCCTTCTGGGGCCAGCCCGAGCTGCTGAGAGCGGACGGCCTGCATCCTACTGGAGCAGGCGCTGCTCTTTTGTCGAGGAATATAGACAGGTGCTTACGGCGAGTTTGACACTAGTTATTCAGCGCTCGGCAGGTCGCAGGTGATTAGAGAGCCTGCTAGGTCTATAGCTAGTGCGGTTTTGGAGTCCATTAGCTTACTAAATTTATCTAGACAGGGAAACCTAGATAGTATAGATTACCAGATTGATAGCTTAGTTTACAACATTGAGACCGTCTCCTTCCCCCGGCCGCGTACTCACAAACTTCCTCTACCAAATAAATATGTGAACCACAAAAACCTGTTAATCATCCCGACCACTGGTGGTTGTGAGCTGTCTCATGAAGCACCTGACCCAGTTTCACAAAACACAAGACCTAATAAAATCCTAGTTGTATCACCGCACCGTCGCGTACGCAGGCCACTAATCCCTCAAACTAATGTCACAAGAAATCTTATTAAAATCTCTAGCTCATCTGATGCCAACTCTATCACTGAAAGCTGCAGCTCTAAAACAACCCTCAAATTTGGTTTTCTAAATATCAGATCGTTGTCTACCAAAGCCCTACTGATAAATGATCTGATTCTTCAACATGACCTTGATATGATTGGGCTATGTGAAACGTGGCTGAAACCAAATGTTTTCTTACCATTAAATGAAGCTTCCCCACCAAACTTCCCTTATGCCCATGTTGCCAGGGCTACTAAACAAGGTGGAGGTGCTGCCTTAGTCTACAAATCCCTTTTTAATTTATCCTCCACACTTGATACTAAATTGAACTCATTTGAGTCTCTTGTATTAAAATCCTCCCCATTAACCATGAATTGCCGTGTCCAGGGCAGCAGGCTCCATCTTGTGGTACTTTACAGACCGCCTGGCCCTTATTCACAGTTTTTAGAAGAATTCGGAGAATTTCTCTCAGACACTATCACTCACTCTGATGAGATTGTAATTATTGGTGATTTCAATATTCACCTGAATAAGGCTGATGATCCTCTATGTAAAGCCTTTTTGGCCCTCCTCCATACTTTTGGTTTCATTCAGTCTGTACATGAACCCACTCATTCCAGTGGTAACACCCTCGATCTGATACTGTCTCGTGGAATAGATGTAACTGCCGTGACTGTCTCTCCCGTCACATCGGTGATGTCGGATCATTTTCTTATTAAATTCGAAGCATCATCAGCCTGTCCACGTAATACGGGTGCTGATGTAGTCACCACTCGCCATATCGGTCCGTCGACTATAACTGAACTTGGTGAGCGATTACCTGTGGTTCTGGCTCCTTTCATTACAGCGACAGGTCCTGTTGAAAACTGTACTACTGACTTAAACACAGCCCTTTCTAATCTTCTAGATTCAGTTGCACCTCTTACTACTAAAACCAGACGGTCACAGAGGTCTACACCGTGGTTTAATGATGAAACACGTGCTCTTAAACAAGCCTGCAGGAGATCGGAACGAAAATGGCGTGAGATGAGATTAGATATAAAATTAGTTCCTCGCTCCCAGCTACATCTGTAAATTCTGCAATGCAATCTCCGTGCATCGAGTCCCAATTAGCCTCTGTCTTTACACATTTTGAGACTGTCTCTCTTGAAACTCTGTCCAAACTGGTCTCCGCTTCTAAACCTACCACCTGCCTCCTCGACCCCTTACCTGCTAAACTTTTTAAAGATCTATGGCCACTGCTGGGACCTACAATGTTGAATATTGTCAACGTGTCTCTTACGACAGGTACTGTTCCCACTAGTTTCAAGACAGCCATTTTTAAACCTCTACTTAAAAAAACGCATCTGGACCCAGGGTCTCTAAATAACTATCGACCAGTCTCAAACCTTCCATTCTTTTCTAAAGTTCTAGAAAGGGTGGTGTCTCAGCAACTTTCTGACCATATATTATTTAGTGATCTTTTCGAACCCTTTCAATCTGCCTTTAGGGCCTGCCACTCCACCGAAACTGTGCTTACTAAAGTCGTAAATTATCTGCTCCTAAACATGGATTCAGATTCCACCTCGGTACTTTTATTGCTGGATCTAAGTGCAGCTTTTGACACTATTGATCATCGTATACTCCTTGACCAACTAGAGAACACATTTGGCATCTCTGGGCTTGCTCTAGCATGGCTACAATCTTATCTATCTGAAAGAACTCAGTGTGTCTCTTTTAATAATATGACATCAATATTCTCTGAGGTGAAATATGGCGTACCTCAGGGCTCTGTTCTTGGCCCTCTGCTCTTCTCCCTATACATCGCACCTCTTGGCCAAATTATACGTAGTTATGGAATTGATTTCCACTGTTACGCTGATGATACACAGCTGTATTTGCCGATAAAAGCGGAGGATCGATCACAACTTATTAAATTAGAGGCCTGCCTGTCTGCGGTGAAAAACTGGATGTCAAGTAATTTCTTGCTCCTAAATTCGGATAAAACTGAGATGCTGGTCATTGGACCTGCTCAACACAGACATCAGTTTGACCAGGTAACAGTAACTCTAGATAACTGTGTGATATCCCAGAGTTCAACAGTTAAGAACCTTGGCGTCATGTTTGATTCAACTCTCTCTTTTGATCGGCACATTAAAGACATCACAAAGATCGCTTTCTTTCACCTACGCAACATCGCTAAAATCAGGTCTTCTTTATCCATGGCCGATGCAGAGATTCTAATCCACGCCTTTGTATCATCCAGACTGGATTACTGTAACGCTTTGCTCTCAGGTCTGCCTCGTTCTAGTACCAGAAGCCTTCAAATGGTTCAGAACACTGCAGCTAGAATCTTAACTAAAACTAGAAAATTTGACCATATTACACCAGTTTTAGCTTCATTACACTGGCTCCCGATCAATGTTAGATCAGATTTTAAAGTGCTTTTGATGACCTATAAAATTGTAAATGGGTACTCCCCTTCCTACTTGTCTGATCTACTTAAATCTTATACTCCAACCAGGACTCTCCGCTCTCAGAATACAGGACTCCTGTCTGTCCCCAGAGTGAAAAAGAAGTCAGCAGGCGAAAGGGCCTTTTCTTACCGAGCCCCTTTCCTCTGGAATAACCTCCCTATAGACATCAGACAGTCTGACTCTGTGGAGGTCTTTAAATCCAAACTCAAAACCCATCTTTTTGCCCTAACTTTCAACTAGTTAGCTGGTGGGTCGGTCTCAGTCTCAATTTATTATTTCAGCCTAGCAGTCCTGCCGACGAGAACATTATTAATTTTAAGCCGCTGCCTCTCTATAACCCTCTGTTGTTGATATCCCACAAGCACTGCTGTGTGCCTCGCTCTCTCTCTCTCTCTCTCTCTCTCTCTCTCTCTCTCTCTCTCTCCCCTCTCTCTCCTTTGAATCAGGCTTCTCCGTGATGGACCCTCAGTCGCTCTGTGACGTTGCTCTGACTCTCTGGTGGTTCATGGTAGAGAGGAGGTCGTGTTGCTCAGGCTCTATCGATCTGGCGTGGAGAGGAGGTTGTGTTGCTCAGGTTCTACCTTTATGGCGTTGAGAGGAGGTTACGCAGCTAAGGCTCTATCTGTTTGGCGTGGAGTGGAAGTCGTGCTGCTCTGGCTCTACTGGTTTTGACGTCGAGAGGAGGTCGTGTTGCTCTGGCTCTATCTGTTTGGCGTCGCCTGGAAGCTGCTTGACATCCTCCTGGATCCACCTTCTCACATATATTCACATTATATGTATTCATTTTTGTCATGAATTGTCTATGTTGTGTTTTCATTATGTGGTTACTCTGTACACACAACATCTATTGCACGTCTGTCCATCCTGGAAGGGGGATCCCTCCTCTGCCGCTCTTCCTGAGGTTTCTTCCATTTTTCCTCCCTGTTAAAAGGGTTTTTTGTGGTTAAGTTTTTCCTTAGCCGATGTGAGGGTTGCACTGTCAAGGACAGAGGGTGTTGTATTCTGTACAGATTGTAAAGCCCCCCGAGGCAAATTTGTGATTTGTGATTTTGGGCTATACAAATAAAATTGATTTGATTTTGATATACTATGACTTTTTTTCGACATACTATGTTATGACTTTTTTTTATTTTTTCGACATACTATACTATGACTTTCATTTTTTCAACATACTATACTATGACTTTTTTTCAACATACTATATTGTGACTTTTTTTCGATATACTATACTGTGACTTTTTTTCGTTATACTATACTGTGATTTTTTTTCGACATACTATACTATGAACATTTTATGACTTTTTTCCCCCATACTATACTGACGTTTTTATGACTTTTTTCGAAATACTATACTATGACTTTTTTTTTACTTTTTTTGACACAATATGACTTTTTTTATGACTTTTTTTGACATACTAAACTATGACTTTTTTCGCACTTTTTTCGAAATACTATATGACTTTTTTATGACTTTTCTTTCGACATACCATACTATGACTTTTCTCGCCATACTATACTGTGACTTTTTTGGACACAGTATGACTTTGTTTATGACTTTTTCCGCCATGCTATTGTAACACTTATAAAGGATCAACAGTAAATGCTACAATGTGAGAATGTGAGATACTATATGGGCTAGCATAGGGCTAGGTTTGACTACTGGAGCACAGTGGAATGATTAAAGAAGACTCAGAAACAGGTATTTAAATGTGCAAATATACCCGCTTTAGTGTATAGAATTATAAGAAAAGATTTGACGTCACAAATGTAAACAAGAGAAATACTGCAGTATCAAGTTCACAATATCTTATCTCTATCTCGGGTGCACCCTGTAACCTGAAATTTTCGTATCAACCTTAAATTCAAGTATAAGTTTCAAAATTCAAAGACAGTTCAAACACTCATAATAAAAAAAAAATAATAATATCAAAATACTCTACAAACACTATCTATTGAAGGAGGATATCCTACTACTCGGCCACGCTACCACAGTTCCTGGAATGAAAACTTAAGTTTACGTGTTGAATAAGTTGGAGTCCAATAAAAAGGGGTCCCAAAAGAATAAGAATGAGCTCAGGGTTCCAAAAATAAGAAAAGAATGAAGTCTGGGGTGTTCATAGTTCAGAGCTCCAGGGAATGGGCAAGTGTGTGTGAAAGAGGGGGGATTGTGTGATAGGGCTGAGTGTGAGGGTGTCTGCAGGTACTGGGCCTACCACACCGCAGAGTGCAGCAGGACCTGTCCAGGGACCACAACATCTCTTTGGTCTCCTCTCTAGATCTAGGTAGGATAGCTCGCCATCTACATCACTGGAAGGTCCAAGGCACAAAACGAACCAAATGAAAAAAAACCTGACCGATTTCTGTGCTGAGAAGGCTGGACAAGCACAAAACGAACGGCGTCCAGGCAGAAAACTCACGAGGCGCCTGGCTTCTTGAAGCAGTAATTGAGAAAAGTTTTCATCGAGGGAAAGTCACGCAACAAAAGCAAGCGAGTTGACTAACTCACTTGTTTTTACATTCAACTAGCGACCACTGCCGTTTTAGTCTACAGTAAAATCTGTTTTAGCTGTGGCTCCTTGTCCTCCTTTCTCTCCTTATTTTGTTAACTTTTACATCAACAAACTCCACTATCATGCTCTCCGTCTCTTTGCATCTTACTCTGGAAGACGCACACACACTTGCTACCTGACCGGAGCGTGTGGGCGGGACTAGCCGCCGCAGCGAGTTGCTGTTTGGCTGAGACAACAGGTTCACAACTGTATTCATTGGATAGCATCCACAACTTAACACTTCACACTAGCTTAGTTTTTTTCCTTGAGTGACATTGCAGAAGCACAGTAATTCAGAATTCAACTGTTTTTCTTTCTTTTTAATGCAACCCATTATATCATGTGGGTTACATTATACTGACTTTTTTCGACGTACTTAACTATGATTTTTTTATGACTTTTTTCGAAATAATATACTATGACTTTTAACGGCATACTATACTATGACTTTTTGCGACACAGTATGACTTTTTTAATGACTTTCTCGACATACTATACTGACTTTTTTCGACGTACTTTACTATGACTTTTTTATGACTTTTTTCGAAATACTATACTATGACTTTTAACGACATACTATACTATGACTTTTTGAGACACAGTATGACTTTTTTAATGACTTTCTCGACATACTATAATGACTTTATTCGACATACTATACTATGACTTTTTTCCCCATACTATACTATGACGTATTTCTGACGTTTTTCAAAACACTATACTATGACTATTTTAAAACTTTTTTCAACATACTATATGCTATGACTTTTTTCTACACAGTTTGACTTTTTTAATGACTTTTTCGCCGTACTATGCTATGACTTTTTTCGACGTACTATACTATGACTTTTTTATACATACTATAGTATGACTTTTTTATGACTTTTTTCGCCATACTATACCATTACTTTTTTATGACTTTTTTCGCCATACTATACTATGACTTTTTAAAAACTTTTTTCAACAGTAACAGCAGTAACTAAGTTCATCCTTCAGTCCAGTTGTGATGCTCTGTTGTTTTTCACTTTTCCTCCACAACATTTAAGAAGAAATATTGTCATGTCTACTTCACTATATTTATCTGACAACATTTAGTTTGTAGATTTAGTTCTTTTTTTATGCAAACATATGACTGACTCATAAAATATGAATCATTTCTTTAATTTACACAAAGCCGTGATGATTGTGTTATTTTAGGTTTTGTTTGTAGGTTGTTTTGTTTTTGCTCTCTCTCTCCCCTTCCCCTCTCTGTCATTTTCTTCTGCAAGGGCATGTGTGTGGCAGGGGGTGTGGCTGGCTTCTCCCATGGCAGCAGCAAGGCACCACAGGTTCCACTCACCTCATCAACCTCTCCATAAAAGCCTGGTCTTCACTCCACTACGTTGCCAGATAATTCCGTCTCGTTTGGTAGTGCTCTGAGTGTTTTTTTCTTCCAGTGTTTCTACAGTGTGTAGTGCTCTAGTGTTGCTCGTTTCTTTTGTACTTACCTGTGTTTTTCCTGTGCTCAGGTAATTCTGTGTGCTTCGCTGCATGCCAGTAACAGTGTCTTCAGTGTCTGACTTTTCCATGCGGTCAGCCCTCGTGTCGTCTCTGAGAATCCGCTTTCCCCTCGTTGGTGATTCCTCTACAAGCCAGCCAGCTCCCTGCCGCCACTGCCTGCTCTTCATTTTCTTTTTTTAAAATAAACTCTTTTCATTTTTTACTTACCTGTATCAGTCTCTGCTTTGGGGTCCAAACAAAACCTAAACCTAACAAAAGCAGCAGTTAACAGGAGTAATCAGACTCAGCTACAGCATTAAGATACTGTTGGTAAGCAGGGTTTAAACATCATGACTCAGCACTATGAAAGGGCCATTCATCAAACTATTACTGCAAGTACTACCTCAATTTACTTAAAGCTGCAGTTAGGAACTTTAATAAACATAACTTTTTATCATATTTGTTTAAACTGTCATTATACCCTGACAGTAGTCTGTCACACAGTGCTGATCAAATATGATCCAAGACCGTTACTGTAGGTTACTGTAGGTTACGGGGATAAAAACTTCACTTTTTACCCCTACTGAATTTGTATCTCTGAAACGGGAGGTCGTAGAGACTCGGGACCGAGTTGTACTAGGGGGTTTTCGGGGTCGCTGAGTACGCCATTCTTTATCTCGAGTCTCTAGGACCTTCCGTTCCCGAGATATGGCACTTTTCATCCCTACTGAATTCAGTATCTCGGGAACAGAAGGTTGTAGAGACTCGGGACCAAGACTGGCGTGTTCAGCGTGGCCGCATTAGGTAGACGGAGCACATTTGCAAGTGTGTCCGACGTGCGGTTCGGGAAATATTGGCGAAAACGTTCGCCCCTTGTATGCTGATGGGACGGGAGCTGGTGAAAATTTGACTAAGTGTTTTTTTGAAAATTGTTTCCCCAGAATGTGTCTATGAGCACGTTTCAGACCATTCTGAGTCTTTTGGTACAGGTTTGTAGCTTTTGAAACTTTACTATGGGTAAATCGAGTTTGAATTGAGTTTTTGTGTGTGTGTGTGTGTGTGTGTGTGTGTGTGTGTTTGGAGTGTGTGTGTGTGTGTGTGTGTGTGTGTGTGGTTAGGGTTAGGGAAAGGGGACAGGGGCTAATATTGTGATTTAAATAGATTATTTTCTATAAATCAATCTCCTGTTTTTCTGCTGATTTGATAGTCTAACGTTACACAGTTACAGTGTTAGAAAGTACATTTACTCAAGTACTAGATTTTTAAGTACTTGAGTATTTTCCTTTCATGCCACTTTATACTTCTACTCCAGAACATTTATACTTCTACTCCAGAACATTTCAGAGGGAGAAGTTGTACTTTTTATTCCATTTATCTGCATTTACGCTCTACATTTATCTGACAGCTTCAGTTAGTTACTTTACAAACATATGAAAATGCATAGCTGAAACGATTAGTCGATTAACTTATTAATCGATTGACTGAAATTAATTGGCACCTATTTTTGATTATGTGTGTATGACAACTATAAAAGCAGTTGTTGTTTTTTCAGAATTATATGACTAAGATTTTTCTAAACATCTGGAAGAAAAAATATAATTTCTGTTGCACAATAAAAACATTTCTGAGTTGCAAGTCTTTTTCATGATCTAAACATAGTAGCCAGCAATGCCACATCTTCCTTGCTCAATTAGTACAAGAACCTACATTTTGAAATGTATTATATTATTATCTTATTAGTTATATTTGTATGTTTCTTCCACTATTTCATGTTTCAGCTTTTTTATTTTTACAAAAAGAGAAACAACTTAAGTAATATCCAGCAACCTGGAACAGAGTTCTAACACCCTAGCGGCGGCAAAAAGAGGAGGGGGACTAGGTAAAAAGGTTAAAGTCGTAAATTTGTCACAGATAAGACCAAAATAACTCAAAATCCCTGACTTCGCAAGAAAATAATTAGTTTTGGGCATTTTGCCAATTGAGGGTACAGAACATGAAAGAGAATAGTAAATGAAGTCTATAGTATATAAGAGGGCAGGATTTGTCGAGAAGTCAGTCTTCCGTTCGAACTGACGACTCGTGTTTGTTTTTGGCGACAGAAATAAATACTTTTGCATCAAGATCTGTAGTTTTCTCTCGACCAATTTTTAAACCTGATTTTTTGAGAACTCCAAAAGTTTTAAGTATTATAAGGATAAAAATGCTGAAGGAGGACGCCCTATCTTTTGCTGGCCCACGGTCGGGGCACTTTTTCTTCAACATTAAATGGCGAGCCAGCCAGGAGAAGAGAAAGGACCTTGAGGACGAAAAGCCTGGAGGGACGACCTTGTATCCCAGACGCCTGCGGCCGCAAAATAAACACAGTGAGCAGATAATTAATTATCACTCTGCTAATTTGATAAGTGTCTGGGACGCAGGAGAAGTCCACCCAGGTAAAGTAACTCAAAGGGGTTTTTTCTCTCCAAAAGAACCTAGTTTTAAACAGATTTGAATTTGGAAAATTGATAATGCATGAGAATTGAGTAAAATACTGAAAAACAGTACAAAAAAAAAAAAAAGAAAAAAAACAATATTAATTGAACATTACAGGTCTTGATGCAAAATATATGTTTCATGTACTGTATGTCTAAGTATTGCATGTGTGAACACCGGGAGGAATGAGAGAGGGTAGAGGGTTGATGAACGGTTGCTGAAAGTGTATGCATTGCATGCTGGCTCACCGCATGTTTTTGTGTTTTTGGTAAAGGTAAAGCACGTAGGGAAGAATGTGACACATATGAAAATAGTGTGGACATTTAAGCAGAACGAAGAGAGGAAGTGCACAAAAGAGAGGTGTTTAATTGTTAAGTCTGAAAGTTGTCGTGTGTGTTTAAAGACGGAATTCAGTTGTTAACGTTGTAAAGCTAGTATAAGTTTTATTTGTATTTTATTATTTTACGCACAGATTGACGCGTTTTGCTGTTACCCAGGTTGTGGAACAGCTTACCGGCCTGGTTAAAACCAGAATCCTCTGCGATATAACAGGCAGAGAACTGAGTTTTAATTTCATGCGCAGTTTGACGTATGTTGGCGTGACCCAGTTGTGGTACGGTAAACTGGCCAGGTTAAGACCAGAAAACCTCCGAGTGACGGAGAACTGAGTTTTAATTTCATGTGCAGTTTGACGCATGTTGGCGTGACCCAGTTGTGGCACGGCAAACTGGCCAGATAAAACCAGGAGAACTGAGTTTTATGAGATTACCACGTGCTGTGGTCGCGTGATGAGCTGTTGACCAGTTGTGGTACAGCGAACTGATCAGTCCAAATTAATGCTGTATAAAACCGCTTTTATATATACAAATAAACTGTAAATTATTATTATAATCTGTAAACTGCCTTTTAAACTGTTAAAACAACTCAGAACCTTTAAACTAATCTATCACAGAACGGTTTTTAGCCACTGTATATAACACATGTTGAATGAGAAGAACAGCCAATAAAGGAGAATATACTGTATGAGAGGAAAAAAGCATGTTTTTCCTTGTAAGATTTCCCTGGTAATGACTATGAGCCTGTAAAGTCGGCCGGACTTTAACTTGTCCCTTGAAAATTAAGGGAATCAAAGGCCAAGACTTTATCAGGACGTTTTTGTACAAAAGCACCCTGCCCAGTAAAAATATTCTCCTAATAAGGCTACACACATTGCTAATTATAAATACTGAGGATAGTTGAGTCGAATTTGATTGAATTAGCTTGTTTTAAACGCCATATTCGTGTAAATCTAGGAGTTAGTGAAAAAATAAAAAGGAGCATTGCGCGCGACCGCGTTCTAAAGTCGGAGAAAGAAAAGGTGGGGGCTGAGTGAGTGAGTGAGCGCGTGTCCGAGAGTGGAGCTGGAGTGCATGTGTGTGTGTGTGTCTGTGAGTTAAGACCGAGGGGAGAAACACACGTGAATTAACAGATAAAACCACGACATCACTCGGTCTTACATGCTTGGCATTAATGTTAGTGTTTGCCGGAGACGTCAGGCTGAGTTTTTGTTGTCGATGTCGGCAGTTCGGCGGCACACACACATTCCGGTTTAACAGGCGGAGTCAGCCTCACGGGAGCTCATGTGAAACAGGCGTTTTTACGCATAACTTCGCAGTCATTGGAGTCTGTGCTGTACTGGTGGATAATCGGTTGTTGAAGTTAAGCAGAGCCTACTATTCTGCTAAATTGGAAAAGAACCATACATACATACATGACGTCGCATCTGCTGATAACGCCGGTTTAAGCCTTTCAAAATAAGAGCAGTCGGTACGGAGAGTCGGCAAAATTACAATTCTGTACGCATAAAAGATAACTTATAGGACAGTGGGTGATATTAACCAGTGCAACAGACTGTTTTGGTGGTGTGATTCTGCCTGGTGGTGAGTGCAAATATAGTAAAGAGCTTTAATGTGAAGAGAAAGTGGAAGTGTAATGTGCGTATGTGTGCTGCTGTGACTAAACTTTTATAGACGCACATAAAGGACCGTCCGGTTGTAGTGGTAGAAAACTCGGTTGTAGGAGACGGTTGCAGTTTATCTTATTTCATCTGCTACAGCGCTCTGACGGACCATCATGGTTGTTACAGCCAGTAGCCATATTATAGTCATCATAGGTGTACGGCTATCGTCACTCACCTGTATTTATGGTAACCAGGCTACTGGGAAGATCCATAAGCTTAAGGTGTTACATCTTATACTGTTTTTTATGGAATATGCCTATGTGCTCATTCTGAAACACAAACTTACCCTTTAGAGAACGCTGTCAAAGTAGGAGAGTCACAGAAAACGTGCTGTTCTATATGCAGGCTGAAGGAAGGTGTGCTTGTTTTGAACTGAGAATTTGCTAATAGTTGTAAAACGAAGATAGATGTGTCTCTGGTAGTTTGTTTTGAGGGTGCAGCATATAAATAATGATATCTATGAATTGCCTTGTGTTACTTCAGAAAACAATAACAAATTAATTTGCAGTGTTTTTGGTGATAGTTGAACACTTGCAGGACTTTGCGAACAATAAAGTAACTTAACTTGTAAATAATAACAAATCAGTTTATAAAATAAAATTAATTGTTAGTAAACAATAATTTATTATTCTGCGTACGGCAATTGATTGGTTTTAAATAATAAAAGGTTCTTTTTCAAATATTTATCATTTTTTGTAAACCTTAGCTGATTATCTTGTAGACATTTAACCAATTGTTGGACAATAATTAATTGCTTTGTAAACAATAAACGGTCTACTGAATAAGTGATAATTAGTTGCTTTAGTAATTGATCATTTTGTAAGCAGTAACAATCACTTTGTAAATGACTGATTGCGTTTTGAACAAGCAAAAGTGATTATTTGCAAACAATAAGAAAGTCGCCTGGTAGATAATGATTAAAATGCTTCATGGGCAGTAATTGATTATTTATAGGCAACAACAAAGTACTTTCACAGATAATAACTAATTGCTCTGTTACTTATGTTGTGAATAATAATAGCATACTTTGTAAACAGTAACACATTACTTGTGTAAACAATAATCAATTGCTTTGTAAAACTATAGTTGATAATTTATTAAATAACAACTGAATACTTTGTAAACGACAATAATATCTAATAATAATCTCTTATCGCATTGAATAAAATACCTTTGGTTGAGCCTTTCTCACAGAAAGGTGTGAAACTGAAACAAGATAAAACAACTAGTGGAACCTTTGACAAAGTCACAAGGATTGTGAATTTAAATCAAATACAAGAATAATTTTTAGGTACACTGTGGGGGGGAAACGATACGAGGGTTTGTGTCGTCATTTACATTTGACCCCAGTGCTGGAGCAGCCTCCGTGAGAACCCGGTGCAGCCACTACACATCCTCTGAGTCCAACACTTTGAAATATCGAAAGGAGACGAGCTAAAAAGACAAAACCAAGTGGCACTGAATCCTCAACTGTGCCTCCGTTGTCCCCATGAAGAGTTAAATGTGAAACAGGAAAATTTGAAAAGACCTCAAAACGACGGTACAGAAAAGTTAGAATTTGACTCCACAAGGAGGAAGAAATACAAGCCTGGCAGTACTGCTAGTAAAATACTTGTGCTTATAAATTACAAAAGACTTAGACAGAAGCCAGAAGCATAAATGGGATCCAAAGTAACAAAGGGAGGTGGAGTGTCAGAGCCAATGGAATTGTTATTAAGAGACTATCCGGAGTAATAATAAATAAGTAAATAAATTAATTAATAGATTCAACTGTTCATGGAAAAAGTGGCATAAATGGATATCAGGAAAACAATAGTGGCCAAAAGAGGCAGCCTTGAGAAAAGCCTGGTGCGATGGAGTGGAAACTAACATAAAATACTACAAAACAAAAGACACTAATCATAGCCTGCTAAGCCGCCACCACCATATTTCCATCACAATTTGTCGAACACAGGGCAGTTCGTGGTAAAAAAAGGTGGAGGATGAAGAACTAGAAACAAACTGAACTAAAATTACACCAAGTGACACTTATCGCCTCAGACGAGGACCAGGACAAAGAGAGGGACCGGCCCTATGGAGGAAAAATAGATCCTTCAACGCAATACAGGCGCTCCCAATCCAGCTGGCCTAGACCGAGCTCAGGTTGAAGCTGATGCCTGTTGGGGATGTGACGAAGTAGGTCACCGGCAGAGAGACGAACCCATGGACAGGACCAGCAGCGGACTATAGGGAGCCTGGAGGAGCCGGAGGGGAGTTAATGGCACCGGTTGTCTCATCACAACCACAAGATGAACCCACTATAGCCGTCACATGCATGTGTGCTCATGTATTGGAAAGACCGGCTTAAAATTCCCCTTCTCCAACTCATCAGTCAAGACATTAGGCTGGTCTGGGAAACTTCAAGTGCTACCACTAACACAGCCGGTCCAGATGAAAACTGCTGCATCGGACCACACGGAGCAGCAGTGGCGGTAACACTCCCCACTGAACTACAAGACTGGTTTCTGGTTCAAAACTCCTCTCCTCATGTCACATTGCTAGTGGCAAGAGGACATGAATCCCACGAACTCGGCCCGATGATACGTGCAGCATCAAAACTGCAGGAATAAAAGCCCACTGATAACAAATATATTATAAATACAGCATGTTCTGAAACAATAGCAGAGAAAGGGATAGCAAATGAAAGGGCAAATACACACACGCTATTAACATCAGAACACAAACATATACTAAATGAGGTCACACACGATGTATGGTTAAAACATAAGACAGATGTGGGACTAGTTAAATAAGCACAACACATATGAGTAAAACTTAAATCAGGTGCTATGGTACCATACAAAAAACAATATCCACTGAAGCAACAGGCTATAGATGGAATTAAACCCACAATTGAGGGTCTCTTAAAAGCAGGAGTCTTAATAAAAACAAAAAAAACCCTGCAATACTTCCATTTTTCTAATTAAAAAGCCACACACTAATGATTACCGCTTGGTGCATGATCCAAGAGCTATCAACTCCATTGTTGATGGTGAAACGCCCATCGTCCCAGATCCCCACACATTACTCACAAGTACTCCACCTTATGCACGGTGGTACACTGGGATTGATTTATGTTCAGCCTTTTTCAGAGTGCCATTACATTCAGACTCACAATATTTATTTGCTTCCACTTATTATGGGCTATACGATTAGCTCAAGTTTTATCGAAAGTTTATCAATTTTAAATAGGGTGTTGGCTCAAAGATTTACAACACCTGGATGTTCTAAGTAATGTAATTTAGTATAAGGACGACTTGTTAATCTGTAGTCCAACAAAGCATCAGTGTGAGAAAGACGCAATTGCAGTGCTAACGGCGCTAGCAAAAGGAGGACACAAAGTCAGCAGAGATAAATTACAATTCTGTCAAACAGAAGTTGAATACTTAGGAAGAAAACCTATGTAGAGATAAAAGACTAATTGCCCCGTCGCAAATAAAAACCAAAACAGAAGCTCCCAAAACCGCAAACGGTGGGACAGATGCTCTTTTCAGGGGACTGTGGGGTACAATCGCTCGTAGATTTGTGATTATGCTGTTAAAACAGCACCTTTGCGAGCCCTCAGATGGGCCGACAGACAAACAGCTCTGTGTAATGCAGTGGACAGAGGAGGCTGAAGGGGCCTTTCAAGCGCTAAAAGGGGGACATGCAGACTTCCCCAGCACTTTGTAATCCAGACTACTCCAAGATTTTTCATCTATATGTCGCAGAGCGATTAGGACATGTGAGCGCGATGTTAATACAAGATACACCAACACATAGACAACCACTAGCATATTATAGCGCCAAACTAGACAACAGTGAGACATTTCTACTACCTTGTTATCAACGGTTAGCTGCCACGACCTTTGCTTTCCAAAGACGACCTATACAACAAGCCAATAACGGCAGACCTCACGTAATTTGTAGATGGTTCCTGTTTCAAAGATGCTGCTGGGAATCAGGCAGGATATGCCATTGGTGAAATTAAATAAAGGCAATGCCTATATAACGGTGCAGGCAACTAAAGGTTCCTCAACCATGCTCTGCACAATTAGCAGGAATCAAAGCTTTGAGTGTTGCCTGTAAACTAGCGCAGGGAAAAGTTTAAAATGTATGTACCAATTCAGCGTACGCATATGGTGTGTGTGATGTGCATGATTGCATTTGGAGGAAACAGGTTTTCGTAGAGCTGATGGCACCCCAGCAGTATACAGGGAGGCAGTCTCTGCAATACTGGAAGCCATGCACCTCCCAGTGGAGGTTGCAATTAGTAAGTGTCCAGCCCACTAAAAGAACAGACTCATTAATAGTTACAGGAAATAACCTAGCAGACGAAGCTGCTAATCAAGCGACCATAGGTACCAACATGGTCCTGTTGTTATCTGTGGCATATTGTGAGCCTCTCACAATGCTGTTTTCATTAATAACTACTCAAACGAAAGCAGATCGTCATGAAAATACTGTATAAAAGGGTCACTTTGTATTAGTCAGTTCGTTATTGCGTTTTAAATGCGCATGGTCATGAGAAGACCGCTGCCAAGGGGGGAAGTGATTAAATGCCTTCAGGCAGTTTGGTGGACACCATTAACAGCTACAGTTGAAAGAGTGTTGCATGAATGTGTGAAAGTGTGTGCGAAATATAATGTAAAATATAATGTAAGGAAAACATTTTTGGTCCCAAGCCCTTTTAGGCATATAATGATAGATTAGGTGGACATGACTCAATTGAGGCAGAACCAACAGCACAACGGATTGTAAATCCGTAATCAAGTTTTAAAGAGGTTTTTCCACGAGTTGGTCTACCTGACACCATAAGCTCAGACAATGGACCACATTTTGTAGTAGCACAATTTAGCTAGATAAAAGTCAAGATGTTAGGGATAAAGTAGAAATTTGAGTGTACGTACAGTACAGGTCAACATCTAATGTGCATGGGATCACAAACTAACAGACTAATACGTCTAACCACTCACAAGATGCTAACAGGGAGACCAATGCCTGTGCCTTATCTTAGGGTCCGTATGACGGTCCTCCACTGGAACAGTTGGACAAAGAACTAATGAGTTATGTCCAACATTTGTCTTGCATCCCCAAAGTAATATTTCAGCAGGTAAAAGGTGCCACAGAGGAAAAGGAGGCCGCCATGCCTGATCCATTACAGAGAGTGCGTCCAGAAGGAGCAGACGACCCTGCAGGGACGGCTAAGGCAGACAGGAGAGAGACACAACCTGGGTCGGAAAAGGGGGATGGTGACACCGCCCAACAGGAAGCTAGACGATCACAGAGCCCAACAGGAAGCTAGACGATCACAGAGACTGGACACAAATGATGAGCAGCTTAAGTCCAGCTGAAAATTCAGTAGAAAGTCCAAAAGAATAAGAGAGAGACCCAGATACAGGAGCATCAGGAACATGGGGAAAGAAGGGCCAATAGAGGGAGTTTTTTGGGGAATAGGACTACTAATTTTGATCTTACTAATTTATAGATACGCCCTGCAAAACATCATAGCATTAGAAGCAATCATAAAAGCAAAGGTTGTTGATTAATTGCATGATTAACAGCTGGAACTATAGTACTAAAGCAAAGGAAATTACCACCAGATAAAGTGACTGAGATTGTCAATGTTAGACCAAATATTGAACTTATCCATGCCAGATCAGTCATAACCGACTAACCATTGACTTTGAGCTAAGAAGTTATTAAATTAGACAATCTTCCTGCAGACGAGCGATGCATGTTTGAAGGGGAAGTGAGAGTAATGGTTAATTTCTCAACGAAAGATGCACAGAAGCTAACATGGTAGTATTCGCATTTAGGACAAATTAAACAAAATCCCACCAAAATAAGCTTAAGAGTAGAAGCCTACAAAGGAGGATAGGGAATTTGAAAATGACAGGATGGGAACAGAATATGTTTTACCAATGGACGCAATTTTCCTCTAAACAAGTAGACCCACAGGCTGCGTGTCTTCTTTGATTAGACTGATGATTAGTAAGAGCACTTGCACTAGTAACTGGACAGTTTCCCCTTCACGTCCACAATAACGTGGAGGTTGGAATAGCTATGACAGAGATCGACAGCAAACTATTGAATAAATCAGACGATGAATATAACCCTCTAGGAGAAGATAAGGTTTATCAGAACTGGCACCTCGATGTATAAAACAAAAATCCAAAAATGGCAGAACGTGTAATAACAAGAAAATCACGTAAGAAAACAAACAAAACAAAGGTAAAACGGATAAACGATATAACAAAGAACTTCAGCCAGAACTAGACCTATATATGTGTAACCCGGGCACTTAGCAGAAACCCAGACTATTGGAACCCGACAACGCCACTCTGGGAATTTCACCCGGAGAATAACCCAACCAAATTATACAAGTTCTTTGATAAAGAGATGGACCAGAGACGTGAGTTTCAAGTTTCAGACTCAAATAACTTGTATTTAAATTTAAAAATGATGATTAGCTGCTGCAATGATAAAGCTGCAAGAGAGGCCAGGTTAGAAAAATAATGTCCTTTATTACAAAAATAGAGTTAAAATATTTTTAAAATGTCACTTCAACACTAACCTTACCAGTACAGGAGGAAGGGTGCCAGGGAAACCCACAGGAGGACTGGAGTGAGGGGGAGAGGAAAGGCAGAATACTTCACCACCACCACCAGTAGTTGGAGAAACACACAGTTACTCACACTCACACTGCAAGGTAAAGAGCACACAGAGGTTAGAAGGACACAGCAAGCCACATGCATTAAGAACCAAACACAAGAAGAATCCCTCCATCCAGTGACCAACCACCTGCAAGGATATAGCAATCCAACGTCCTGTTAACTGGCAGAGAGCTAAGAGTGTTCACTTCCTGATTACCTATACAACAGTTGGTTTACAGATAAACTAAATAAATGCCCCGTCCCCTATTACAACAAGAAGCATATGTTGGTGTTAGGCCACCACTCTAAACAAAAAGAAATAAATAAATTAACAAAAGCAAAACACACTAACCACAAATGCAGAAATTAGAGGTAAACAGGTAAATATATTATTAAAAATAAATCAACATACAAAAGCCCAATACAACCCAAAATAACTTAATCAGAAATAGGAAAAATAAAATAACTAACTAAGGGACAAAAACAGCAGTGGCAACAGAGCTCCTCCTCCGCCACGTACAGCCAACTATGTCACACAGGAATCACCAGTTTCCTCGTTCCTATTATGAAAGGCATGCGTTATTATCCATAGTGTATAAACAAACCATGAATGGAGACATTTCAAAACATACCTCGAGCCACGAGTTACGGTGACCAAACAATTGGTCCACGTGTGATCCTCCAGCACGCGAACGCACACAAAGTTTCATAGACTTTGTTTCCTGCATTCTGGTGACTTTAAAAGAGTGAAAATAACAAAATAATAAATAAACTGCAACAGCATTTTATGTTAAAATTTTAATTTGACCTTTAACTCCCAGGACAGAAAACAGAATAATTCACCCCTCTGGTGTGAACTTAGCGTATGAATCTCTGGCATTAACCAATATTCATCAGTTTTTATTTATCTTTGCTCCTGCTTGAGTATTTCTTTCTCTTCATTCTCTTCAATTCTCTCTCCTTCTATTATTATTATTATTATTATTATTATTATTAATTTACCCACTAAAATGTATATTTGGCCCCACCAAATAAAATGTAGCACCCATGGGTGCTGAGGCGTGATGTGGGGATGGTCAGAAGACCAGCTGAGGATGAGTGCAGTGAACGGGTTTCTCTAACTCACTGAAGGTTCTTTCAGACACAACGTGACACCACTGAGCTCTGGAACACGTTATTTCTAACGGCTTGTGCCGCACCATGACGGCTTTTCACTGCATCGAGCAAAGCTCAACTTCGGACGCTGCAGGCTGTGGCGAGCAGAGACCGCTCTCTCTTCCCCGGAGAAACGAGAGGTGGTGTAGCTCTGTTGTCGTCCGGGTGGAAACAGTAGAGATTATACACACTGTTCCAGAAACAGACTTAGATAACGAAAAGGAAAAAAAGTGTGAAAATTTGCGATAAATCGGGAGAAATACGGGAGAATTGTGACCCGGGGAGGAAACCGGGAGTGTCCCGGGAAAAACGGGAGGGTGTCAAGTATGTGTGTGGCTGGTTGCTAGACCCCAGGTTGCGTTCACTGGAAGTCCGACAGCAGAAGATCCCTCTTGTAAATGTATAACCACGGTGATAACATGCCGTTCACCGTGTATCCTCCGGAGAAATGAATGCTTTCAAGAGGAAGAAACTCTTAATTTCCTCCACGGGTAACACCAAGGAGGAGAGCGTCCACAGTAAACGCCATGTTGGTGAAAGTTTATAGAGAAGATGCTCTGATGTCCCGTTGCATGTGAAGGCAGCATACGGAGCAGCGCTACAGGAAGTTGTCAGACACACTGAAGTAAAGAGTCGTTGCTATGGAGATGACACACCTTCTCCTCTAGCTGCATCTGTGTAAACTGGCAGGTTTCCTAATGTTGCAGAACATATTCTTTTGCAAGTATTTCAAGTTTCAACTCATCTTGTCGTGAATTTTTGGTGTAAAGTTCAAACGCCCCCCAAGAACACCTCAACGCCCCCCTTACAAAAATATTGCTTCCAGCGCCCCCCGATGTCCTCTGAACGCCCCCGTTGAGAAACGCTAATGTAGAGGATGAAGAGGAAGGGGCCGAGGACCGACCCCTGGGGGACTCCGCAGGTGAGAGTGTGTGATCGGGACCTTGCACTTCCAATGGAAATGTATTCTGTTCTGTCTGTGAGGTGGGATTGAAACCAGTTAAGGGCAGTGTCAGTGAGTCCAGTGGTGTGATGAAGCCGGTTGAGGAGTATGCCATGGTCAACGGTGTCGAAGGCAGCAGTCAAATCCAGAAGAATGAGGAGGGAAGGTGAGCCAGCATCAGCTGCCATCATTAGGTCGTTTGCGACTCTAACCAGAGCCGTTTCTGTGCTGTGGGCAGAGCGGAAACCAGACTGAAATTTTTCATAGAGGTTATTGTGTTTGAGATGGTCCTGGAGTTGGGCGGCAACTACTTTTTCCAGTACTTTGGAGAGGAATGGGAGATTGGAAATGGGCCTGTAGTTTGCAAAAACTTCTGGGTCAAGGGTGGGTTTTTTGAGAAGTGGTCTGATTATGGCAGTTTTAAGGGCAGATGGAACATAGCCAGCCTGGAGGGAGTGGTTTATAACAGTGGTGATCAGGACTTATGGACTTATTCACCAGAGCTGTAGGAAAGGGGTCGAGGGCACAGGTGGAGGGTTTCATCTTCCTGATGATGTCCTCAACCTCTGGCTGAGAGATTACTGGGAAACAGTTAAGAGGCTGGGAGACCTCAAACTGTGAGTGGGCAGTCGGGACAGGTGGAGGAACCAGAGAGGGCAGAACGGATTGAGTCAATTTTAGTTTCGAAGAAGGCCATGA
>CAKAOJ020000531.1:190000-219528 GCA_916701645.2 Sebastolobus alascanus
ACACAGACACACACACACACACACACACACACACACAGACACAGACACACACACACACACACACACACACACACACACAGACACACACACAGACACACACACACACACACACACACACACACACACACACACAGACACAGACACACACACACACACACACACACACACACACACACACACACACAGACACACACACACACACACACACACACACACACACACACACACAGACACAGACACACACACACACACACACACAGACACACACACACACACACACACACACACACAGACACACACACACACACACACACACACACACACACACACACACACACATACACAGACACACACACACACACACACACACACACACACACAGACACACACACACACACACACACACACACACACACAGACACACACACACACACACACACACACACACACACACACACACACACACAGACACACACACACACACACACACACACACACACACACACACACACACACACACACACACACACACACACACACACACACACACACACACACACAGACACACACACACACAGACACACACACACACACACACACACACACACACCGCTGGAGGATCCACCATGAGCATGTTAGCATGTTAGCATGTTAGCATGTTAGCATGTTAGCATGTTAGCATGTTAGCAGGTTGGTCAGATCCAGCATGCACCTTGTTGGTCTGCAACATCTCGGGTGTGTTTGATTTGGGTCACAGAGCGTGCTGGCAGGGTGGAGCATTAAATCAGTGACAGTATGGTTCCTCACTAAATAACTATAACTAAAGAACTAATATGGGTTTGACACCATTTACCATGATGTGTGACACAATGCACTTTTACTATAAAGGTTTTTATCAGACTAAAAACATGTTCTTAACTGAAACTGCAGACAAACTGAGTTGAGGTGCTTTTACCTCCACTACTGATATTTATTGATCAGTGCTATCGACACAATTCTTCACAAAAAAAAAGCATCAATATGAGAATAATCTTCTGACACACAACCCAAACACACTGTGGTCAACCTGAACTTCAGTAGCAGGCAGAAAAAACAACTAAAGTTAGTAGAAAATCTACTAGAACAGTGTTAAAACATTAAAAACACAGGTGAGGTTTTTAAAAAGTGAAATGAAGGAGGACATACAGTAAACGCCTCGGTTAGTGAGGGACACGAGACAAACTACCACCAGGAAAATCACTCATTTCTGTTGTTTTTTACTAAAAAAGTAGAATTCAGAGAAGTCCGACACACCTGACCATGATGTATGAGACATTATAAAGTTTGTGATGGGCTTAAAAAGCTGGTTTAAAACATGCAGACAGACTGAGTAGAGGTGCTTTAACCTCCACTACATCCCTGGTTAGCAGGATGAGGGCGCCCTCTTGTGTTGTGCATCAGGTTTCACATTTCTCTTGTTATTAACCTGCTGTGATGTTCACTGCAGGAAGACGTGTCAAAACTTCACTGAGCCTTTTGGCAGCTTCAAACAACATCAGTAAAGAGACATTTAAATCTATGTAATAGCACACTATGTCAGTTTGTTCACAGGAGTCACACCCCGTAACACTGATGCTGCATTCAGGTCACACGGGAAAGATGGGAGAGAGGAGTTTCCACTTTACAAATATTATTATAACATCAGCTCTCACGTTCTAAATAGTATAAAGGAATGTGAAATTTGAGGCTTTAAGTTAAATTTTCTCTGATGTCTTGAATTCTGATTAAACAACATTGAAATATTTGTAACCAAATGTAGAGAATCAAACACAATATCTGTTGTCTCATGTGTGTCAGGACTCAACAAAACCTCCTCACACATAAACTTGACCAAATTAATTTTAACAGTTTTTAAGTCTGTGTAATAAATCCTGTTTATTGACTAAGTGCACAAAGAAAATAAAGAGAAAAGAAGCAGCAGTTGATAGAAAACTCTGTTGATTTCTCTGTGACAAACTGTTTGATTTGAAAGGACAGAGACTGACTGACTCTAAACATGAACACTGGACTTTGTGGTGTTTCAGGAGGAAAAACTGTCTCAGTTATTCTCTCATATTAGTTTCACATTTTCTCCATCAGCTTTGTATGATACCCTGGAATGAAGACAGGAAGAAAATACTTTGTTCATATTTGTTTATTGATTATATAAACCTTCAGTTTGTTCACACATCCCATCAGTAAAGTCTGTTAAATGACTCTTTTTCAATGATCTCATGTTCAGATTCACTTCATCAACACAATCAGTTTGTTTGAGCAGAATCTCAGCGATGTGAACGAGAATAATGAAGGATCTCCTTATTGATTATGATCATGATAATTACAGGTTTATAAAGCTCATAGGTCTGCCAAACAAATAAATGTCAATACAAAGCATAAAGAAAGAACTAAATATCTTTTAGAGCACAGAGAAGTTTACATACTCATGCAGAGAATTATCAGTTCAGGTGAACAAACATCATCATGAGCAGTGAAACAGACACAGGAAGGAGCGCCACCTGAAGACACTCAAACATTTACAGAACAACTGATGAGAAGATGTCAAATTACCACCATGATGTTTGATTGACAGCTGATCTCTGAGCAGTGAAGAAATGACACAACAATCAGCTCTCAGCAACAAACATGGAGACAACATGAGTTTAAGAGTTAAAACACAGGATTGAACCCTTAAATGACTTCTGTCTATTTCAGTTTACACAACTCAGCAGTGACATCGTACTCTAAAAGCCTAAGTCCAGCATAGAGAGGCTCAGTGAATGTGTTCTGGACTCTGTGGAGGAGAGTCATGTTTTCAGAGACGCTGTAGAAGGACAGAATACCTGCACTGTGATCCAGGTACACTCCTACTCTGGAGGACCGAGGACCTGAGACGGGGGTTTGGACATTGTTGTACAAAAATGTTTAACTGTTTTGGTCACAATCTAACGCCCAAGATTTGTCATTGTATCCACCGACATTCATTTGACCCCCCTGCTCTCCTGATACTCTTGTATGCGACTGCTACATAAACTCTTCCTTCTCTCTCCACCTCCCAGTAACAACGTCCAGTCAGACTCTCTCTACTCAGGACCTGACACCGATCAGTGAATCTGTCTGGGTGACTAGAATAAGACTGTTCTTCTCTCATTAATGTTGCTTTTCTGTTCCCCTCAGATAATAACAGATATGTGCGTGCTGTGTTTGGATCCAGTGTGATTTCTCGTGAATATTTTAAGAACCCAGCTCTGGTCTTGGGCTCTGGTTGTGACAGTAAAACATCCACTTCAGTCACTGTCTGTGAGACGTTTGTCCATTTCTCTCTCAGAACGTCCTGTAGTTTATCTCTGACTTCTGACACAGCCGCCGTCACGTCCTCAAAGTAGCTCAGAGGACAGATATTGATGCTGGATGTAGACTCGCTGAGTGGTGACAGTGAGGGGTAGCTGAGTAGAAACTGGTTGTGATCCTCTGTGTGTGACAGCAGCTTCATCTCAGCGTCTCTCTTCTTCAGCTCAGTGATCTCCTGCTCCAGCTTCTCCTGAAGCTCTTTGACTCGACTCACTTCACTTTCCTGCTGGGATCTGACCTGCTGCTTCACATCACAGCTTCTTTTCTCCATGAGACGGATCAGCTCGGTGAAGATCTTCTCACTGTCCTCCACTGCTTTATCAGCAGAGCGATTGACAGCCTCCACCTCCTGATGGAGCAGCTTCACATCTTTCTCTCTGTCCTGGATCCTCTGCTGGATGTTGAGTCGACTCACCTCCAGCTTTCTCTGCCTCTCAGTCCTTTCTGCTGCAGCTGAGACGGTGTCGTGGCCTTTATGTTCATCCACAGAGCAGAGATAACAGATACACTGCTGATCAGTACGACAGAACATCTTCCTCACCTCGTCGTGACGAGAGCAGATGTTCTCCTGGAGCTTCTTGGAGGGCTCCACCAGCTTGTGTTTCTTTAGTTGAGCCACATCATAATGAGGCTGGAGGTGTTTCTCACAGTAAGAGACCAGACACACCAGACAGGACTTGAAGGCTTTCAGTTTCCTCTCAGTGCAGAAATCACAGGCCACATCTTCAGGTCCAGCATAGCAGTGATCAGCAGGAGCAGCTTGGAGTCCAGTCTTCTTCAGTTCCTCCACTAAAACTGCTAACATGGTGTTTTTCATCAGGACAGGCCTCGGTGTGAAGGTCTGCCTACACTGAGGGCAGCTGTAGATCTTCTTCTCATCCTCTCCATCCCAGAAGCTTTTAATACAGTTCATGCAGTAGCTGTGTCCACAGGGAATAGTCACCGGATCCTTCAGTAGATCCAGACAGATGGAACAAGAGAAGGTTTCCCGCTCCAGCTGAACTCCTTTCTGCGCCATTTCACCTCTCAGTGACAACGCCTCTCTGAGTTTCTCTCCCGTATAACTGAAACTAGTTTGAGCTCTGATCTAAGCAGCATGTGTTATGCAGTGAATGGAGCCTGTCAGCTCTTGCACGTCACCACCATGTTGGTTACACCCATCTTCAAACTGTAGATCTGAAGGGGAGAGAACAAGGAAATAAATGGACAGAGTGCAGCTGGCTGTGTTTGAGAGCAGGAAGAGGAGGGAGGAGTTATCAAGCTATGATTCATTCCAGGAAGCGGAGCTTGTGAATTTTAACTCTGTGCGTTCCAATACCCACACTACCATACTATTTAGTATGACAGAAAAAGATTTAGTATGTCCCAATACATAGTACGTCAAATAGAGTATGCCAAAAATACCAGGATGTCCTACTACATCTGGTCGCATTTTGCAGAATGCAAGTAAGCAACGCTTTTCTGGCTATTCTGACCCACAATCCTCTGTGCAGCAGATATATGAGCAAGAGGGTCAAAGGTCAAGGCGAAGTAGTATGTCCCAATACTGCATGCAACAGTGTGTACTTTGTAAGGACAGCTGCAGTAGATCGATAGATAGATAGATAGATAGATAGATAGATAGATAGATAGATAGATAGATAGATAGATAGATAGATAGATAGATAGATAGATAGTAACGTTATTGATCCCGAGGGAAATTCAAGTTTCCAGCATCACAGTTCCATAATGCAAACATATTAGTAAAAACGTCACAGGTAAGTAGTACACATGTTAGTAAAAATGGCACAGGTGAGTAGTGCACATATTAGTAAAACGAAGAAGTAACAAGACACATGTAAGTAATACAGAGTATAAAACAAAATATGCAATGTGCAGAAGAACTGTTAAAAATGAATATAGTGCAGGGTAAACAACTGAGATACAGGACTATTTAAAGAAGAAGTGAATGTAGTGCAGAAAGTGATATAGTGCTGGATAATAAAATATAGGAGATATAGATGTTAAGAAATGTCAGATATGGAATATAATGCAGGATAAGAACTGAGGTAGAGATGTTTTGTAGTGTGCAGAATTAAAGTGGCTCAGTCTATTAAAGTGCACTGTGTGCATTAACTGTCCTGCAGACCGTCCTCCTTTCCCCTCCTCCCCACAGAGGTGTTGTACAGTTTGATGGCTCGGGGGACAAAGGATTTCCTGAGTCTGTCTGTGGAGCACTTTGGGAGCAGCAGCCTGCCGCTGCACAAGCTCCTCTGTTTGGTGATGACGGCGTGCAGAGGATGGCCAGCAGTCTGCTGAGTGTTCTTTCCTCTGCCACCGTCACCAGAGAGTCCAGCTCCGTGCCGACCACGGAGCCGGCCCGCCTGATCAGCTTGTCCAGTCTCGAGGTGTCCCTCTTAGTTGTGCTGCCCCCCCCAGCACACCACAGCGTAGAAAAGGACGCTGGCGACCACAGATTGATAAAAGATCCGCAGAAGTTTTGTGCAGATGTTGAATGATCCCAGCCTCCTCAGGAAGTTCAGTCTGCTTTGGCCCTTCCTGTAGAGGTGGTCAGTGTTTATTGTCCAGTCCAGTTTGTTGTCCAGCTGCAGCCCGAGGTACTTGTAGGAACCCAAAACCTCCACCCCACAACCTCCACCTCACAACCTCCACCTCACAACCTCCACCTCACAACCTCCACCTCACAACCTCCACCTCACAACCTCCACCTCACAACCTCCACCCCACAACCTCCACCTCACAACCTCCACCTCACAACCTCCACCTCACAACCTCCACCTCACAACCTCCACCTCACAACCTCCACCTCACAACCTCCACCTCACAACCTCCACCTCACAACCTCCAGCTCACAACCTCCACCTCACAACCTCCACCTCACAACATCCACCTCACAACCTCCACCTCACAACCTCCACCTCACAACCTCCAGCTCACAACCTCCACCTCACAACCTCCACCTCACAACCTCCACCTCACAACCTCCACCTCACAACCTCCAGCTCACAACCTCCACCTCACAACATCCACCTCACAACCTCCACCTCACAACCTCCACCTCACAACCTCCAGCTCACAACCTCCACCTCACAACCTCCAGCTCACAACCTCCACCTCACAACCCCCACCTCACAACCTCCACCTCACAACCTCCACCTCACAACCTCCAGCTCACAACCTCCACCTCACAACCTCCACCTCACAACCTCCACCTCACAACCCCCACCTCACAACCTCCACCTCACAACCTCCACCTCACAACCTCCAGCTCACAACCTCCACCTCACAACCTCCACCTCACAACCTCCACCTCACAACCTCCACCTCACAACCTCGACCTCGGCCCCATCGATGTGATGAGTGAGGTCATGATGGATCAGAGCGATGAGTGAGGTCATTTTTTTTTTTACTTTTTTACTCGGACATTTTTCAGACTTCTTTTTTTGTACTTTTTTACCTAGACATTTTTCAGACTTTTTCACTCAGACTTTTTTCAAACTTTTTTACTCAGACTTATTTTTTTTTTACCTTTTTACTCCGAGTCCGAGTAAAAAAGTAAAAAAAAAAGAAGTCTGAAAATTATCTGAGTAAAAATGTCCGAGTAAAAAAAGTCTGAAAAATGTCTGAGTGAAAATGTCTGGAAAAATATCCGAGTAAAAAAAGTGTGAAAAAGTCAGAGTAAAAAAAGTCTGAAAAATTTCCGAGTAAAAAAAAAAAGATGTCAGAACAAAAAAGTCTGAAAAATGTCTGAGTGAAAAAGTCTGAAAAATGTCTGAGTAAAAAAAGTATAAAAAAAAGGATTTCTGAAAAATGTCTGAGTAAAAAAGTAAAAAAAAAAGAAGTCCGAGAAAAAAAAGTGTGAAAAATGTCTGAGTGAAAAAGTGTGAAAAATGTCTGAGTGAAAAAGTCTGAAAAATGTCCGTGTAAAAAAAGTAAAAAAAAAAAAAGAAGTCTGAAAAAAAAAGTCAGAGTAAAAAAGTGTGAGAAAAGTCAGAGTAAAAAAAGTCTGAAAAATGTCTGAGTAGAAAAAGTCTGAAAAAAGTCAGAGTAAAAAAGTGTGAAAAAAGTCAGAGTAAAAAAAGTCTGAAAAATGTCTGAGTGAAAAAGTGTGAAAAATGTCTGAGTGAAAAAGTCTGAAAAATGTCCGTGTAAAAAAAGTAAAAAAAAAAAAAGAAGTCTGAAAAAAAAAGTCAGAGTAAAAAAGTGTGAGAAAAGTCAGAGTAAAAAAAGTCTGAAAAATGTCCGAGTAAAAAAGTAAAAAAAAAAGATGTCGGAGTAAAAAAAGTCTGAAAAATGTCTGAGTAGAAAAAGTCTGAAAAAAGTCAGAGTAAAAAAGTGTGAAAAAAGTCAGAGTAAAAAAAAGTCTGAAAAATGTCTGAGTGAAAAAGTCTGAAAAATGTCTGAGTGAAAAAGTCTGAAAAATGTCCGTGTAAAAAAAGTAAAAAAAAAAAAAGAAGTCTGAAAAAAAAAGTCAGAGTAAAAAAGTGTGAGAAAAGTCAGAGTAAAAAAAGTGTGAAAAAGTCAGAGTAAAAAAGTGTGAAAAATGTCTGAATGAAAAAGTCTGAAAAATGTCTGAGTAAAAAAGTAAAAAAAAACAAAATCCGAGTCAAAAAGTGTGAAAAAAGTCAGAGTAAAAAAAGTCTGAAAAATGTCTGAGTAAAAAAGTCTAAAAAAATGTCCAAGTATAAGAAAAAGAAGTCTGAAAAATGTCTGAGTAAAAATGTCTGGAAAAATCTACGAGTAAAAAAAGTATAAAAAAAAAGATTTCTGAAAAATGTCTGAGTAAAAAAAGTATAAAAAAAAAGATTTCTGAAAAAAGTCAGAGTAAAAAAGTGTGAAAAAAGTCAGAGTAAAAAAAGTCTGAAAAATGTCTGAGTGAAAAAGTCTGAAAAATGTCTGAGTAGAAAAAGTCTGAAAAAAGTCAGAGTAAAAAAGTGTGAAAAAAGTCAGAGTAAAAAAAGTCTGAAAAAATGTCTGAGTAGAAAAAGTCTGAAAAAAGTCAGAGTAAAAAAGTGTGAAAAAAGTCAGAGTAAAAAAAGTCTGAAAAATGTCTGAATGAAAAAGTCTGAAAAATGTCTGAGTAAAAAAGTAAAAAAAAACAAAATCCGAGTAAAAAAGTGTGAAAAAAGTCAGAGTAAAAAAAGTCTGAAAAATGTCTGAGTAAAAAAGTCTAAAAAAATGTCCGAGTATAAAAAAAAGAAGTCTGAAAAATGTCTGAGTAAAAATGTCTGGAAAAATCTCCGAGTAAAAAAAGTCTGAAAAAATGTCAGAGTAAAAAAAAATATAAAAAAAAAGATTTCTGAAAAATGTCTGAGTAAAAAAGTAAAAAAAAAGAAGTCAGAGTAAAAAAAGTCTGAAAAATGTCTGAGTGAAAAAGTCTGAAAAATGTCTGAGTAGAAAAAGTCTGAAAAAAGTCAGAGTAAAAAAGTGTGAAAAAAGTCAGAGTAAAAAAAGTCTGAAAAAATGTCTGAGTAGAAAAAGTCTGAAAAAAGTCAGAGTAAAAAAGTGTGAAAAAAGTCAGAGTAAAAAAAGTCTGAAAAATGTCTGAATGAAAAAGTCTGAAAAATGTCTGAGTAAAAAAGTAAAAAAAAACAAAATCCGAGTAAAAAAGTGTGAAAAAAGTCAGAGTAAAAAAAGTCTGAAAAATGTCTGAGTAAAAAAGTCTAAAAAAATGTCCGAGTATAAAAAAAAGAAGTCTGAAAAATGTCTGAGTAAAAATGTCTGGAAAAATCTCCGAGTAAAAAAAGTCTGAAAAATGTCAGAGTAAAAAAAAATATAAAAAAAAAGATTTCTGAAAAATGTCTGAGTAAAAAAGTAAAAAAAAACAAAATCCGAGTAAAAAAGTCTGAAAAATGTCCGAGTAATAAAAGTCTGAAAAATGTCAGAGTAAAAAAAGTATAAAAAAAAGAAGTCCGAGAAAAAAGAGTGAGAAAAAAGTAAGAGTAAAAAAAGTCTGAAAAATGTCCGAGTAAAAAAGTAAAAAAAAAGATGTCGGAGTAAAAAAAGTCTGAAAAATGTCTGAGTGAAAAAGTCTGAAAAATGTCTGAGTAAAAAAGTGTGAAAAAAGTCAGAGTAAAAAAAGTCTGAAAAATGTCTGAATGAAAAAGTCTGAAAAAAGTCAGAGTAAAAAAGTGTGAAAAAAGTCAGAGTAAAAAAAGTCTGAAAAATGTCTGAGTGAAAAAGTCTGAAAAATGTCTGAGTGAAAAAGTCTGAAAAATGTCCGAGTAAAAAAGTAAAAAAAAAAAAAGAAGTCTGAAAAAAAAAGTCAGAGTAAAAAAAGTCTGAAAAATGTCTGAGTAAAAAAAAAAAGATGTCAGAACAAAAAAGTCTGAAAAATGTCTGAGTGAAAAAGTCTGAAAAATGTCCGAGTAAAAAGTATAAAAAAAAGAAGTCTGAAAAATGTCTGAGAAAAAATATTTGGAAAAATCTCCGAGTAAAAAAAGTCTGAAAAATGTCCGAGTAAAAAAGTAAAAAAAAAAGATGTCAGAGTAAAAAAAGTCTGAAAAATGTCTGAGTGAAAAAGTCTGAAAAATGTCTGAGTAAAAAAGTAAAAAAAAACAAAATCCGAGTAAAAAAGTGTGAAAAAAGTCAGAGTAAAAAAAGTCTGAAAAATGTCCGAGTAAAAAAGTAAAAAAAAAGATGTCGGAGTAAAAAAAGTCTGAAAAATGTCTGAGTGAAAAAGTCTGAAAAATGTCCGAGCACAAAAGTACAAAAAAAAAGAAGTCTGTAAAATGTCTGAGTAAAGAAGTCTAAAAAAATGTCCGAGTATAAAAAAAAGAAGTCTGAAAAATGTCTGAGTAAAAATGTCTGGAAAAATCTCCGAGTAAAAAAAGTGTGAAAAAAGTCAGAGTAAAAAAGTCTGAAAAATGTCTGAGTAAAAAAGTCTGAAAAATGTCTGAGTAAAAATGTCTGGAAAAATATCCGTGTAAAAAAAGTGTGAAAAAAGTCAGAGTAAAAAAGTGTGAAAAAAGTCAGAGTAAAAAAAGTCTGAAAAATGTCTGAATGAAAAAGTCTGAAAAATATCTGAGTAAAAAAGTAAAAAAAAAAAAAATCCGAGTAAAAAAGTGTGAAAAAAGTCAGAGTAAAAAAGTCTGAAAAATGTCTGAGTAAAAAAGTCTAAAAAAATGTCCGAGTATAAAAAAAAGAAGTCTGAAAAATGTCTGAGTAAAAAAAGTATAAAAAAAAAGATTTCTGAAAAATGTCTGAGTAAAAAAGTAAAAAAAAAGAAGTCCGAGAAAAAAAAGTGTGAAAAATGTCGGAGTAAAAAAAGTCTGAAAAATGTCCGAGTAAAAAAGTAAAAAAAAAAGATGTCATAGTAAAAAAGTAAAAAAAAAAGATGTCGGAGTAAAAAAAGTCTGAAAAATGTCTGAGTGAAAAAGTCTGAAAAATGTCTGAGTGAAAAAGTCTGAAAAATGTCCGTGTAAAAAAAGTAAAAAAAAAAAAAGAAGTCTGAAAAAAAAAGTCAGAGTAAAAAAAGTCTGAAAAATGTCTGAATGAAAAAGTCTGAAAAATGTCAGAGTAAAAAAAGTATAAAAAAAAGAAGTCCGAGAAAAAAGAGTGAGAAAAAAGTAAGAGTAAAAAAAGTCTGAAAAATGTCCGAGTAAAAAAGTAAAAAAAAAAGATGTCGGAGTAAAAAAAGTCTGAAAAATGTCTGAGTAGAAAAAGTCTGAAAAAAGTCAGAGTAAAAAAGTGTGAAAAAAGTCAGAGTAAAAAAAGTCTGAAAAATGTCTGAATGAAAAAGTCTGAAAAATGTCTGAGTAAAAAAGTAAAAAAAAAAAAAATCCGAGTAAAAAAGTCTGAAAAATGTCTGAATGAAAAAGTCTGAAAAATGTCTGAGTAAAAAAGTAAAAAAAAATGTCCGAGTATAAAAAAAAGAAGTCAGAAAAATGTCTGAGTAAAAAAAAGTCTGAAAAATGTCAGAGTAAAAAAAGTATAAAAAAAAAGATTTCTGAAAAATGTCTGAGTAAAAAAGTAAAAAAAAAAGAAGTCCGAGAAAAAAAAGTGTGAAAAATTCAGAGTAAAAAAAGTCTGAAAAATGTCCGAGTAAAAAAGTAAAAAAAAAAGATGTCGGAGTAAAAAAGTAAAAAAAAAAAGATGTCGGAGTAAAAAAAGTCTGAAAAATGTCTGAGTGAAAAAGTCTGAAAAATGTCTGAGTGAAAAAGTCTGAAAAATGTCCGAGTAAAAAAGTAAAAAAAAAAAAAGAAGTCTGAAAAAAAAAGTCAGAGTAAAAAAAGTCTGAAAAATGTCTGAATGAAAAAGTCTGAAAAATGTCTGAGTAAAAAAGTAAAAAAAAACAAAATCCGAGTAAAAAAGTGTGAAAAAAGTCAGAGTAAAAAAAGTCTGAAAAATGTCCGAGTAAAAAAGTAAAAAAAAAGATGTCGGAGTAAAAAAAGTCTGAAAAATGTCTGAGTGAAAAAGTCTGAAAAATGTCCGAGCACAAAAGTACAAAAAAAAAGAAGTCTGAAAAATGTCTGAGTAAAAAAGTCTAAAAAAATGTCCGAGTATAAAAAAAAGAAGTCTGAAAAATGTCTGAGTAAAAATGTCTGGAAAAATCTCCGAGTAAAAAAAGTCTGAAAAATGTCAGAGTAAAAAAGTGTGAAAAATGTCTGAGAAAAAAAGTCTGAAAAATGTCTGAGTAAAAATGTCTGGAAAAATCTCCGAGAAAAAAAAGTCTGAAAAAAGTCAGAGTAAAAAAAGTCTGAAAAATGTCTGAATGAAAAAGTCTGAAAAATGTCTGAGTAAAAAAGTAAAAAAAAACAAAATCCGAGTAAAAAAGTGTGAAAAAAGTCAGAGTAAAAAAAGTCTGAAAAATGTCTGAGTAAAAAAGTCTAAAAAAATGTCCGAGTATAAAAAAAAGAAGTCTGAAAAATGTCTGAGTAAAAATGTCTGGAAAAATCTCCGAGTAAAAAAAGTCTGAAAAATGTCAGAGTAAAAAAAAATATAAAAAAAAAGATTTCTGAAAAATGTCTGAGTAAAAAAGTAAAAAAAAAGAAGTCCCGAAAAAAAAAGTGTGGAAAAAAGTCAGAGTAAAAAAAGTCTGAAAAATGTCCGAGTAAAAAAGTAAAAAAAAAATATGTCGGAGTAAAAAAAGTCTGAAAAATGTCTGAGTGAAAAAGTCTGAAAAATGTCTGAGTAGAAAAAAGTCTTGAAAAAAGTCAGAGTAAAAAAGTGTGAAAAAAGTCAGAGTAAAAAAAGTCTGAAAAATGTCCGATTAAAAATCTGAAAAAAGTCGAGTAAAAAAAGTCTGAAAAATGTCTGAGTAAAAAAGTCTGAAAAAATGTCTGAGTAGAAAAGTCTGAAAAAAACAGAGTAAAAAAGTGTGAAAAAAGTCAGAGTAAAAAAAGTCTGAAAAATGTCTGAGTAAAAAAAGTCTGAAAAATGTCTGAGTAAAAAAGTTTTAGTCCGAGAAAAAAAAGTGTGAAAAAAGTCAGAGTAAAAAAAGTCTGAAAAATGTCTGAGTAAAAAAGTCTAAAAAAAGTCAGAGTATAAAAAAAAGAAGTTTGAAAAATGTCTGAGTAAAAATGTCTGGAAAAATCTCCGAGTAAAAAAAGTCTGAAAAATGTCAGAGTAAAAAAAGTATAAAAAAAAAGATTTCTGAAAAATGTCTGAGTAAAAAAGTAAAAAAAAAGAAGTCAGAGTAAAAAAAGTCTGAAAAATGTCTGAGTGAAAAAGTCTGAAAAATGTCTGAGTAGAAAAAGTCTGAAAAAAGTCAGAGTAAAAAAGTGTGAAAAAAGTCAGAGTAAAAAAAGTCTGAAAAATGTCTGAGTAGAAAAAGTCTGAAAAAAGTCAGAGTAAAAAAGTGTGAAAAAAGTCAGAGTAAAAAAAGTCTGAAAAATGTCTGAATGAAAAAGTCTGAAAAATGTCTGAGTAAAAAAGTAAAAAAAAACAAAATCCGAGTAAAAAAGTGTGAAAAAAGTCAGAGTAAAAAAAGTCTGAAAAATGTCTGAGTAAAAAAGTCTAAAAAAATGTCCGAGTATAAAAAAAAGAAGTCTGAAAAATGTCTGAGTAAAAATGTCTGGAAAAATCTCCGAGTAAAAAAAGTCTGAAAAAAGTCAGAGTAAAAAAAGTCTGAAAAATGTCTGAGTAAAAAAGTAAAAAAAAAGAAGTCAGAGTAAAAAAAGTCTGAAAAATGTCTGAGTGAAAAAGTCTGAAAAATGTCAGAGTAAAAAAAGTATAAAAAAAAGAAGTCCGAGAAAAAAGAGTGAGAAAAAAGTAAGAGTAAAAAAAGTCTGAAAAATGTCCGAGTAAAAAAGTAAAAAAAAAAGATGTCGGAGTAAAAAAAGTCTGAAAAATGTCTGAGTGAAAAAGTCTGAAAAAAGTCAGAGTAAAAAAGTGTGAAAAAAGTCAGAGTAAAAAAAGTCTGAAAAATGTCTGAGTGAAAAAGTCTGAAAAAAGTCAGAGTAAAAAAGTGTGAAAAAAGTCAGAGTAAAAAAAGTCTGAAAAATGTCTGAGTGAAAAAGTCTGAAAAATGTCTGAGTGAAAAAGTCTGAAAAATGTCCGAGTAAAAAAGTAAAAAAAAAAAAGAAGTCTGAAAAAAAAAGTCAGAGTAAAAAAAGTCTGAAAAATTTCCGAGTAAAAAAAAAAAGATGTCAGAACAAAAAAGTCTGAAAAATGTCTGAGTGAAAAAGTCTGAAAAATGTCTGAGTAAAAAGTATAAAAAAAAGAAGTCTGAAAAATGTCTGAGAAAAAATATTTGGAAAAATCTCCGAGTAAAAACAGTCTGAAAAATGTCCGAGTAAAAAAGTAAAAAAAAAAGATGTCAGAGTAAAAAAAGTCTGAAAAATGTCTGAGTGAAAAAGTCTGAAAAATGTCCGAGCACAAAAGTACAAAAAAAAAGAAGTCTGAAAAATGTCTGAGTAAAAAAGTAAAAAAAAACAAAATCCGAGTAAAAAAGTGTGAAAAAAGTCAGAGTAAAAAAAGTCTGAAAAATGTCCAAGTAAAAAAGTAAAAAAAAAAGATGTCGGAGTAAAAAAAGTCTGAAAAATGTCTGAGTGAAAAAGTTTGAAAAATGTCCGAGCACAAAAGTACAAAAAAAAAGAAGTCTGTAAAATGTCTGAGTAAAAAAGTCTAAAAAAATGTCCGAGTATAAAAAAAAGAAGTCTGAAAAATGTCTGAGTAAAAATGTCTGGAAAAATCTCCGAGTAAAAAAAGTCTGAAAAAAGTCAGAGTAAAAAAAGTCTGAAAAATGTCTGAGTGAAAAAGTCTGAAAAATGTCTGAGTGAAAAAGTCTGAAAAATATCCGTGTAAAAAAAGTGTGAAAAAAGTCAGAGTAAAAAAGTGTGAAAAAAGTCAGAGTAAAAAAAGTCTGAAAAATATCTGAGTAAAAAAGTAAAAAAAAAAAAAATCCGAGTAAAAAAGTGTGAAAAAAGTCAGAGTAAAAAAAGTCTGAAAAATGTCTGAGTAAAAAAGTCTAAAAAAATGTCCGAGTATAAAAAAAAGAAGTCAGAAAAATGTCTGAGTAAAAAAAAGTCTGAAAAATGTCAGAGTAAAAAAAGTATAAAAAAAAAGATTTCTGAAAAATGTCTGAGTAAAAAAGTAAAAAAAAAGAAGTCCGAGAAAAAAAAGTGTGAAAAAAGTCAGAGTAAAAAAAGTCTGAAAAATGTCTGAGTGAAAAAGTAAAAAAAAAAGATGTCCGAGTAAAAAAGTAAAAAAAAAAGATGTCGGAGTAAAAAAAGTCTGAAAAATGTCTGAGTGAAAAAGTCTGAAAAATGTCTGAGTGAAAAAGTCTGAAAAATGTCCGAGTAAAAAAGTAAAAAAAAAAAAAGAAGTCTGAAAAAAAAAGTCAGAGTAAAAAAAGTCTGAAAAATGTCTGAATGAAAAAGTCTGAAAAAAGTCAGAGTAAAAAAAGTATAAAAAAAAGAAGTCCGAGAAAAAAGAGTGAGAAAAAAGTAAGAGTAAAAAAAGTCTGAAAAATGTCCGAGTAAAAAAGTAAAAAAAAAAGATGTCGGAGTAAAAAAAGTCTGAAAAATGTCTGAGTAGAAAAAGTCTGAAAAAAGTCAGAGTAAAAAAGTGTGAAAAAAGTCAGAGTAAAAAAAGTCTGAAAAATGTCTGAATGAAAAAGTCTGAAAAATATCTGAGTAAAAAAGTAAAAAAAAAAAAAATCCGAGTAAAAAAGTGTGAAAAAAGTCAGAGTAAAAAAGTCTGAAAAATGTCTGAGTAAAAAAGTCTAAAAAAATGTCCGAGTATAAAAAAAAGAAGTCTGAAAAATGTCTGAGTAAAAAAAAGTCTGAAAAATGTCAGAGTAAAAAAAGTATAAAAAAAAAGATTTCTGAAAAATGTCTGAGTAAAAAAGTATGAAAAAAAGAAGTCCGAGAAAAAGAAGTCTGAAAAAAAAAGTCAGAGTAAAAAAAGTCTGAAAAATGTCCGAGTAAAAAAGTAAAAAAAAAAGATGTCGGAGTAAAAAAGTAAAAAAAAAAAGATGTCGGAGTAAAAAAAGTCTGAAAAATGTCTGAGTGAAAAAGTCTGAAAAATGTCTGAGTGAAAAAGTCTGAAAAATGTCCGAGTAAAAAAGTAAAAAAAAAAAAAGAAGTCTGAAAAAAAAAGTCAGAGTAAAAAAAGTCTGAAAAATGTCTGAATGAAAAAGTCTGAAAAATGTCTGAGTAAAAAAGTAAAAAAAAACAAAATCCGAGTAAAAAAGTGTGAAAAAAGTCAGAGTAAAAAAAGTCTGAAAAATGTCCGAGTAAAAAAGTAAAAAAAAAAGATGTCGGAGTAAAAAAAGTCTGAAAAATGTCTGAGTGAAAAAGTTTGAAAAATGTCCGAGCACAAAAGTACAAAAAAAAAGAAGTCTGAAAAATGTCTGAGTAAAGAAGTCTAAAAAAATGTCCGAGTATAAAAAAAAGAAGTCTGAAAAATGTCTGAGTAAAAATGTCTGGAAAAATCTCCGAGTAAAAAAAGTGTGAAAAAAGTCAGAGTAAAAAAGTGTGAAAAATGTCTGAGAAAAAAAGTCTGAAAAATGTCTGAGTAAAAATGTCTGGAAAAATCTCCGAGTAAAAAAAGTCTGAAAAAAGTCAGAGTAAAAAAAGTCTGAAAAATGTCTGAATGAAAAAGTCTGAAAAATGTCTGAGTAAAAAAGTAAAAAAAAACAAAATCCGAGTAAAAAAGTGTGAAAAAAGTCAGAGTAAAAAAAGTCTGAAAAATGTCTGAGTAAAAAAGTCTAAAAAAATGTCCGAGTATAAAAAAAAGAAGTCTGAAAAATGTCTGAGTAAAAATGTCTGGAAAAATCTCCGAGTAAAAAAAGTCTGAAAAAATATCAGAGTAAAAAAAAATATAAAAAAAAAGATTTCTGAAAAATGTCTGAGTAAAAAAGTAAAAAAAAAGAAGTCAGAGTAAAAAAAGTCTGAAAAATGTCTGAGTGAAAAAGTCTGAAAAATGTCAGAGTAACAAAAGTATAAAAAAAAGATGTCGGAGTAAAAAAAGTCTGAAAAATGTCTGAGTAGAAAAAGTCTGAAAAAAGTCAGAGTAAAAAAGTGTGAAAAAAGTCAGAGTAAAAAAAGTCTGAAAAATGTCTGAATGAAAAAGTCTGAAAAAAAGATGTCGGAGTAAAAAAAGTCTGAAAAATGTCTGAGTAGAAAAAGTCTGAAAAAAGTCAGAGTAAAAAAGTGTGAAAAAAGTCAGAGTAAAAAAAGTCTGAAAAATGTCTGAATGAAAAAGTCTGAAAAATGTCTGAGTAAAAAAGTAAAAAAAAACAAAATCCGAGTAAAAAAGTGTGAAAAAAGTCAGAGTAAAAAAGTCTGAAAAATGTCTGAGTAAAAAAAGTCTAAAAAAATGTCCGAGTATAAAAAAAAGAAGTCAGAAAAATGTCTGAGTAAAAAAAAGTCTGAAAAATGTCAGAGTAAAAAAAGTATAAAAAAAAAGATTTCTGAAAAATGTCTGAGTAAAAAAGTAAAAAAAAAAGAAGTCCGAGAAAAAAAAAGTGGGAAAAAAGTCAGAGTAAAAAAAGTCTGAAAAATGTCCGAGTAAAAAAGTAAAAAAAAAAGATGTCGGAATAAACAAGTAAAAAAAAAAGATGTCGGAGTAAAAAAAGTCTGAAAAATGTCTGAGTGAAAAAGTCTGAAAAATATCTGAGTGAAAAAGTCTGAAAAATGTCTGAGTAAAAAAGTAAAAAAAAACAAAATCCGAGTAAAAAAGTGTGAAAAAAGTCTGAGAAAAAAAGTCTGAAAAATGTCTGAGTAAAAATGTCTGGAAAAATCTCCGAGTAAAAAAAGTCTGAAAAAAGTCAGAGTAAAAAAAGTATAAAAAAAAGATGTCGGAGTAAAAAAAGTCTGAAAAATGTCTGAGTAGAAAAAGTCTGAAAAAAGTCGGAGTAAAAAAGTGTGAAAAAAGTCAGAGTAAAAAAAGTCTGAAAAATGTCTGAATGAAAAAGTCTGAAAAAAAGATGTCGGAGTAAAAAAAGTCTGAAAAATGTCTGAGTAGAAAAAGTCTGAAAAAAGTCAGAGTAAAAAAGTGTGAAAAAAGTCAGAGTAAAAAAAGTCTGAAAAATGTCTGAATGAAAAAGTCTGAAAAATGTCTGAGTAAAAAAGTAAAAAAAAACAAAATCCGAGTAAAAAAGTGTGAAAAAAGTCAGAGTAAAAAAGTCTGAAAAATGTCTGAGTAAAAAAGTCTAAAAAAATGTCCGAGTATAAAAAAAAGAAGTCAGAAAAATGTCTGAGTAAAAAAAAGTCTGAAAAATGTCAGAGTAAAAAAAGTATAAAAAAAAAGATTTCTGAAAAATGTCTGAGTAAAAAAGTAAAAAAAAAAGAAGTCCGAGAAAAAAAAAGTGTGAAAAAAGTCAGAGTAAAAAAAGTCTGAAAAATGTCCGAGTAAAAAAGTAAAAAAAAAAGATGTCGGAATAAAAAAGTAAAAAAAAAAGATATCGGAGTAAAAAAAGTCTGAAAAATGTCTGAGTGAAAAAGTCTGAAAAATGTCTGAGTGAAAAAGTCTGAAAAATGTCTGAGTAAAAAAGTAAAAAAAAACAAAATCCGAGTAAAAAAGTGTGAAAAAAGTCTGAGAAAAAAAGTCTGAAAAATGTCTGAGTAAAAATGTCTGGAAAAATCTCCGAGTAAAAAAAGTCTGAAAAAAGTCAGAGTAAAAAAAGTCTGAAAAATGTCTGAGTGAAAAAGTCTGAAAAATGTCTGAATGAAAAAGTCTGAAAAATGTCTGAGTAAAAAAGTAAAAAAAAACAAAATCCGAGTAAAAAAGTGTGAAAAAAGTCAGAGTAAAAATAGTCTGAAAAATGTCCGAGTATAAAAAAAAGACGTCTGAAAAATGTCTGAGTAAAAAAGTAAAAAAAAACAAAATCCGATTAAAAAACTGTGAAAAAAGTCAGAGTAAAAAAGTCTAAAAAAATATCCGAGTATAAAAAAAAGACGTCTGAAAAATGTCTGAGTAAAAATGTCTGGAAAAATCTCCGAGTAAAAAAAGTCTGAAAAATGTCAGAGTAAAAAAAGTATAAAAAAAAAGATTTCTGAAAAATGTCTGAGTAAAAAAGTAAAAAAAAAGAAGTCCGAGAAAAAAAAGTGTGAAAAAAGTCAGAGTAAAAAAAGTCTGAAAAATGTCCGAGTAAAAAAGTAAAAAAAAAAAAAGAAGTCTGAAAAAAAAAGTCAGAGTAAAAAAAGTCTGAAAAATGTCTGAATGAAAAAGTCTGAAAAATGTCTGAGTAAAAAAGTAAAAAAAAACAAAATCCGAGTAAAAAAGTGTGAAAAAAGTCAGAGTAAAAAAAGTCTGAAAAATGTCCGAGTAAAAAAGTAAAAAAAAAAGATGTCGGAGTAAAAAAAGTCTGAAAAATGTCTGAGTGAAAAAAGTCTGAAAAAATGTCAGAGTAAAAAAAAATATAAAAAAAAAGATTTCTGAAAAATGTCTGAGTAAAAAAGTAAAAAAAAAGAAGTCAGAGTAAAAAAAGTCTGAAAAATGTCTGAGTGAAAAAGTCTGAAAAATGTCAGAGTAACAAAAGTATAAAAAAAAGATGTCGGAGTAAAAAAAGTCTGAAAAATGTCTGAGTAGAAAAAGTCTGAAAAAAGTCAGAGTAAAAAAGTCTGAAAAAAGTCAGAGTAAAAAAAGTCTGAAAAATGTCTGAATGAAAAAGTCTGAAAAAAGTCAGAGTAAAAAAAGTCTGAAAAATGTCTGAGTAGAAAAAGTCTGAAAAAAGTCAGAGTAAAAAAGTGTGAAAAAAGTCAGAGTAAAAAAAGTCTGAAAAATGTCTGAATGAAAAAGTCTGAAAAATGTCTGAGTAAAAAAGTAAAAAAAAACAAGATCCGAGTAAAAAAGTGTGAAAAAAGTCAGAGTAAAAAAGTCTGAAAAATGTCTGAGTAAAAAAGTCGAAAAAAATGTCCGAGTATAAAAAAAAGAAGTCAGAAAAATGTCTGAGTAAAAAAAAGTCTGAAAAATGTCAGAGTAAAAAAAGTATAAAAAAAAAGATTTCTGAAAAATGTCTGAGTAAAAAAGTAAAAAAAAAAGAAGTCCGAGAAACAAAAAGTGGGAAAAAAGTCAGAGTAAAAAAAGTCTGAAAAATGTCCGAGTAAAAAAGTAAAAAAAAAAGATGTCGGAATAAACAAGTAAAAAAAAAAGATGTCGGAGTAAAAAAAGTCTGAAAAATGTCTGAGTGAAAAAGTCTGAAAAATATCTGAGTGAAAAAGTCTGAAAAATGTCTGAGTAAAAAAGTAAAAAAAAACAAAATCCGAGTAAAAAAGTGTGAAAAAAGTCTGAGAAAAAAAGTCTGAAAAATGTCTGAGTAAAAATGTCTGGAAAAATCTCCGAGAAAAAAAAAGTCTCAAAAAAGTCAGAGTAAAAAAAGTCTGAAAAATGTCTGAGTGAAAAAGTCTGAAAAATGTCTGAATGAAAAAGTCTGAAAAATGTCTGAGTAAAAAAGTAAAAAAAAACAAAATCCGAGTAAAAAAGTGTGAAAAAAGTCAGAGTAAAAATAGTCTGAAAAATGTCCGAGTATAAAAAAAAGACGTCTGAAAAATGTCTGAGTAAAAAAGTAAAAAAAAACAAAATCCGATTAAAAAACTGTGAAAAAAGTCAGAGTAAAAAAGTCTAAAAAAATATCCGAGTATAAAAAAAAGAAGTCTGAAAAATGTCTGAGTAAAAATGTCTGGAAAAATCTCTGAGTAAAAAAAGTCTGATAAATGTCAGAGTAAAAAAAGTATAAAAAAAAAAATTTCTGAAAAATGTCTGAGTAAAAAAGTAAAAAAAAAGAAGTCCGAGAAAAAAAAGTGTGAAAAAAGTCAGAGTAAAAAAAGTCTGAAAAATGTCCGAGTAAAAAAGTAAAAAAAAAAAAAGAAGTCTGAAAAAAAAAGTCAGAGTAAAAAAAGTCTGAAAAATGTCTGAATGAAAAAGTCTGAAAAATGTCTGAGTAAAAAAGTAAAAAAAAACAAAATCCGAGTAAAAAAGTGTGAAAAAAGTCAGAGTAAAAAAAGTCTGAAAAATGTCCGAGTAAAAAAGTAAAAAAAAAAGATGTCGGAGTAAAAAAAGTCTGAAAAATGTCTGAGTGAAAAAGTCTGAAAAAATGTCAGAGTAAAAAAAAATATAAAAAAAAAGATTTCTGAAAAATGTCTGAGTAAAAAAGTAAAAAAAAAGAAGTCAGAGTAAAAAAAGTCTGAAAAATGTCTGAGTGAAAAAGTCTGAAAAATGTCAGAGTAACAAAAGTATAAAAAAAAGATGTCGGAGTAAAAAAAGTCTGAAAAATGTCTGAGTAGAAAAAGTCTGAAAAAAGTCAGAGTAAAAAAGTCTGAAAAAAGTCAGAGTAAAAAAAGTCTGAAAAATGTCTGAATGAAAAAGTCTGAAAAAAGTCAGAGTAAAAAAAGTCTGAAAAATGTCTGAGTAGAAAAAGTCTGAAAAAAGTCAGAGTAAAAAAGTGTGAAAAAAGTCAGAGTAAAAAAAGTCTGAAAAATGTCTGAATGAAAAAGTCTGAAAAATGTCTGAGTAAAAAAGTAAAAAAAAACAAAATCCGAGTAAAAAAGTGTGAAAAAAGTCAGAGTAAAAAAGTCTGAAAAATGTCTGAGTAAAAAAGTCGAAAAAAATGTCCGAGTATAAAAAAAAGAAGTCAGAAAAATGTCTGAGTAAAAAAAAGTCATAAAAATGTCAGAGTAAAAAAAGTATAAAAAAAAAGATTTCTGAAAAATGTCTGAGTAAAAAAGTAAAAAAAAAAGAAGTCCGAGAAACAAAAAGTGGGAAAAAAGTCAGAGTAAAAAAAGTCTGAAAAATGTCCGAGTAAAAAAGTAAAAAAAAAAGATGTCGGAATAAACAAGTAAAAAAAAAAGATGTCGGAGTAAAAAAAGTCTGAAAAATGTCTGAGTGAAAAAGTCTGAAAAATGTCTGAGTGAAAAAGTCTGAAAAATGTCTGAGTAAAAAAGTAAAAAAAAACAAAATCCGAGTAAAAAAGTGTGAAAAAAGTCTGAGAAAAAAAGTCTGAAAAATGTCTGAGTAAAAATGTCTGGAAAAATCTCCGAGTAAAAAAAGTCTCAAAAAAGTCAGAGTAAAAAAAGTCTGAAAAATGTCTGAGTGAAAAAGTCTGAAAAATGTCTGAATGAAAAAGTCTGAAAAATGTCTGAGTAAAAAAGTAAAAAAAAACAAAATCCGAGTAAAAAAGTGTGAAAAAAGTCAGAGTAAAAATAGTCTGAAAATGTCCGAGTATAAAAAAAAGACGTCTGAAAAATGTCTGAGTAAAAAAGTAAAAAAAAACAAAATCCGATTAAAAAACTGTGAAAAAAGTCAGAGTAAAAAAGTCTAAAAAAATGTCCGAGTATAAAAAAAAGACGTCTGAAAAATGTCTGAGTAAAAATGTCTGGAAAAATCTCCGAGTAAAAAAAGTCTGAAAAATGTCAGAGTAAAAAAAGTATAAAAAAAAAGATTTCTGAAAAATGTCTGAGTAAAAAAGCAAAAAAAAAGAAGTCCGAGAAAAAAAAGTGTGAAAAAAATCAGAGTAAAAAAAGTCTGAAAAATGTCCGAGTAAAAAAGTAAAAAAAAAAAAAGAAGTCTGAAAAAAAAAATCAGAGTAAAAAAGTCTGAAAAATGTCTGAATGAAAAAGTCTGAAAAATGTCTGAGTAAAAAAGTAAAAAAAAACAAAATCCGAGTAAAAAAGTGTGAAAAAAGTCAGAGTAAAAAAAGTCTGAAAAATGTCCGAGTAAAAAAGTAAAAAAAAAAGATGTCGGAGTAAAAAAAGTCTGAAAAATGTCTGAGTGAAAAAGTCTGAAAAATGTCTGAGTAGAAAAAGTCTGAAAAAGTCAGAGTAAAAAAGTCTGAAAAATGTCTGAGTGAAAAAGTCTGAAAAATGTCCGTGTAAAAAAAGTGTGAAAAATGTCTGAATGAAAAAGTCTGTAAAATGTCTGATTAAAAAAGTCTAAAAAAATGTCCGAGTATAAAAAAAAGAAGTCTGAAAAATGTCTGAGTAAAAATGTCTGGAAAAATCTATGAGTAAAAAAAAGTCTGAAAAATGTCCGAGTGAAAAAGTAAAAAAAAAAGATGTCGGAGTAAAAAAAGTCTGAAAAATGTCTGAGTGAAAAAGTCTGAAAAATGTCTGAGTAGAAAAAGTCTGAAAAAAGTCAGAGTAAAAAAGTAAAAAAAAACAAAATCCAAGTAAAAAAGTGTGAAAAAAGTCAGAGTAAAAAAGTGTGAAAAATGTCTGAGTAAAAAAGTCTGAAAAATGTCTGAGTAAAAATGTCTGGAAAAATCTCCGAGTAAAAAAAGTCTGAAAAAAGTCAGAGTAAAAAAAGTCTGAAAAATGTCTGAATGAAAAAGTCTGAAAAATGTCTGAGTAAAAAAGTAAAAAAAACAAAATCCGAGTAAAAAAGTGTGAAAAAAGTCAGAGTAAAAAAAGTCTGAAAAATGTCTGAGTAAAAAAGTCTAAAAAAAAGTCCGAGTATAAAAAAAAGAAGTCTGAAAAATGTCTGAGTAAAAATGTCTGGAAAAATCTCCGAGTAAAAAAAGTCTGAAAAATGTCAGAGTAAAAAAAGCATAAAAAAAAAGATTTCTGAAAATGTCTGAGTAAAAAAGTAAAAAAAAAGAAGTCCGAGAAAAAAAAGTGTGAAAAAAGTCAGAGTAAAAAAAGTCTGAAAAATGTCCGAGTAAAAAAGTAAAAAAAAAAAAAGAAGTCTGAAAAAAAAAGTCAGAGTAAAAAAAGTCTGAAAAATGTCTGAATGAAAAAGTCTGAAAAATGTCTGAGTAAAAAAGTAAAAAAAACAAAATCCGAGTAAAAAAGTGTGAAAAAAGTCAGAGTAAAAAAAGTCTGAAAAATGTCTGAGTAAAAAAGTCTAAAAAAATGTCCGAGTATAAAAAAAAAAAGTCTGAAAAATGTCTGAGTAAAAATGTCTGGAAAAATCTCCGAGTAAAAAAAGTCTGAAAAATGTCAGAGTAAAAAAAGAATAAAAAAAAAGATTTCTGAAAATGTCTGAGTAAAAAAGTAAAAAAAAAGAAGTCCGAGAAAAAAAAGTGTGAAAAAAGTCAGAGTAAAAAAAGTCTGAAAAATGTCTGAGTAAAAAAGTAAAAAAAAAGAAGTCCGAGAAAAAAAAGTGTGAAAAAAGTCTGAATGAAAAAGTCTGAAAAAAGTCAGAGTAAAAAAAGTCTGAAAAATGTCTGAGTGAAAAAGTCTGAAAAAAGTCAGAGTAAAAAAGTAAAAAAAAACAAAATCCGAGTAAAAAAGTGTGAAAAAAGTCAGACTAAAAAAAGTCTGAAAAATGTCCGAGTAAAAAAAGTCTGAAAAATGTCCGAGTAAAAAAGTGTGAAAAATGTCTGAATGAAAAAGTCTGTAAAATGTCTGAGTAAAAAAGTCTAAAAAAATGTCCGAGTATAAAAAAAAGAAGTCTGAAAAATGTCTGAGTAAAAATGTCTGGAAAAATCTATGAGTAAAAAAAAGTCTGAAAAATGTCAGAGTAAAAAAAGTATAAAAAAAAGGATTTCTGAAAAATGTCCGAGTAAAAAAGTAAAAAAAAAAGATGTCGGAGTAAAAAAAGTCTGAAAAATGTCTGAGTGAAAAAGTCTGAAAAATGTCTGAGTAGAAAAAGTCTGAAAAAATTCAGAGTAAAAAAGTAAAAAAAAAACAAAATCCGAGTAAAAAAGTGTGAAAAAAGTCAGAGTAAAAAAGTCTGAAAAATGTCTGAGTAAAAAAGTAAAAAAAAACAAAATCCGAGTAAAAAAGTGTGAAAAAAGTCAGAGTAAAAAAAGTCTGAAAAATGTCAGAGTAAAAAAAGTCTGAAAAATGTCTGAGTAAAAAAAGTATAAAAAAAAGGATTTCTGAAAAATGTCTGAGTAAAAAAGTAAAAAAAAACAAAATCCGAGTAAAAAAGTGTGAAAAAAGTCAGAGTAAAAAATTCTGAAAAATGTCTGAGTAAAAAAGTAAAAAAAAAGAAGTCCGAGAAAAAAAAGTGTGAAAAAAGTCAGAGTAAAAAAAGTCTGAAAAATGTCAGAGTAAAAAAAGTCTAAAAAAAAAGATTTCTGAAAATGTCTGAGTAAAAAAGTATAAAAAAAAGAAGTCCGAGAAAAAAAAGTCTGAAAAATGTCCGAGTAAAAAAGTAAAAAAAAAAGATGTCGGAGTAAAAAAAGTCTGAAAAAAGTCTGAGTGAAAAAGTCTGAAAAATGTCTGAGTAGAAAAAGTCTGAAAAAAGTCAGAGTAAAAAAGTGTGAAAAATGTCAGAGTAAAAAAAGCATAAAAAAAAAGATTTCTGAAAATGTCTGAGTAAAAAAGTAAAAAAAAAGAAGTCCGAGAAAAAAAAGTGTGAAAAAAGTCAGAGTAAAAAAAGTCTGAAAAATGTCCGAGTAAAAAAGTAAAAAAAAAAAAAGAAGTCTGAAAAAAAAAGTCAGAGTAAAAAAAGTCTGAAAAATGTCTGAGTAAAAAAGTCTAAAAAAAAGTCCGAGTATAAAAAAAAGAAGTCTGAAAAATGTCTGAGTAAAAATGTCTGGAAAAATCTCCGAGTAAAAAAAGTCTGAAAAATGTCAGAGTAAAAAAAGCATAAAAAAAAAGATTTCTGAAAATGTCTGAGTAAAAAAGTAAAAAAAAAGAAGTCCGAGAAAAAAAAGTGTGAAAAAAGTCAGAGTAAAAAAAGTCTGAAAAATGTCCGAGTAAAAAAGTAAAAAAAAAAAAAGAAGTCTGAAAAAAAAAGTCAGAGTAAAAAAAGTCTGAAAAATGTCTGAATGAAAAAGTCTGAAAAATGTCTGAGTAAAAAAGTAAAAAAAACAAAATCCGAGTAAAAAAGTGTGAAAAAAGTCAGAGTAAAAAAAGTCTTAAAAAATGTCTGAGTAAGAAAGTCTAAAAAAATGTCCGAGTATAAAAAAAAAAAGTCTGAAAAATGTCTGAGTAAAAATGTCTGGAAAAATCTCCGAGTAAAAAAAGTCTGAAAAATGTCAGAGTAAAAAAAGCATAAAAAAAAAGATTTCTGAAAATGTCTGAGTAAAAAAGTAAAAAAAAAGAAGTCCGAGAAAAAAAAGTGTGAAAAAAGTCAGAGTAAAAAAAGTCTGAAAAATGTCTGAGTAAAAAAGTAAAAAAAAAGAAGTCCGAGAAAAAAAAGTGTGAAAAAAGTCAGAGTAAAAAAAGTCTGAAAAATGTCCGAGTAAAAAAGTAAAAAAAAAAAAAGAAGTCTGAAAAAAAAAGTCAGAGTAAAAAAAGTCTGAAAAATGTCTGAATGAAAAAGTCTGAAAAATGTCTGAGTAAAAAAGTAAAAAAAACAAAATCCGAGTAAAAAAGTGTGAAAAAAGTCAGAGTAAAAAAAGTCTGAAAAATGTCTGAGTAAAAAAGTCTAAAAAAATGTCCGAGTATAAAAAAAAAAAGTCTGAAAAATGTCTGAGTAAAAATGTCTGGAAAAATCTCCGAGTAAAAAAAGTCTGAAAAATGTCAGAGTAAAAAAAGCATAAAAAAAAAGATTTCTGAAAATGTCTGAGTAAAAAAGTAAAAAAAAAGAAGTCCGAGAAAAAAAAGTGTGAAAAAAGTCAGAGTAAAAAAAGTCTGAAAAATGTCTGAGTAAAAAAGTAAAAAAAAAGAAGTCCGAGAAAAAAAAGTGTGAAAAAAGTCTGAATGAAAAAGTCTGAAAAAAGTCAGAGTAAAAAAAGTCTGAAAAATGTCTGAGTGAAAAAGTCCGAAAAAAGTCAGAGTAAAAAAGTAAAAAAAAACAAAATCCGAGTAAAAAAGTGTGAAAAAAGTAAGAGTAAAAAAAGTCTGAAAAATGTCTGAGTAGAAAAAGTCTGAAAAAAGTCAGAGTAAAAAAGTGTGAAAAATGTCTGAATGAAAAAGTCTGTAAAATGTCTGAGTAAAAAAGTCTAAAAAAATGTCCGAGTATAAAAAAAAGAAGTCTGAAAAATGTCTGAGTAAAAATGTCTGGAAAAATCTATGAGTAAAAAAAAGTCTGAAAAATGTCAGAGTAAAAAAAGTATAAAAAAAAGGATTTCTGAAAAATGTCCGAGTAAAAAAGTAAAAAAAAAAGATGTCGGAGTAAAAAAAGTCTGAAAAATGTCTTAGTGAAAAAGTCTGAAAAATGTCTGAGTAGAAAAAGTCTGAAAAAAGTCAGAGTAAAAAAGTAAAAAAAAAACAAAATCCGAGTAAAAAAGTGTGAAAAAAGTCAGAGTAAAAAAAGTGTGAAAAATGTCTGAGTAAAAAAGTAAAAAAAACAAAATCCGAGTAAAAAAGTGTGAAAAAAGTCAGAGTAAAAAAAGTCTGAAAAATGTCAGAGTAAAAAAAGTCTGAAAAATGTCTGAGTAAAAAAAGTATAAAAAAAAGGATTTCTGAAAAATGTCTGAGTAAAAAAGTAAAAAAAAACAAAATCCGAGTAAAAAAGTGTGAAAAAAGTCAGAGTAAAAAAGTCTGAAAAATGTCTGAGTAAAAAAGTAAAAAAAAAGAAGTCCGAGAAAAAAAAGTGTGAAAAAAGTCAGAGTAAAAAAAGTCTGAAAAATGTCAGAGTAAAAAAAGTATAAAAAAAAAGATTTCTGAAAATGTCTGAGTAAAAAAGTCTAAAAAAAAGTCCGAGTATAAAAAAAAGAAGTCTGAAAAATGTCCGAGTAAAAAAGTAAAAAAAAAAGATGTCGGAGTAAAAAAAGTCTGAAAAAAGTCTGAGTGAAAAAGTCTGAAAAATGTCTGAGTAGAAAAAGTCTGAAAAAAGTCAGAGTAAAAAAGTGTGAAAAATGTCAGAGTAAAAAAAGCATAAAAAAAAAGATTTCTGAAAATGTCTGAGTAAAAAAGTAAAAAAAAAGAAGTCCGAGAAAAAAAAGTGTGAAAAAAGTCAGAGTAAAAAAAGTCTGAAAAATGTCCGAGTAAAAAAGTAAAAATAAAAAAAGAAGTCTGAAAAAAAAAGTCAGAGTAAAAAAAGTCTGAAAAATGTCTGAGTAAAAAAGTCTAAAAAAAAGTCCGAGTATAAAAAAAAGAAGTCTGAAAAATGTCTGAGTAAAAATGTCTGGAAAAATCTCCGAGTAAAAAAAGTCTGAAAAATGTCAGAGTAAAAAAAGCATAAAAAAAAAGATTTCTGAAAATGTCTGAGTAAAAAAGTAAAAAAAAAGAAGTCCGAGAAAAAAAAGTGTGAAAAAAGTCAGAGTAAAAAAAGTCTGAAAAATGTCCGAGTAAAAAAGTAAAAAAAAAAAAAGAAGTCTGAAAAAAAAAGTCAGAGTAAAAAAAGTCTGAAAAATGTCTGAATGAAAAAGTCTGAAAAATGTCTGAGTAAAAAAGTAAAAAAAACAAAATCCGAGTAAAAAAGTGTGAAAAAAGTCAGAGTAAAAAAAGTCTGAAAAATGTCTGAGTAAAAAAGTCTAAAAAAAAGTCCGAGTATAAAAAAAAGAAGTCTGAAAAATGTCTGAGTAAAAATGTCTGGAAAAATCTCCGAGTAAAAAAAGTCTGAAAAATGTCAGAGTAAAAAAAGCATAAAAAAAAAGATTTCTTAAAATGTCTGAGTAAAAAAGTAAAAAAAAAGAAGTCCGAGAAAAAAAAGTGTGAAAAAAGTCAGAGTAAAAAAAGTCTGAAAAATGTCCGAGTAAAAAAGTAAAAAAAAAAAAAGAAGTCTGAAAAAAAAGTCAGAGTAAAAAAAGTCTGAAAAATGTCTGAATGAAAAAGTCTGAAAAATGTCTGAGTAAAAAAGTAAAAAAAACAAAATCCGAGTAAAAAAGTGTGAAAAAAGTCAGAGTAAAAAAAGTCTGAAAAATGTCTGAGTAAAAAAGTCTAAAAAAATGTCCGAGTATAAAAAAAAGAAGTCTGAAAAATGTCTGAGTAAAAATGTCTGGAAAAATCTCCGAGTAAAAAAAGTCTGAAAAATGTCAGAGTAAAAAAAGCATAAAAAAAAAGATTTCTGAAAATGTCTGAGTAAAAAAGTAAAAAAAAAGAAGTCCGAGAAAAAAAAGTGTGAAAAAAGTCAGAGTAAAAAAAGTCTGAAAAATGTCCGAGTAAAAAAGTAAAAAAAAAAAAAGAAGTCTGAAAAAAAAAGTCAGAGTAAAAAAAGTCTGAAAAATGTCTGAGTGAAAAAGTCTGAAAAATGTCTGAGTAAAAAAGTAAAAAAAAAAAAAATCCGAGTAAAAAAGTGTGAAAAAAGTAAGAGTAAAAAAAGTCTGAAAAATGTCTGAGTAGAAAAAGTCTGAAAAAAGTCAGAGTAAAAAAGTGTGAAAAATGTCTGAATGAAAAAGTCTGTAAAATGTCTGAGTAAAAAAGTCTAAAAAAATGTCCGAGTATAAAAAAAAGAAGTCTGAAAAATGTCTGAGTAAAAATGTCTGGAAAAATCTATGAGTAAAAAAAAGTCTGAAAAATGTCAGAGTAAAAAAAGTATAAAAAAAAGGATTTCTGAAAAATGTCCGAGTAAAAAAGTAAAAAAAAAAGATATCGGAGTAAAAAAAGTCTGAAAAATGTCTGAGTGAAAAAGTCTGAAAAATGTCTGAGTAGAAAAAGTGTGAAAAAAGTCAGAGTAAAAAAGTAAAAAAAAACAAAATCCAAGTAAAAAAGTGTGAAAAAAGTCAGAGTAAAAAAGTGTGAAAAATGTCTGAGTAAAAAAGTCTGAAAAATGTCTGAGTAAAAATGTCTGGAAAAATCTCCGAGTAAAAAAAGTCTGAAAAATGTCAGAGTAAAAAAAGTCTGAAAAATGTCTGAGTAGAAAAAGTCTGAAAAAATTCAGAGTAAAAAAGTAAAAAAAAAACAAAATCCGAGTAAAAATAAAAAGAGTGTTTAAAAAAGTCAGGAGGGAAAAAAAGTCTTTTGAAAAATGGGCCGAGTAAAAAAAATCTGAAAATTGGG
>CAKAOJ020000532.1:0-49019 GCA_916701645.2 Sebastolobus alascanus
CTGTGATCTGTGTAGTCCTGAGCCTCTACACAAATAAAGTCTGGGCAGCATGCAGTTAACTGTGTAACATTGTGCTCATCTACTTGTGAATTTGTTGGAAAAATATGCAATGCAGAAGAGCCTTCCCCTGTTTCACATTGTTTCAGCAAGTCTACATCACTAGCTTGAAGCGGTGTGCCCTTAGCATGTGTACGCAACCTGTTCAGAAGTTCTGCAAAGGTGGAATTTTGCTGACGAACAATAGTTTTCAATTCAACAACAGAGAAATTGCCATTCCACAAATCAACAGGAGTATTTTCCAAGTACAAAGGTTTTCCCCTTACTGGGCTCAGTTGAAAAAAGTCCCCTACTGCTACGATGCATACTTTACCAAAAGGAGAGTGGTCACCAGTCTGCTTAATCTGTCTAAGTCTACAATGAACATAAGCTAACAAGTTATGGTCTACCATGGAAATCTCGTCTATTACCAATATCTGTAAATCACCTAAATTAGCACGTAATGTACTTACTTTTTCTTCCCCTAAAGGCGTGTATGGGAGTTTAACATCTATTCCTATAGAGAAAGTGTTATGGATTGTGCCACCTCCTAAATTAAATGCAGCAATCCCAGTTGGAGCAGTCAACAACACAGTGACTTTGTCTGGTGCACTTGCTACTTGTGACAGCAACCTAGTTGCTTCGTAGTGAATGGCCTTAATCAGATGAGACTTGCCTGTCCCAGCACCACCTGTAATAAATACACGGAAAGGTTCTGGTCTCTGGCCACTGACTTTTTGAAGGCACCACTGTCTAACTTTATAAAAAACATCCCTTTGCTTGTCATTGAGAGTTCTGAGTAGGATAAGTGCATCAGTTCTGGGCATAACATTAATATTTGCCTCATACTGATTAGACTTATCGCTACTCAAGGCCAAGTCTGGAATAACATCGACATGTTCGTCATCCACTTTTGGTTGCTCTCGAACTTCCTGTTCACATTCCAACTGCTCAAGCTGTTGCTCAGGGCACATTTCACACCATGCATCTTCAAGTCCACCTGTCTCATTGAATACGTTTTCAGCATGGATAATGTCTTCGCCTTCCTTCTCATATATTTGCCTGTTAACATTAACTACAGCCTTAACATGCTGAACAATGCCATTAATTGTACACTGACCATTTTGATAATATTGTTCAAAAGTTTGATGGCATGTAGGCTTCAAGTCAACATCCAAACGATATGGTAGGAAAAGTTGCAAAATGCTTTGGAAGTACTTCTCAGAGTCGTTATCAGGTTTGAAGCGTGCATAACGCACAACTGCTGGCTGTGTCCTCGTTCTCTTCCTAACAAAGCCCAAATCTTTCCCTAATTTGATTCTATCTGTGGCTTTCTCTGTCTTGGCTAAAACTCGATATTGTGACACAAATGTAGCTAAACACATCTCATTAAAGACGCTGTCCTCTGGCCTGGCTTTATATCTATCTACATGACTTGTCATCCACATATCCTGTTCACTGAGGTCTTGTGTTTGTGCTTTCTGCTGAAGTACCTTCAGCGGCAAACTCAAACGTGTAGAATTATCTCCTGTAGGTATAAACATAACCTTACGAGAACATTCCTTGAGATGCATATTTGTCACCCTATACACTGCTTCTTGTGCACACACATCACGATTATGTAAATACACACTGCCCAACTTCTTCAAAGTGTTTTTGGCATCAGCATTACCTTGCTTTGCCTCATGCTGTGCATTACTTAACAATAATCCCATCTGTCGTTCAGCTTTGGATATGTAAGAAATAATGTACACAATGCAGGCATATGCATCTACTATGAACTGTATGTCCATGTTTGCATTCCAAGCCTTAAGTAGGTCTTTGTTGTATGGATTTACCCACACATCAGAGACTTGACGTTTCAACACAACTTCAGTTTTCTTAACTATGCATTCATATGCTGTTTCAAACTTGTGTTGGTCAATACCTAGACTGTCAAACAACTGTGACACTGAAGTAAAGGCAGCTTTTTCGTCTGTTAATGCACATTTAACTGTAGACATTATTTTCTTAGCCTGTACTTTGGTCAATTCATCAGTTATTTCCTCATGTTGTACAGAACAAGAACATTTATTGTCTGTACAAGCACACGTTTTGTGTGCAACATCTGCATTATTTACTCTGGGAATAAATGTGCGCTCACTAGGTGGTCTTGGAAAATTGAATCGGCACACAGTGTTCTTTTTCCTGCATGTCTTGGAATGTCTCCTACTATGCATTTGTACGGTTGAGACTATTTCTAGAAGTTCCTCGTCATCATGTGGTAGTTCACATGTAATGTGTTTGTCCACAAATGTAACTACATCTTCATCACTCTGGCGATCGACTTGTGGGCTGTTTTCTATCCAGAAAATAGCGTGTATGTGAGGACTCCCTCTCTGTTGAAACTCAACACGATAGAAATAATCTACCACCTTTCCTATTGGTTGACTAGGTGAAAATATGACATCCTTCAGAAAGGTATGCCATCTGTAGTCAAACATGCGAGCAGCAGTAACAGGGTTGCGTCGCAAAAGATCACATTTGGCTGCCCAGTCTAAATCTTCAGGGTTCTCACTTCTACCCTCTTGATGCAACATACAACTTAACAAATTTCCCCATCTCATGTCAGCTGATGAGAAAGAACAGAAGAAAGTAGGCAGCCCAATCTGTCTAACCATTGCAAACAAATCCTTTTGTATTCCAGACCAAAAAGCAGGGGTGCCTCGAATTGGCTTCATAAACCTATATCCCTCATCATTCTGAAAGAAACGTTGCAAAGACTGGTTGTTATTTAGCATGTCTGCTGAGATTTTTGTTGTGCTATTACAATTATGCCCTTTGCGTAAAGCTATTGATATGTTGGACGAAACCTGGTTTACTTCACTCATGTATTGGGCATAGAAAATGTATTCCAAATTTGTAGCAAACCTTCCATCAGCATTTAAAATGCGATTATTAAAATATCGTGACAAAGTCAATCTATTGTTACGGAAGTCATGATATGTTGGGCTTCCAATTGGGAACAAAGTTGGGAAACTTTTAGCCTCATTTGTTTTATCTTGAAGAACTTGAACAGGGTTGTTACCCTCTGCAGGTGCAACTCTTAAAATGTTGTCAAAGTGATCTAAAATCTCCTGACCTACGTCTAATGGCTGAAGGCATGTATCCATGAACATGCCATGTGATTGGCGATCATGCAAATTGTCTTCTTCAGCACCTGCCTCCCTTTCAGCCTCAACATTCATAACTTCATCGTTGTCTCTTTCAAAGTTATTTAGCCAATCATTATTGAATTCAATATTTGCATAATATGGATTTGTTCTCTGTAAGTAAAGCAACGCTTGCCTAACATGATCTATATTGACATATTGATATTCATAATGTCCTTTATATGTTAATTTCCGTTTCAACTTCACACGGTATAGAGATACATCAACATCAGTTCTTGGTAAAACATTTGTTGTGCTAACTATATTGGAGGGAACACAAGTGACAGGTCCATGAACCCCGTTTTGTGCACCTTTAGGCAAGGCCAACATTTTCATAAATGGAATGTGTAACGCAATCAAATGTTGTTCTAAACTATTAAGACAACTCAGCTCTGGAGGAATAGGACACATATGTAAGTTATTAGTAATGCTCTCTGCTGGTATTTCACCTCGACGCAACTTAACATTGCAACAATAACATATCCATAACTGACGTCTTGGTGATTCTAGCCACTTGCAAGGTACCTCACAATTATCACACTTATGCAAAAAATCCTCTGTGATACACTTACTGGCTACCAAAGAACTATCCTTCTGTTGCAAGTAATTATCCTTATTACAAATGTGTACTTGGTGCTTGAAAAGCAATCTATGACAAACGCAACATACATAGTCTGGACCACTACTTACTTTATCCTGAAACTGTCTCAACACAAAGTCAAAGCATTTTTGTCTGTCTTTGTTTTTAATAGACTTCTGCTTATTAGCTTCTTTCAGTGACAACCTGTGTCGCGCATCTACAGCATATTTTTTAATGCTGGCTCCACGAAGAGACAACCTGTGTTGCGCATTTTCAGCATATTTTTTAATGCTGGCTCCACGAAGAGACAACCTGTGTTGCTTATTTTCAGCATATTTTTTAATGCTGGCTCCACGAAGAGACAACCTGTGTTGCTTATTTTCAGCATATTTTTTAATGCTGGCTCCACGAAGAGACGACCTGTGTTGCTCATTTTCAGCATATTTTTTAATGCTGGCTACACGAAGAGACAACCTGTGTTGCTTATTTTCAGCATATTTTTTAATGCTGGCTCCACGAAGAGACAACCTGTGTTGCTTATTTTCAGCATATTTTTTAATGCTGGCTCCACGAAGAGACAACCTGTGTTGCTTATTTTCAGCATATTTTTTAATGCTGGCTCCACGAAGAGACAACCTGTGTTGCTTATTTTCAGCATATTTTTGGACGCTGGCTTTACGAAGAAAATGTTTGTGCAGGTCATTTACAGCGTATTTGTGGACACTTGCTGTACGTAAAGCCACTTTATGTTGCTCATCTACAGCATATTTATGTTTACTGTTTTCTCTCAACTTCAAACCATATGCTTCATTAGCATAATATCTTTTACTAGATGCCCTTTGTCTCTTCTCCTTGTTGGATGCATCATGTTTATATTGCATCTCTGAAGTCCATCGTTTCTTTTTATGAATATACTTAGAATCCTGGTCCCTAGTAGATGTCTTTGCTTCTGAATGAATACTGTTTTTGTCTGTGGTCCCCATGTGAGACATACTGCTACACGTACTAGAAGAGCACCAATGTCTCCTTTTCTTTGCATGTGTGTCATTGCATTCATTTGGATCAGCAACATGCTTTCGTTTTGACGATATTCCACTGCCCTGAACAGCAACTGAATCTTCAGATTCACTCAGGTCAATCATTTCAATGCAACTGTTTCCATCACTCCTGGTTTGCATTTGCTTGTTATTGAGCTGTTCTTGAATCGTACACAATTTATAGCAACCTGAATGGTGTTTTACACACACAACAGATTCATAATGATTCTCATTATGATGCAGCAAATAAATCCCCTGCTCAGAAACTCGTCTGCCCATACATTTGTATTTCAACCACTTGCCACTGGTGTGAGTGTAGATGTCTAGACCAAGGAGGTTTGCTGCAGCCTGGATTTCTACCTCAGTTGCCCAGCTACCAACAAATTTCATTCTGGAGTTAATGATATAATCTGTCAACGAGTTGTACTCCCTTCTAATGAAACTACCAAACATACTTTCGTTCCTCTCCATGTGTTTCACTATAGCCAGCCTGAACTTGCGATGGGACTTCTGGTTGCCACACACCACTTGTGACAGAGCCCTAAAAAAGCAGTTACCATCACTAACAATGTTGTCTGTTGTGCATGGCTCACCCAAAGTACCATATGATCCAGAGGGTACTTCACCTTGTTTGTCAAATGATACATTTAAGTGAATGCACAGAGTCTGTGCAATTTCAGTGGATAAGACATTAAATTGAAAGCCTGTCCTTGGAAATCCAATAACAGAACTGTCAGCATAATTGCTGTCACTTACCACTTCAATGGAGCCATTAGGTAGTGTAACCCTATTTTCTTCACAGACATCTCCACTGTCATCAACTACACCAGCATCAGATTCCAACTCAGTGGGAGAATTCATGCATGTAGGTGTGTTGTTAGATGAGGCTAAATGCTGCCTGTCTGTGCACATTATTGTGCCACTACTACGTGCACTGACCTTTGAACTATCTACCATGAGATACACAGCAAGTCCTGTAATTTCAAATGGATGCATGTCTGTGTCTGCTTGTTTGCAAGGTGTCCAACTGTAGATAAGAGCAAACACTTCATCTAGTGTGGGGCAGTAGAAAACACTACTTTTGCCTGAATTGCTGGGCATGCCATCCGTGTTTCGTGCATGGGAGTCAAAAACAATATACAGCCCATCTTTACAAAAAATAGCACACGTCTTTCCATGTGCTGTAAAGAAACAGCGATCGTATGATGCAAGTATTTTCTTCAGGCCATCACTGAGGCTATAAGCAATTCCTTGGGTGAGAAGATTGCCTTCCTGTACATGCAAATCTCCAACTACAGGTTCACTGTATTTCAAGGCATATCGACGATTTCTGAATGTGCATTCGTGTGGCAAGTCATTTATCAAGAGATATCCTTGAGATTTATCCGATATCATATTTTGTCTGTTGAAAAAAGAGTACAAATGGTCCCCTGAAACAACAACTCTGTCTAGTAGTTGGGAAGTCCATGTCACAACACTTTTCTCTTCATGCATTACCATAGCTGCCAAGGACATCGCAACACATTGCCTTCCTGCATTGTCACCAAATAGTACATTGCCTTGATGGAAAGTGCCTTGAACAGAACGAAAATGATCTGCTCTTGTGTTTTCCACACTGGCTACATCTGGTACTACACCTTTTTCACCATCAAGTTCAATCTTTAAGCGAGTTAAAGGGATGAAGCATTTTTTCACTTCAACACCCTTTGAAACATTCAAGTGTTCTTTCGAAGTTGTACTTGAAACACCATGTTTCCCATCAGAAGATGCAGGATTTTTGTCATTCTCAGCTAAATCACAAACTGACGAAGCACTAGGCAAGTGACTTTGGCCTGCCAGGACTACCTTCACACCAACAACTGTGAAATTTGCTGCATTAATGGCCTTTGACAAGTTCATGATATGCATCATGACTTCCAAGAAACTACTGTGGACCAGTTTAACACTCTTCCCAAAATCAACAGGCATTCCAGAGGCATCGCAAGCATTGAAATCCACAACAACAAAATAGTTGTTGTGATGTACAACTGCACAATAATGTCCACTCAGATCCAACAAACAAGATTTGTTCTCCAGCAGAGCAATTTGCAAAGCTTCATAAATTTCCGAGTAAACACACTCACCTCCCATTTCAGTCTCTAAAGTCAAGTTGTAAAATGTGTCATAAGCGTGATACTGTCCATCAATACTTTCCTCTACATTCTCCAACATCAACTTGTTTCCTTGCTCACTTATGGAATCCAACACAGAAGAATTCCAAGTACAACAACTGGTAACTTCATGTCTCATCACAGCTGCAACAGTACACCATTTTGTTCCTTGATCTCCAGATCCAACCAATCTGAAATGATTGCTACCAAGTATTACTGGCTTCACAACACCGTCAGCGCAAACGCATTTAACCACATCATCCACATCATGCGTTGTACTTTTCATACCAGACACATCTGCGTTGTGACGCAAACTCCTCTTGTTGTCCGCCTTTTCCCGCGGGAAACGCCTCATATTGTGTCCCTTTTTGCGTGGCATCTTGAAATGATCTGAAAAACAAAATATATAATTTACATAATGCACACTTGACATATTTTGTGATTAAAATGGCACTCATAATGTCATGTATAGATGGACTTCAATACTTGTTATTTGCAATAATTTACAGTTCTAGAATGCTTGGATGTGTAAAGCAGTAGACCAACTTCTAGATGGGTAGATTAAAGTGACAGTAGGCAACCATTTTTTAGCATAATTTGGCAAACAATTCCATAATAACCTTTCAGCACATTGTAATTCAAGTGATCTGAGAAAAATCTAGACTTCTGCTCCTCCTCATGGCTCTGTTTTCAGGCTTTAGGAAAATCTAGTCCGTGACGGCAGAGGTCACAGAGGTCAGAGGTCACAGGTCATTTCAGAGAGAGAGCGTTCCTATTGGCTGTGCTCCGGTCATGTGACCAGAACTTGGCTTCCTTCAACAGATTTTACAATGGCAGTCGCGTCACAAACTTTATCCTTTTACAGCTACAGTAACTACAAGATGATTCTGAGAACATCTGAGGAGAGAAATAGTCATTACAGTAACAGAATATTGATTCATATCTGATCAGCGCTGCCTAGTTTGACAGTTTGGTCGGAGTTCAGAGTGATTGACAGCCGGCTCTCATAGACTGCAGCTGGGCAGCGGACCTTGTTTTCCTCCGGTAAGTGAAATCCTTCAAATGCCGTTAGGAGCACCGGAGGACACAGTAGGACACAGAGGAACAGGATTTAACTCAGGTTACCTGTTTCATGTACTACTGTCACCATATAGCGGCCGTTTAATAAAAATAACTTTTTAAATCATATTTGCACCAAATCGCATACTACAGCTTTAAGGTGGGTATTTGAAATATCAGAATTGGTCCTGTGGATTTATAATTGATATCTCTGCTCAATAGTAGAATTAAATAAACCATAATTGCGTGAATGCTGTAATAAAGTATTTTATCCTTTTTTTTATTCTTCAACTTCTATTTAATTTGTACGTTTTTTGATTTGAACTACACCTGCAAACTTTCTGCTATAGATTCTGTTCAACAATCAAAATGTTAAACTTTTAAAGAACATTAATGCTTACATTCAACGTTTTTGTACCATTTCTACTTTTTAAATATTAAGCTATTTTCACATTTTTATTTCAATGTAATTCAATGGAAAAAATCTTTACATCCACTTAAACATAGTCCACTTTGAATTCTTACTACTTTGGCACACTTTCAGCTACCGACACTAGTAAAATTTAAATGAGTCGCAAGAATGAATTATTAAAACTACTATTAAAAAAGTACTTTCAGTTATTTGATATGTCATCTACAGCCCTCCATTTTGATTGCATGATCATTGAATGTCATTTACAGCCCTAGCCCTCTATTTTGATTGCATGATCATTGAATGCCATCACGTGATTGATCATTTTAATGGGGAATAAAAAGATGAATTTGGAAAAAAATTACAAATGAAATATTAATCCATCAAGAAATAGTTCAAATTTAAAAGGGATTTACAAAAAGACTATAAACAGTCAGCTCCCAATCACAGTATCATGGAAGAAAAAGAACAAACTTCAGCGATGTAACATTTCAGTTTCCAGAGTTTATGTAGTGCACTTGAATGCACCATAAGTGCTGCTACATCCCACGTGGCTATTTTGCATTTATTTGCTTCAGTTCATTCATGGAGGACTGTTAGGGTCACGCCTAAGGTGAATACAGAGGCTAAAATAAGAAGCTAAATGAGTCCAATAGCCAAGATCAAAGGCTCATACATTTTGCCAATGCAGCAAGGAAAGCTAAGCTGCCCTTTAAATACCTGATTAAAACCAGTATTGTTACATCAATGTGGGAATCTATTTATTTATTTATATTTTTAAACTGCATTTTCAAATAACATTTTTTTAACTGCATTTTCAAATATAATTTGCATTTTCAAATATAATTTTGAACACCATTATTTAATTATAAATTAATTACTGTATTTTAAAATTATGCATTTATTTAATATTTTATAGTGTTTTTGTAAATCGCTTTTTAATTTGAACAATTTATTGATGGATTAATCTTTCATTTGTAAATTACTGTGCTTTCAAAACGTCTGTAGCCAGAGGACCTAAAGTTAAATCAAGGATGTTATATTATTGAGTATTTATTTGTTTATATTTTTAAACTGCATTTTCAAATATAATTTTTTTAACTGCATTTTTAAATATAATTTGCATTTTCATATATAATTTTGAACACCATTATTTTAATTATAAATGAATTACTGTATTTTAAAATTATGCATTTATTTAATATTTTATAGTGTTTTTGTAAATCGCTTTTTAATTTGAACTATTTATTGATGGTTTAATCTTTCATTTGTAAATTACTGTGCTTTCAAAACGTCCATAGCCAGAGGACCTAAAGTTAAATCAAGGATGTTATATTATTGAGTAATACTTAGTATAGCCCTCGCTCATATCACTGCTGCATGGAACGCTATATGATGCCAACCAAGAAGGATTTTTAGTATAAACATCCTACTGCAGGTCCGACAGTTGCGCCGGGAAAGTGATGACATCATTCTGCATAATAAAGTAGCCATGTGCTTCTGACAAACGATGGAAGATTCAGTGTGAATAACGGAAAGATGGAGAAAGATTAAACTGATTTAGAGTATATTCACTTCATTCTAATTATTATTGTCAATGTTAGTTGAAATTATAGATAAACTAAAGTTTGTTAGCTTATTTCACAGAATAAACAACACCAGCGCCGTTGCCTCTTTACGCATGGAGCATGCATTGAGCATTCAGTTACGCGGAGTAAAATACACCATGGAGCATCCAGTATCGACCGGAGCGGACTTTCCTCAGTGAGCCCAAACCGCTCGTGCCGCCAGGGCGGGGCTTGGCCCACGTTAAAGGCATCAGGGATCTGTGGACATGTCGGCAACCCATCCGACCCGGCTTGAAACACGGACCAAGGAGTCTAACGCACGCGAGAGTCAGATGGTGCAAGCAAAACCCAGTGGCGCAATGAAAGTTTGGGCCGGCGCCCGCCGGTGGAGGTGGGATCCCGGCCCAGCGGGGTCGGGCGCACCAACGGCCCGACTCGCCCGTACCGTCGGGGAAGTGCAACAAACTATAGTTTTTTTATATATAGTATTACTATTTATAAAACTTTATAAGCTGTGTTATCAAATATGATTTGCGGCTCCAGACATATTTTATTTGGTGGAAGATGGAGCAAAATGGCTCTTTGGTTAGTAAAGGTTGCGACTCCTGCATTATCTGGTCAACCCACACTTAATATAACCTTATTTAGACATAAATATGGCACAGCAAAGCTGATATCAGATCTAAACGATGCCGAAATAACAACACATTAATTTAAATTAGTAAAAAGTTTGATTACATGCCTTGGCAGGTCTGTCCACAAGACGACAAGCGAACAATTTAGAAAAAGTTTGAACACTTCCCTTGTGGGAAAAAGGATTTAAAAACTCTGCTTGTTTAACTGTCGCAAACAGTAAAAATGCGCATGTGGCTTGCTGCAGAGAGATTGAGTGCTTTGATGTACTTTGGCAAATCCCGAAGAGGACTTTTGTTGTAAAAAAAAAAGATTGCTCCAACTGTGGAGAGTTTTAGGACGACGTGCATGTTCAAGAGGCTTCCCCGATGCCTATTGTTACGAGGAGATCCCTCTTCTGTGGTCACATGCTGACTGGTCTCGCGTGAGCAGTGAAGCTCTCAGTGGGCGTTGCTTGGAGACGTCATCCACTGAAATGCTCTTTGGCTCCATCTGGTGGACTATCTGCTTAACTGACTATGTGGACTGAAAGGCTCTTTGGCTTTATCTGGTGGCAATTTGGTTAATGAAACTTTGGGATTGAATATTCAGCTTTTTTTTATTTCAATGTAATTCAATGGAAATTTTTTTTACATCCACTTAAACATAGTCCACTTTGAATTCTTACTACTTTTGCACACTTTCAGCTAAAGACACTATTAAAATTTAAATGAGTCGCAAGAATGAATTATTAAAACTACTATTAAAAATTACTTTCAGTTATTTGATATATGTCATCTACACCCCTCCATTTTGATTGCATGATCATTGAATGTCATTTACAGCCCTAGCCCTCCATTTTGATTGCATGATCATTGAATGCCATCACGTGATTGATCATTTTAATGGGGAATAAGAAGATGAATTTGGGAAAAAATTTCAAATTAAATATTAATCCATCAAGAAATAGTTCAAATTTAAAAGGGATCTACAAAAAGACTATAAACAGTCAGCTCCCAATCACAGTATCATGGAAGAAAGAGAACAAACTTCAGCGTTGTTACATTTCAGTTTCCAGAGTTTATGTAGTGCACTTGAATGCACCATAAGTGCTGCTACATCCCACGTGGCTATTTTGCATTTAATTGCTTCAGTTCATTCATGGAGGACTGTTAGGGTCATGTCTAAGGTGAATACAGAGGCTAAAATAAGAAGGTAATGAGTCCAATAGCCAAGATCAAAGGCTCATACATTTTGCCAATGCAGCAAGGAAAAGATAAGCTGCCCTTTAAATACCTGATTAAAACCAGTATTGTTACATCAATGTGGGAATCTATTTATTTATTTATATTTTTAAACTGCATTTCCAAATATAATCTTTTAAACTGCATTTTCAAAAATAATTTGCATTGTCAAATATAATTTGAACACCATTATTTAATTATAAATTAATTACTGTATTTTAAAATTATGCATTTATTTAATATTTTATAGTGTTTTTGTAAATCGCTTTTTAATTTGAACAATTTATTGATGGATTAATCTTTCATTTGTAAATTACTGTGCTTTCAAAACGTCCGTAGCCAGAGGACCTAAAGTTAAATCAAGGATGTTATATTATTGAGTATTTATTTATTTATATTTTTAAACTGCATTTTCAAATATAATTTTTTTTAACTGCATTTTCAAATATAATTTGCATTTTCAAATATAATTTTGAACACCATTATTTAATTATAAATTAATTACTGTATTTTAAAATTATGCATTTATTTAATATTTTATAGTGTTTTTGTAAATCGCTTTTTAATTTGAACTATTTATTGATGGATTAATCTTTCTTTTGTAAATTACTGTGCTTTCAAAACGTCCATAGCCAGAGGACCTAAAGTTAAATCAAGGATGTTATATTATTGAGTAATACTTAGTATAGCCCTCGCTCATATCACTGCTGCATGGAACGCTATATGATGCCAACCAAGAAGGATTTTTAGTATAAACATCCTACTGCAGGTCAGACAGTTGCGCCGGGAAAGTGATGACATCATTCTGCATAATAAAGTAGCCATGTGCTTCTGTTTTTTCTGACAAACGATGGAAGATTCAGTGTGAATAACGGAAAGATGGAGAAAGATTAAACTGATTTAGAGTATATTCATTTCATTCTAATTATTATTGTCAATGTTAGTTAAAATGATAGTTAAACTAAAGTTTGTTAGCTTATTTCACAGAATAAACAACACCAGCGCCGTTGCCTCTTTACGCATGGAGCCTTCACTTACGCGGAGTAAAATACACCATGGAGCATCCAGTATCGACCGGAGCGGACTTTCCTCAGTGAGCCCAAACCGCTCGTGCCGCCAGGGCGGGGCTTGGCCCACGTTAAGGCATCAGGGATCTGTGGACATGTCGGCAACTCCATCCGACCCGCTTGAAACCGACCAGTAGTCTAACCGCAGCAGATGGTGCAAGCAAAACCCAGTGGCCAATTATAAAACCCGGCGCCCGCCTCGTGGGAGGTACCCTCCCGCCCCAGCGGGTCGGGCGCACCCAACCTGCCCACCCGCCCCCAACCCCCGGGGAAGTGCCCCCCCCCCCCCCGTTTTTACCTATAACCCCCCCCTATAAATCTTTCGCCTAACAGTGTTACCCCCCCATGCCTTGCGGCTCCCGACATCCCCCCCTCCCCGTAAATGGCCCACGATGGACCCCCCCCCCCATCCCCCACCTTCCCTATACTCCCCCCCCACCCATGGCCACCCCGCCCCCCTTATATATGGCCCCCCCCCACCCCCCCCGTCAGTTAGCCACAAACCCCACCCCCATTTATCAGTCCCCCCCCCGACCCCCCCCCCCCCGCTCCATTACTCCTTCCCCCCCACCCCCAAGCCCCCCCTCCCAGCCCCCCCCCAAGGCCTGTCCCCCACTTAAATCACCCCCAGCCCCCCCCCTCCCACCCCTTCCTTGCCCCTCCGCCCCCACCCAAGATGACCCCCTAAAACACCCCCCCCCCCCACCTCCCCCCCCTAAAAAAAAAAGACACCTCCAACCCCCCCAGACCTTAACACGCCCGACCACCCCCAATGACGCCCCCCCTTGGCCCGTAACACCCCCCTACCCCCCACCAACCCACTGTCCCCCCCAAATGATAGCCCCCAGTCACCCCCCCCAACCACACCCCATCTCCCACCGACCCCCCCTTGACCCCATCCATTGGCAATCCACACAACCACCCCCCATCCCCCCCCCTGCTCCCCCCCCACCAACAGACCATACCATTCTGCCAGTTATGTGTCGCACCCCCTTTGCCTTAACCATTGGACCCCCCCCCATTCAACCCACCACCCCCCCCAACCCCCCCCCCCCCATCTAACTCAACCCTATCCCACCCCCCCGCCCAACCCCCCACCCCTTCCTACTACATCCCCCATCTCCCCACACTTTCCCCACCCCCCCCCGAACAAAGGACTCCCAACCTGATCCCCCCACCCACCATCCACCCCCCTGAACCGTCCCATACCGGACCTCCCCTTGTTTTATGTTTACCCCCAGAATGTCCTTTACCGCCCCTCCCCCCTCCCCCCCCTCCCATCCCCCCGAATGCCCCCCTCACGCCCCAGCCCCCACCCCCTCCCAGGAATAAGATTGAATGCCCCCCAACCCCCAATTCAATGCCCAATCCCCACAATTCAAATTTCGGCCCCCAACAAGCTCCAAACCGCCAAATCCCCCCCCCACCCCCACCATCACGCCCCCCCCACAACTCACCCCCCCACACCTCCCCCACCTCCAATGTTTCACTTTCCACCCAGACCACCCCCTCCCCCGTAATTGCCCCTACATTCCCCCGTGCACCCACCCCCCATTGTATGCCCCCACCCGTCCCCCCCTACACAACCCTCCCCCCCCCCCCATACAGCCTGAATACGCTCATACAACCCCATGATACGCAAGCCCCCCCCCCCCCCCCCTCCATGAGCAATACGCCCCCAAAGACACCCTCCCTTTAACATCCCTGATTAAAACCAGCTATGGACCATCCTAAACCCCCCCATTCCCACCCCCTCATTAGTTAATCCCCCCCCACATTACTTCCCCCCTCCCATTTAATGCACAAAACAGTGCCCTTGTCAACCCATCTTCCTCAACCCCCATGCCAATTATAATTGCCCCCCCCCTATTTAAATAAATTAATTACTGTAAAATTAACCCATAGATTAATCCCCCCCATACCCCCCCACCCCCCTTTACAACGGATGGATTTTTCAAACGAACAATTCCTACCATTCCCCCCCCCCCCCCCCCCGCCCCCCAGCCTCCGCCCCCCCACACTTATATTTATCCCCCCCACCTCCCATTATAAATTATAAGCCCCCCCCATTATATTTTTCCCCACCATTTTTATTTTTCCCCCCCATTTTTAAAACCCCATTTATTAACCATTAATTAATTAATCCCCCTTTAAAAATTCCGCTTAGCCTAACCCCCCCCCATTTATGTAAATCCGTCTTATCCCCCCCCAAATCGGCATTCCCCCCCATCCGCCCCCGTCCAGGTCCCCATCCATCCTTTGACACTCCACCCCAAGCCCCCCCCCTCCCCCCGAGACCCTACTGTTTCAATCCACCATAGCCCCCCCGCCCTAATACCCCAACCAAGAAGCGATCCCCATACTTTAACACCCCGCCCACGCCCTCCCCCCATCCCACGCACCCCGCCCCTTCCTATACCCCCCCCCCCCCCCCCCCTCCCCCTCCTCCCCCTCTCCACCAGTCCCCCTCCCCCCCACCACCCCCTCCACCACCTCAGTGTGAAGCCCCCCCCCTGAACAGATCACCCGCAATAAATTAGCCCCCCCCCCCCCTCCCCCCCCCCCCACCCTACCCCCCCCCTTAGTTAAAATGATAGTTAAACTAAGTTTGTTAGCTTATTTCACAGAATAAACAACACCAGCGCCGTTGCCTCTTTACGCATGGAGCCTTCACTTACGCGGAGTAAAATACACCATGGAGCATCCAGTATCGACCGGAGCGGACTTTCCTCAGTGAGCCCAAACCGCTCGTGCCGCCAGGGCGGGGCTTGGCCCACGTTAAAGGCATCAGGGATCTGTGGACATGTCGGCAACCCATCCGACCCGGCTTGAAACACGGACCAAGGAGTCTAACGCACGCGAGAGTCAGAGGGTGCAAGCAAAACCCCGTGGCGCAATGAAAGTTTGGGCCGGTGCGCGCCGGTTGAGGTGGGATCCCGGCCCAGCGGGGTCGGGCGCACCAACGGCCCGACTCGCCCGTACCGTCGGGGACGTGCAACAAACTATAGTTTTTTTATATATAGTATTACTATTTATATAACTTTATAAGCTGTGTTATCAAATATGATTTGCGGCTCAAGACATATTTTATTTGGTGGAAGAAGGAGCAAAATGGCTCTTTGGTTAGTAAAGGTTGCGACTCCTGCATTATCTGGTCAACCCACACTTAATATAACCTTATTTAGACATAAATATGGCACAGCAAAGCTGATATCAGATCTAAACGATGCCGAAATAACAACACATTCATTTAGATTAGTAAAAGTTTGATTACATGCCTTGGCAGGTCTGTCCACAAGACGACAAGCGAACAATTTAGAAAAAAATTGTTTTGTAGACGGAGTTTTATACACAGAGTTTGGTCCGGTTTTTGTACAGAGTTGCGACTCCTGCATTATCTGGTCAACCCACACTTAATATAACCTTATTTAGACATAAATATGGCACAGCAAAGCTGATATCAGATCTAAACGATGCCGAAATAACAACACATTCATTTAGATTAGTAAAAGTTTGATTACATGCCTTGGCAGGTCTGTCCACAAGACGACAAGCGAACAATTTAGAAAAAAATTGTTTTGTAGACGGAGTTTTATACACAGAGTTTGGTCCGGTTTTTGTACAGATATGATGTAACGTTTTCTATGTTTCCTATAACTGATTCTGATGTCCGATGATTTTATTGTTTTTATCCGATTAAAATACACAGTTACACAATCACTTGCTGTAACGTTACGCGCCCATATGTTCTTTATAAGTAGGCTAAATGGAAATTAATTAAATAGCAAAAACTCACCTTCACACCAAAAGCAACTGGTTGGAAATCAAACTTCGTAGGATCGTCAAAGGTGTCCTGAAAGCTCAGTACAAATAGGTTTTTTTTGCTCTACTGTTTCCAGGAGATCTACTCGCTTGTTAAAAAAACAAGAAAGTGAATTGGTCCTGAGGGAAAATTGAATGATATAGGTCAGGGGGCTTGTATGGGCGTGTCCAAACAAGGAACTAATCAGCACACAGATGGGGTTCTGTGGGCGTCACCTACAGCAAGGTGCTAACCAATTAAAACACTGTCTGGGGAAAAGTCTACATAGATATACAATTTAAAGGAATATAATCTTTTCTTGTGGGTTAATCAGAGTAAAAGATAATATGTTATATGACCGATATGTATCTTAAGCCTGTGGTGATGAAACTAAGCTTTTTACCTTTTAACTTTTACCTTATATATATATATATATATATATATATATATATATATATATATATATATAAGATATTATGAAACTGTCTTAGACACAGCTTCCAGCACATTTTTAATCATGAGGACTTGAATCAAATTTTAAAAAATGCCAATCATTAATTTACCATCACATCTGTATAACATGATGTACACACATGTTAACATAAAACTATATAGTTTTTTGTAAATGTTGTTAGTAAACCAAACTGCAAATGTACTTGTAGACTTTTACTGTCAACTAAATCATAGTAATGTCCACACAAGAGTAACAGCTCTCATCATCTGCAGACAGCACTGCCAGAACCTGTTCCCTTCAACCTTAATCCCTCCAGTTACCCTGCTTTTGTCATGTAAGACACAGTAATAACTGTAGACCCAACCCTTTTGATTGCAAAAGTTGTACCAAAGTGTTTCTGTCGGCTGCATAACCACATGAACTCAATGGCTGATCACTCACTCTTAACTGTCCATACAATTGCAGCCTGTAATCAGGCCAGCCATTAGGAATTATGGGCAGGGGGACAGATTAGGTGTTTCTCCACACATGTGTTCATTGCTTCTCTGATCTACGTTATTGTCCTGACCGGGTGTCGCTGTCCCCCCCACCCCCCCACCCCTCCGACCGGGTGCGCTGTCTCCCCACCTGTTCTGTTCCACCTGAATCCCTCTAATCACTCTGCTTTTGTCATGTAAGACACAGCAATAACTTTTGACCCCACACTTTTGATTAAAATCGTTGTACCAAAGTCTTTCTGTTGGTTGATTACCACATGAACTCAATGGCTGATCACTCACTCTTAACTGCCAACACAAATGCAGCCTGTAAGCAGGCCAGCCATTAGGAAATATGGGCAGGGGGACAAAATTTCCATATTGGGCCCTTCATACATCCTAACACCAAATCACCAAGTTTCAGTTGATATTCCTGTCATACCAGGTGTTTCTCCAGACTTTTCTACATTGCCTAACTGATACTTTGATAGTTTACTAATTCTAAACTAAAGCTAGTGAATCCTTGTAAGGAGCTTAAGGCTTGTAGTGCATTTTAGCACACAATAGGACACAGTAGGACACAGAGGAACATGATTTTTTTCAGGTTACCTGTTTCATGTACTACTGTCACGATATAGAATAACTTTTTTAAATCATATTTGCGCCAAATCGCATACTCCAGCTTTAAGGTGGGTATTTGAAATATCAGAATTGGTCCTGAAGATTTATAATTGATATCTCTGCTCAACAGTAGAATTAAATAAACCATAATTGCGTGAATGCTGTATTAAAGTATTTTATCCATTTTTTTATTCTTCAACTTCTATTTAATTCGTACGTTTTTTGACTTGAACTACAATTGCAAACGCTATATGATGCCAACCAAGAAGGATTTTTAGTATAAACATCCTACTGCAGGTCAGACAGTTGCGCTGGGAAAGTGATGACATCATTCTGCATCATAAAGTAGCCATGTGCTTTTGTTTGTCTGACAAACGATGGAAGATTCAGTGTGAATAACGGAAAGATGGAGAAAGATTAAACTGATTTAGAGTATATTCATTTCATTCTAATTATTATTGTCAATGTTAGTTGAAATGATAGTTAAACTAAAGTTTGTTAGCTTGTTTCACAGAATAAAAAACACCAGCGCCGTTGCGTCTTTACGCATGGAGCCTTCAGTTACGCGGAGTAAAATACACCATGGAGGACCAGTATCGACCGGAGCGGACTTTCCTCAGTGAGCCCAAACCGCTCGTGCCGCCAGGGCGGGGCTTGGCCCACGTTAAAGGCATCAGGGATCTGTGGACATGTCGGCAACCCATCCGACCCGGCTTGAAACACGGACCAAGGAGTCTAACGCACGCGAGAGTCAGAGGGTGCAAGCAAAACCCCGTGGCGCAATGAAAGTTTGGGCAGGCGCGCGCCGGTTGAGGTGGGATCCCGGCCCAGCGGGGTCGGGCGCACCAACGGCCCGACTCGCCCGTACCGTCGGGGACGTGCAACAAACTATAGTTTTTTTATATATAGTATAACTATTTATAAAACTTTATAAGCTGTGTTATCAAATATGATTTGCGGCTCCAGACATATTTTATTTGGTGGAAGATGGAGCAAAATGGCTCTTTGGTTAGTAAAGGTTGCGACTCCTGCATTATCTGGTCAACCCACACTTAATATAACCTTATTTAGACATAAATATGGCACAGCAAAGCTGATATCAGATCTAAACGATGCCGAAATAACAACACATTAATTTAGATTAGTAAAAAGTTTGATTACATGCCTTGGCAGGTCTGTCCACAAGACGACAAGCGAACAATTTAGAAAAAGTTTGAACACTTCCCTTGTGGGGAAAAAGGATTTAAAAACTCTGCTTGTTTAACTGTCGCAAACAGTAAAAATGCGCATGTGGCTTGCTGCAGAGAGATTGAGTGCTTTGATGTACTTTGGCAAATCCCGAAGAGGACTTTTGTTGTAAAAAAAAATTCTTGCTCCAACTGTGGAGAGTTTTAGGCCGCCGTGCATGTTCAAGAATACGGCTTCCCCGATGCCTATTGTTACGAGGAGATCCCTCTTCCGTGGTCACATGCTGACTGGTCTCGCGTGAGCAGTGAAGCTCTCAGTGGGCGTTGCTTGGAGACGTCATCCACTGAAATGCTCTTTGGCTCCATCTGGTGGACTATCTGCTTAACTGACTATGTGGACTGAAAGGCTCTGGCTTTATCTGGTGGCAATTTGGTAAATGAAACTTGGGGATTGAATATTCAGCTTTTCTCTGTGTACCTAACATACTTTGTAAATGCAAACTTACAACGAAAAATGTTAATTAAACAACAACAATAACCATCTCTCCCTTCTAAACTAATCTTAAGTAGGGAGTTAAATCCATATTAATTCACCTTTATGCATGCTACCACTTTGGAATGTCAACACTATTTGCAATTGAGATTTAATTAGTGGTCTAAGTGCACGACAGCGTGTCCCCCGACGTGCGCAAGGGCTGTGAGATCCACAATAGATCTGTTTTTGTCTTTCTAGGGGGGTACAGGGGATAATTATTGGGAAACTAGCAGATCAGCAGTAAATGAACATAAAAGATCTGTACATCATCTAACAGCTGGGAGCCTGCAGATTCATTTGAGATGCATCTCAACACTCTGTGTTAAGTTGTTCTAGACATAAATCAGAAATGCACATGAATTACTTCAAGTGGCAATAGGCAGTATATTTTTGGCATCAATGGGCATAATTCCATAATAACCTTTTAAGATATTGTAATTCAAGTGTTCTGAGAGAAATCTAGACTTCTGCTCCTCCTTATGGCTCTGTTTTCAGGCTTTAGGAAAATCTAGTCCGTGACTGCAGAGGTCACAGAGGTCAGAGGTCATTTCAGAGTTCAGAGAGAGAGCGTTCCTATTGGCTGTGCTCCGGTCATGTGACCAGAACTTGGCTTCCTTCAACAGATTTTACAGTGGTAGTCGCGTCACAAACTTTATCCTTTTACAGCTACAGTAACTACAAGATGATTCTGAGAACATCTGAGGAGAGAAATAGTCATTACAGTAACAGAATATTGATTCATATCTGATCAGCGCTGCCTAGTTTGACCGTTTGGTCGGAGTTCAGAGTGATTTACAGCCGGCTCTCATAGACTGCAGCTGGGCAGCGGACCTTGTTTTCCTCCAATAAGTGAAATCCTTCAGATGCCGTTAGGAGCACCGGAGGACACAGTAGGACACAGAGGAACAGGATTTAACTCAGGTTACCTGTTTCATGTACTACTGTCACCATATAGAGGCCGTTTTCTAAAAATAACTTTTTTAAATCATATTTGCGCCAAATCGCATACTCCACTTTTAAGGTGGGTATTTGAAATATCAGAATTGGTCCTGAAGATTTATAGTTGATATCTCTGCTCAACAGTAGAATTAAATAAACCATAAATGCGTGAATGCTGTAATAAAGTTTTTTATCAATTTCTATTCTTCAACTTCTATTTAATTAGTACGTTTTTTTACTTGAACTACACCTTCAAACTTTCTGCTATAGATTTTGTTCAACAATCAAAATGTTAAGCTTTTAAAGAACATAAGTGCTTACATTCAACGTTTTTGTGCCATTTCTACTTTTTAAATATTAAGCTATTTTCACATTTTTATTTCAATGTAATTCAATGGAAATTTTTTTTACATCGACTTAAACATAGTCCACTTTGAATTCTTACTACTTTTGCACACTTTCAACTACAGACACTATTGAAATTTAAATGAGTCGCAAGAATGAATTATTAAATCTACTATTAAATATTACTTTCAGTTATTTGATATGTCATCTACAGCCCTCCATTTTGATTGCATGATCATTGAATGTCATTTACAGCCCTAGCCCTCCATTTTGATTGCATGATCATTGAATGCCATCACGTGATTGATCATTTTAATGGGGAATAAGAAGATGAATTTGGAAAAAAATTACAAATGAAATATTAATCCATCAAGAAATAGTTCAAATTTAAAAGGGATTTACCAGACCAAAATAATACTGATAAACATATTGAATACCGTTCTACAGATGAAGAGTTTATTCACTTTTTCATGGCAAAGGATTCTTCCCCCCCCCCCCCTCTAATTTAGAATCGTAAACCTTATTTATATATTTATTTAATGACACTTTCATTGTGGTTAATTAAGACATACCACCATGATGGTTAAAGTATAAATGCACTCCTATTCAATATAGTTAAACAAGGTAACTTTAAAGGGACCATTTGTAACTTTTCACGCGCATAAATCCTAACGGGTCGGATTCCCATGCGCGCTCACGTGTGGGTACGAGAGCGCGCAGCAGCTCTGCTTCTGTTTCTGCCTGCACACCGCGCTCGTTCTCCCCCCGCTCGGCTCACTCCAACTCCACGTGAACGCGCGCACACTACACACTGCAGAGAGTTAGTTTAGCTCTGAGAATATCTCGTGAATGTGCAGGGGACGTTTTTGCAGAAATAACTGCTGCAGCTCCTCCAGACCAACGGGGCTCCGCAGCGAGCTACGTTATTGTCTTGACCGGGTCTCGCTGTCGTCGTCGTCCCCCCTCCGACCGGGTGTTGCTGTCTCCCCACCCGGTATACAAAAATACTTGATCACTTTTAATGTCTCTGCCCCCCCCCCCCACGACCAAGTGTGACAATGACTGATCACTCACTCTTAACTGCCAACACAAATGCAGCCTGTAAGCAGGCCAGCCATTAGGAAATATGGGTAGGGGGACAGATTAGGTGTTTATCCACACATGTATTCATTGCCTCTCTGATCTTTTCATTTTTGTGGTTCTCTGTACCATGTTTTTTTTTTTAAACCTAATGGATATTAATAGTTAATCCACATCTATTCCTGAAAGATCAGAATTTCTCTAATTTAGAATCGTAAACCTTATTTATATATTTATTTAATGACACTTTCATTGTGGTTAATTAAGACATACCACCATGATGGTTAAAGTATAAATGCACTCCTATTCAATATAGTTAAACAAGGTAACTTTAAAGGGACCATTTGTAACTTTTCACGCGCATAAATCCTAACGGGTCGGATTCCCATGCGCGCTCACGTGTGGGTACGAGAGCGCGCAGCAGCTCTGCTTCTGTTTCTGCCTGCACACCGCGCTCGTTCTCCCCCCGCTCGGCTCACTCCAACTCCACGTGAACGCGCGCACACTACACACTGCAGAGAGTTAGTTTAGCTCTGAGAATATCTCGTGAATGTGCAGGGGACGTTTTTGCAGAAATAACTGCTGCAGCTCCTCCAGACCAACGGGGCTCCGCAGCGAGTTACGTTATTGTCTTGACCGGGTCTCGCTGTCGTCGTCGCCCCCCCCCCCCCCCCCCCCCCCCCCCTCCGACCGGGTGTTGCTGTCTCCCCACCCGGTATACAAAAATACTTGATCACTTTTAATGTCTCTGTCCCCCCCAGTGTCGCTGTCCCCCCCCCCCCTCCCACGACCAAGTGTGACAATGACTGATCACTCACTCTTAACTGCCAACACAAATGCAGCCTGTAAGCAGGCCAGCCATTAGGAAATATGGGTAGGGGGACAAAATTTCCATATTGGGCCCTTCATACATCTTAACACCAAATCACCAAGTTTCAGTTGATATTCCTGTCATACCAGGTGTTTCTCCAGCATATTCTCCATTGCCCGACTGATACTTGATACTTTTACTAATGTAAACTAAAGCTAGTGAATCCTTGTAAGGAGCTTAAGGCTTGTAGTGCATTTTAGCACACAATCTCTTTTGAATATTAATATTTAAACAACGTCCTAACTGATCATAACTTTCCTAAATTAGAATCATAGACTTCATTTATTTATTTATTGACACCTTCATTGTAGTTAATCAAGACATGCCACAATGTTGGATAAAGAATACATGCACTCCTATTCGATACAAATAAAGAAGGTTACTTTAACGATTTCACGTCTTATCTAAACTATGTATTGATATTCAATAAAACTACTGTAAAATAAACCCATGGAAAAAACAACTCTGACAACAAAACACGAAAAACACTAACCAATTAAAACTCTGTCTGGGGAAAAGTCTACATAGATATACAATTTGAAGGAATATAAACTTTTCTTGTGGGTTAATCAGAGTAAAAGATAATATGTTATATGACCTATATTTATCTTAAGCCTGTGGTGATGAAACTAAGCCTTTTACCTTTTAATTTTTACCTTATATATATATATATATATATATATATATATATGTGTCGCTGTCCCCCCCCCCCTCCCACGACCAAGTGTGACAATGACTGATCACTCACTCTTAACTGCCAACACAAATGCAGCCTGTAAGCAGGCCAGCCATTAGGAAATATGGGTAGGGGGACAAAATTTCCATATTGGGCCCTTCATACATCTTAACACCAAATCACCAAGTTTCAGTTGATATTCCTGTCATACCAGGTGTTTCTCCAGCATATTCTCCATTGCCCGACTGATACTTGATACTTTTACTAATGTAAACTAAAGCTAGTGAATCCTTGTAAGGAGCTTAAGGCTTGTAGTGCATTTTAGCACACAATCTCTTTTGAATATTAATATTTAAACAACGTCCTAACTGATCATAACTTTCCTAAATTAGAATCATAGACTTCATTTATTTATTTATTGACACCTTCATTGTAGTTAATCAAGACATGCCACAATGTTGGATAAAGAATACATGCACTCCTATTCGATACAAATAAAGAAGGTTACTTTAACGATTTCACGTCTTATCTAAACTATGTATTGATATTCAATAAAACTACTGTAAAATAAACCCATGGAAAAAACAACTCTGACAACAAAACACGAAAAACACTAACCAATTAAAACTCTGTCTGGGGAAAAGTCTACATAGATATACAATTTGAAGGAATATAAACTTTTCTTGTGGGTTAATCAGAGTAAAAGATAATATGTTATATGACCTATATTTATCTTAAGCCTGTGGTGATGAAACTAAGCCTTTTACCTTTTAATTTTTACCTTATATATATATATATATATATATATATATATATATATATATATATATATAAGTGCAGGGCTCAGCAGCAGCAGCGTCGCTGTCCCCCCCAGTGTCGCTGCCCCCCCCCCCCCCTACTCTCCTGGCGCATTACTCCACAATGAAAATAGTCTACCCCTGTGGACTAACATGTATCTTTAAAATACATCTCATACATTTTTAGAACATTTCCTAAATTTTACCACAAAAAAAGTAAACCAAACCACATGACAGTTAATTCAAAAGAGTTTTTATTAGCAAAACAGACTTAACTGACAATAAAGACCTCTGTTTATGTGTTCACATATGTACAAGAAAAGCTGAGTCACCACTCTGACTTCCTTTGGAAGATTAAAGGGGACCTGGTGTGAATACTGTCCTTAGACAACTACTCATGACGACAGAAATGCCACAGAAACTTCTTGAAATAAGAAAAGAGAATGTCTTTGCCTTTCTGGTTCAAATGCAACCCATCCCTGTTGAACAAATGCCCGAGAACTTCCCCTCTGGAAAAAAAATATTTGTTTGTCCGCAGAAACATGACATTAGACATCTGAGCTATCTTCCTCTCCATCAGTACGTTGAACTGCTTCACCACTGCTTTGGTTGTATGGTGATCCACAGGTCGAGGCAACACGGAACTAACAGCAAAGTGCATGTCCTCACGTCCACGCTTGATCCGATGAATCAAAGAATCCATCTGCTGCACAAGCAAACTGGGATTTACTCCACTGGCAATGTCGTTGGTCCCGATGTGGATAACAACGATCGCTCCTCCACTTAACTTATTAAAGTGGTACATGTGCTGGGACAAACTGCGAGACACAGTTGTTCCAGGATGCACAAATGCATTGATGTTTGAGAGCGTGCCTTCAAGCCCACGGCACATTGAATCTGTTAAGAAACACACCTCCAAGCCTGGCCGTGCGACAGCCGCCTCCTCAGCTCTGTCAGGCTTACCTGCCTGAGATCGGCAAAAGGATTTTTTACCCAGCATCTGAAAATATATAAACACAATTGTTTAATAATGACAATTTTAGCGTACAATAATTGCAATACTTATATATATAAATACATCTTTAACTGAGCATCAAATTATTTCTTGAACTTGTGTTAACAGCAGAAATCGTTAAAAACACATCAAAATATCCCAAAATACCTATATAAAATTGCCAATTAGAATAAAATCCGACTTCATGCTATGTTACGTCAGACCAAAAGACGACAAGCAACTTTTAAACAGCTTGTTTTCTGGATGGAGTATTATGGATCAATAATTGTATTAAAAATCTTACCTTCACACCAAAATCAACTGATTTGGACATCAACTTTGTAGAATCCTCTGAGGGGTCCTCAAAGCTCAATCCAATAGGTTCTACTTAAATAAGCAGATTATACTCTCTTGCTTAAAAAAAAAGAAAGTGGTTTGATGCTGAGAAAATCTCAAATATATGGGCAAGAATGTGAATTTCTGTGGGCGTGTCTAAAAACAAGGAACTAATCACAACAAGCGTAGAATTCAGTGGGCGTCACCAACCACTAACCAATCAAAAACTTTCAGAGTAAAATTCTAAATAAAACAACTATTTAAAAATAATATATTCTTTTCTATTGAATTACTCATACTGATATAATATGAAAAATACGTATCTTGTAACCTTCAATGATGAGCAATACTTTTACCTTATAACTCTTACCATATATATATATATATATATATATATATATATATATATATATATATATATATAACATATTCACAGTTTAGATATAAATATAATAACACAAAAATAATGCCGGAACGATCTAGAGCTTGTAGCCGCCATGGTGGTTTGTTTGTTATACAGTTGAAAAGAAATGCTTAGTATTCCAAAACAAAATGAATCCTTTGTGCTTACCATCCCAATTGTTCCACTACAATGACTCTATATTTAATGTTCCTACTTGTATATAAATATGAAATCGACTTACCTTTATATCTAAATGACACATATAACGAAGCACTGGGTAACAGAGGGTTTCTCATACACACAAACAGGCTAAAGTAATATATTACAGAAACCAAGAATAAAGTAAAAGTTTTCATAGCTCCACAATATATTCAGAAAGAAATGCTCCTTTATGTATTCAGAATATTCCCCTAATAATCAAACTAAATAAACTACATAAAAAGTCTCTTAGATCACAAAGAAATTACTGTATTATGACAAGGCCCCACAGTAACTGTTGTATAATACTTATACTTGTGTTCAAGGTATCCTGTTATTACAGTATTGTACTGTTCAGCCACACAATGTCGCAAACAGGAAACTGTGAGACTCATTTCAAAATTATAAACAGGAAAACTTTTTTATCATTATATAATATCAAATATACTTGACATGTTTTACCTGCTTCATGCTAAAATAGCTGACTCAGTACCAGTGTTTGCACTTTACATCAGAGCTCATTTACACACTGTGCCAGTTAAAAAGCCATTGAGGAGTCATTATCATCACCCTGGCATTATGCAATCTAATCAAGCAGCGGAAATGCATATGTATGTCAACCACTCTACACAATCATTGTTGTTTTTACAGTGAAAAAAAATGGCAAACAGACAGCGAAGCTTGTTTCCACCATTAAAATAAATACTTAAGATACCGTTAAGAGCACTAGAGGGCACAGTAGGTCACAGAGGAACATGATTTATTTCAGGTTACCTGTTACATGTACTTCTGTCAAAATATAGCAGCCGTTTCCTAAAAATAACTTTATTTCATCATATCTGCACAGATCCTGCATGCTTCCACTTTAATTAATTACATATTTAAAATAAATAGGAACAGTTTGAAGAATTTATAACATTATGATAAACGTCAATCATGGCCGTTCCCATGCTCTATTATGTCTCATTAAACATTACAGAAATTAATTGATTGATACAATTAATACACTGATATAGTGCTAAATTTTATCATTGATAAAAATGATTATATGGAATCAAAACTGCATTTACAGAAGAAACGTTACTAATTAGCCTGGAGCTATTGGTGTAGTTTCGAAAAGCGTAGCTCTACGCTCATTGAGAAGATCCATTTTGAGCAGGTTAAAACTAGCTACCTTACATCTGAACACTTCCCTTGTGGGAAAAAGGATTTAAAAACTCTGCTTGTTTAACTGTCGCAAACAGTAAAAATGCGCATGTGGCTTGCTGCAGAGAGATTGAGTGCTTTGATGTACTTTGGCAAATCCCGAAGAGGACTTTTGTTGTAAAAGAAAATTCTTGCTCCAACTGTGGAGAGTTTTAGGCCGCCGTGCATGTTCAAGAGGCTTCCCCGATGCCTATTGTTATGAGGAGATCCCTCTTCCGTGGTCAAATGCTGACTGGTCTCGCGTGAGCAGTGAAGCTCTCAGTGGGCGTTGCTTGGAGACGTCATCCACTGAAATGCTCTTTGGCTCCATCTGGTGGACTATCTGCTTAACTGACTATGTGGAATGAAAGGCTCTTTGGCTTTATCTGGTGGCAATTTGGTTAATGAAACTTGGGGATTGAATATTCAGCTTTTCTCTGTGTACCTAACATACTTTGTAAATGCAAACTTACAACGAAAAGTGTTAATTAAACAACAACAATAACCATCTCTCCCTTCTAAACTAATCTTAAGTAGGGAGTTAAATCCATATTAATTCACCTTTCTGCATGCTACCACTTTGGAATGTCAACACTATTTGCAATTGAGATTTAATTAGTGGTCTAAGTGCACGACAGCGTGTCCCTTGACGTGCGCAAGGGCTGTGAGATCCACAATAGATCTGTTTTTGTCTTTCTAGGGGGGTACAGGGGATAATTATTGGGAAACTAGCAGATCAGCAGTAAATGAATATAAAAGATGTGTACATCATCTAACAGCTGGGAGCCTGCAGATTCATTTGAGATGCATCTCAACACTCTGTGTTAAGTTGTTCTAGACATAAATCAGAAATGCACATGAATTACTTGAAGTGGCAATAGGCAGTATATTTTTGGCATCAATGGGCATAATTCCATAATAACCTTTTAAGATATTGTATTTCAAGTGTTCTGAGAGAAATCTAGACTTCTGCTCCTCCTTATGGCTCTGTTTTCAGGCTTTAGGAAAATCTAGTCCGTGACGGCATAGGTCACAGAGGTCAGAGGTCATTTCAGAGAGAGAGCGTTCCTATTGGCTGTGCTCCGGTCATGGCTGTGCTCCGGTCATGTGACCAGAACTTGGCTTCCTTTAACAGATTTTACAGTGATAGTCGCGTCACAAACTTTATCATTTTACAGATACAGTAACTACAAGATGATTCTGAGAACATCTGAGGAAAGAAATAGTCATTACAGTAACAGAATATTGATTCATATCTGATCAGCGCTGCCTAGTTTGACAGTTTGGTCGGAGTTCAGAGTGATTGACAGACGGCTCTCATAGACTGCAGCTGGGCAGCGGACCTTGTTTTCCTCCGGTAAGTGAAATCCTTCAGATGCCGTTAGGAGCACCGGAGGACACAGTAGGACACAGAGGAACAGGATTTAACTCAGGTTACCTGTTTCATGTACTACTGTCACCATATAGAGGCCGTTTAATAAAAATAACTTTTTTAAATCATATTTGCGCCAAATCGCATACTGCAGCTTTAAGGTGGGTATTTGAAATATAAAAATTGGTCCTGAAGATTTATAATTGATGACTTTGCTCAACAGTAGAATTAAATAAACCATAATTGCGTGAATGCTGTATTAAAGTATTTTATCCATTTTTTTATTCTTCAACTTCTATTTAATTCGTACTTTTTTTGACTTGAACTACACCTGCAAACTTTCTGCTATAGAGTCTGTTCAACAATCAAAATGTTAAACTTCTAAAGAACATTAGTGCTTACATTCAACGTTTTTGTACCATTTCTACTTTTTAAATATCAAGCTATTTTCACATTTTTATTTCAATGTATTTCAATGGAAAAAATCTTTACATCCACTTAAACATAGTGCACTTTGAATTCTTACTACTTTTGCACACTTTCAGCTACCGACACAAGTAAAATTTAAATGAGTCGCAAGAATGAATTATTAAAACTACTATTAAAAAATTACATTCAGTTATTTGAGATATGTCATCTACAGCCCTCCATTTTGATTGCATGATCATTGAATGTCATTTACAGCCCTAGCCCTCCGTTTTGATTGCATGATCATTGAATGCCATCACGTGATTGATCATTTTAATGGGGAATAAAAAATGAATTTGGAAAAAAATTACAACTGAAATATTTATCCATCAAGAAATAGTTCAAATTTAAAAGGGATTTACAAAAAGACTATAAACAGTCAGCTCCCCATCACAGTATCATGGAAGAAAAAGAACAACTTCAGCGTTGTTACATTTCAGTTTCCAGAGTTTATGTAGTGCACTTGAATGCACCATAAGTGCTGCTACATCCCACGTGGCTATTTTGCATTTATTTGCTTCAGTTCATTCATGGAGGACTGTTAGGGTCATGTCTAAGGTGAATACAGAGGCTAAAATAAGAAGGTAAATGAGTCCAATATCCAAGATCAAAAGCTCATACATTTTGCCAATGCAGCAAGGAAAAGCTAATGCTAATGAGAAAACAAGCTGCCCTTTAAATTCCTGATAATACCAGTATTGTTACATCAATGTGGGAATCTATTGATTTATTTATATTTTTAAACTGCATTTTCAAATATAATTTTTTAAACTGCATTTTCAAATATAATTTGCATTTTCAAATATAATTTTGAACACCATTATTTAATTATAAATTAAAAATCTATTGATTTATTTATATTCTTAAACTGCATTTTCAAATATAATCTTTTAAACTGCATTTTCAAATATAATTTGCATTGTCAAATATAATTTTGAACACCATTATTTAATTATAAATTAATTACTGTATTTTAAAATTATGCATTTATTTAATATTTTATAGTGTTTTTGTAAATCGCTTTTTAATTTGAACAATTTATTGATGGATTAATCTTTCATTTGTAAATTACTGTGCTTTCAAAACGTCCGTAGCCAGAGGACCTAAAGTTAAATCAAGGATGTTATATTATTGAGTATTTATTTATTTATATTTTTAGACTGCATTTTCAAATATAATTTTTTTAACTGCATTTTCAAATAAAATTTGCATTTTCAAATATAATTTTGAACACCATTATTTAATTATAAATTAATTAATGTAGTTTAAAATCATGCATTTATTTAATATTTTATAGTGTTTCTGTAAATCGCTTTTTAATTTGAACTATTTATTGATGGATTAATCTTTCTTTTGTAAATTACTGTGCTTTCAAAACATCCATAGCCAGAGGACCTAAAGTTAAATCAAGGATGTTATATTATTGAGTAATACTTAGTATAGCCCTCGCTCATATCACTGCTGCATGGAACGCTATATGATGACAACCAAGAAGGATTTTTAGTATAAACATCCTACTGCAGGTCAGACAGTTGCGCCGGGAAAGTGATGACATCATTCTGCATAATAAAGTAGCCATGTGCTTTTGTTTGTCTGACAAACGATGGAAAATTCAGTGTGAATAACCGAAAGATGGAGAAAGATTAAACTGACTTAGAGTATATTCATTTCATTCTAATTATTATTGTCAATGTTAGTTGAAATTATAGATAAACTAAAGTTTGTTAGCTTGTTTCACAGAATAAAAAACACCAGCGCCGTTGCCTCTTTACGCATGGAGCCTTCACTTACGCGGAGTAAAATACACCATGGAGCATCCAGTATCGACCGGAGCGGACTTTCCTCAGTGAGCCCAAACCGCTCGTGCCGCCAGGGCGGGGCTTGGCCCACGTTAAAGGCATCAGGGATCTGTGGACATGTCGGCAACCCATCCGACCCGGCTTGAAACACGGACCAAGGAGTCTAACGCACGCGAGAGTCAGAGGGTGCAATCAAAAACCCGTGGCGCAATGAAAGTTTGGGCCGGCGCCCGCCGGTTGAGGTGGGATCCCGGCCCAGCGGGGTTGGGCGCACCAACGGCCCGACTCGCCCGTACCGTCGGGGACGTGCAACAAACTATAGTTTTTTTATATATAGTATAACTATTTATAAAACTTTATAAGCTGTGTTATCAAATATGATTTGCGGCTCCAGACATATTTTATTTGGTGGAAGATGGAGCAAAATGGTTCTTTGGTTAGTAAAGGGTGCGACTCCTGCATTATCTGGTCAACCCACACTTAATATAACCTTATTTAGACATAAATATGGCACAGCAAAGCTGATATCAGATCTAAACGATGCCGAAATAATAACACATTAATTTAGATTAGTAAAAAGATTGATTACATGCCTTGGCAGGTCTGTCCACAAGACGACAAGCGAACAATTTAGAAAAAGTTTGAACACTTCCCTTGTGGGAAAGTGATTTAAAAACTCTGCTTGTTTAACTGTCGCAAACAGTAAAAATGCGCATGTGACTTGCTGCAGAGAGATTGAGTGCTTTGATGTACTTTGGCAAATCCCGAAGAGGACTTTTGTTGTAAAAAAAATTATTGCTCCAACTGTGGAGAGTTTTAGGCCGCCGTGCATGTTCAAGAGGCTTCCCCGATGCCTATTGTTACGAGGAGATCCCTCTTCTGTGGTCACATGCTGACTGGTCTCGCGTGAGCAGTGAAGCTCTCAGTGGGCGTTGCTTGGAGACGTCATCCACTGAAATGCTCTTTGGCTCCATCTGGTGGACTATCTGCTTAACTGACTATGTGGAATGAAAGGCTCTTTGGCTTTATCTGGTGGCAATTTGGTTAATGAAACTTAAGGATTGAATATACAGCTTTTCTCTGTGTACCTAACATACTTTGTAAATGCAAACTTACAACGAAAAATGTTAATTAAACAACAACAATAACCATCTCTCCCTTCTAAACTAATCTTAAGTAGGGAGTTAAATCCATATTAATTCACCTTTCTGCATGCTACCACTTTGGAATGTCAACACTATTTGCAATTGAGATTTAATTAGTGGTCTAAGTGCACGACAGCGTGTCCCCCGACGTGCGCAAGGGCTGTGAGATCCACAATAGATCTGTTTTTGTCTTTCTAGGGGGGTACAGGGGATAATTATTGGGAAACTAGCAGATCAGCAGTAAATGAACATAAAAGATGTGTACATCATCTAACAGCTGGGAGCCTGCAGATTCATTTGAGATGCATCTCAACACTCTGTGTTAAGTTGTTCTAGACCAGGGGTGCCCACACTTTTTCAGCATGCGAGCTACTTATAAAATGACCAAGTCAAAATGATCTACCTACTATAAAAATGCAAAACATATATTTATTTATAAATATATTGAGTATTCTTTGAATTATTAAAACTACTATTAAAAATTACATTCAGTTATTTGAGATATGTCATCTACAGCCCTCCATTTTGATTGCATGATCATTGAATGTCATTTACAGCCCTAGCCCTCCATTTTGATTGCATGATCATTGAATGCCATCACGTGATTGATCATTTTAATGGGGAATAAAAAGATGAATTTGGAAAACAAATTACAAATGAAATATTAATCCATCAAGAAATAATTCAAATTTAAAAGGGATTTACAAAAAGACTATAAACAGTCAGCTCCCAATCAAAGTATCATGGAAGAAAAAGAACAAACTTCAGCGTTGTTACATTTCAGTTTCCAGAGTTTATGTAGTGCACTTGAATGCACCATAAGTGCTGCTACATCCCACGTGGCTATTTTGCATTTATTTGCTTCAATTCATTCATGGAGGACTGTTAGGGTCACGCCTAAGGCGAATACAGAGGCTAAAATAAGAAGCTAAATGAGTCCAATAGCCAAGATCAAAGGCTCATACATTTTGCCAATGCAGCAAGGAAAAGCTAAGCTGCCCTTTAAATACCTGATTAAAACCAGTATTGTTACATCAATGTGAAAATCTATTTATTTATTTATATTTTCAAACTGCATTTCCAAATATAATCTTTTAAACTTCATTTTCAAATATAATTTGCATTGTCAAATATAATTTGAACACCATTATTTAATTATAAAATAATTACTGTATTTACTTGACATGTTTTATAAGAGTCATGGCCTGAAGACATTTAGGTGCCATTATTGAGTTATGGTGATAGCGCCACCTACTGCCAATAGCATATGGTTGTGTACTGCCACCCACCCTCATAGAAGTGCCTTTAAAGGATACCCCACAGGTTCTCAACAGGTCATTTACGGCAACGCGCGCCACACGCAGAAAAAACCCTCAAACCGTTACGTGCGGTGTCCGACTCCCATGAAGTGCGCGACAGCGTGTTCCCCGACGTCCGCAAGGGGCGAGGGCCCGCTCATCGCTGCTTGCAGCTTTAATTAGGGCCCGAGCACGAAAGTGCCAGGACCCAACGGTGTCCTGGCACGAAGTGCGAGGAAACCTATTGTTTTTCTAAGGATTATTATTAGGGCCCGAGCACGAAAGTGCCAGGACCCAACGGTGTCCTGGCACGAAGTGCGAGGAAACCTATTGTTTTTCTAAGGATTATTATTATTATTTTTCTGCTGCGAGATCGCGTTTTTGAGGCACTTAGGATGCACGAAAACTCATGGAAATTGGAATATGCATCAGAAGTCGCGAAAATTGCAATATTCTGTAATGATTGGGCTCGGGTGTCGCCAGCGGGCTCCATAGCGCCCCCTAATGCTGGCAGGTCTGAGAAAAAGTTGCTTCAATCTGCACGAAATTCGAGTATGTCATCGCTCACATCTGCAAGAGCGTACTAAATATTTGTGAGATTTTTTTGGTGAACAGGAAGTCAGCCATCTTGGATTTCCTGCGTGATTTTAAAATTTACGAACACATGTTTGAGGACTTTAGGATGCACAAAAACTCATGAAACTTTACACGCATATGCACACTAGTACTTACTTTGATTTGGTGGTGTAATTGGGCTTGGGCGTGGCATGTTGGCTCTCTAGCGCCCCCTTATGTCTTTTAGCCTTTACGCATACCTTGGTGTACTCGAAAACTCATGAAAATTGGCAAAAAGATGGACACTTGTGAACTGTACGTGAATGTACAGCCATTGGGTTCAGCGCGTTAAGCGGGCTCCATAGCGCCCCCTACCGCGTGGAAGGCCATAGTTTGAACATAGTTGATCCTATATTCATGAAATTTGGTAGGCACATCCCGCTCATTATTTCAGACATATTCCTCATTGGGTTTCATTAGCCCCGCCCACCCGGAAGTCGGCCATCTTGAATTTTGTGCGTTTTTCATGTAATTTATGCATACTTTGACGAACTCGTCCTAGGGACTTCATCGGATTCACGTCAAATTCGGGTGGTATAACCCTCAAGCTAATGTGACGCTAAATTGCGAAGGAATTTTTGATCGCTCGAACGGTGATGTCATAGGTCATGTGAGAAGACGCCATTTTGTCATTTTATAGGTGTGAAACTTTACGATACTCCTCCTAGAGGATTCAAGAGATCCATCTCAAAGTCGGGCAGCAGAATCTCAACACCTTCACGATGCTAAATTGCGAAGCTTTTGTGTTTTTGCGAAACGGCGTTCTTGTGGCGGCGCGGCGAATTTCGATGTTTTGACATGACACAGGAGTCTGATTTAACTTGACTTTACATAGTCCGATCTGCCCCAAATTTCACAAGCTGGATAAGAGTCCAGGCCTGAAGACATATATGTAACTTTATGAGTGATAGTCATAGCGCCCCCTACAGGAAACAGGAAAATGTTGTTACTTGACTTTACATCGTCCGATCTGCCCCAATCTACAGAAATGTTGTAACTTGACTTTACGTAGTCTGATCTGCCCCAAATTTCACAAGCTGAGTAAGAGTTCAGGCCTGAAGACATAAACGTTTCATTATGAGTGATAGTCATAGCGCCCCCTACAGGAAACATGAAAATGTTGTAAAGTGAATATGCATTGTCCAATCTTCCCGAAATTTGATATGTTTTATAAGAGTCCCGGCCTGAAGACATATATGTGTAATTATGAGTGATAGTCATAGCGCCCCCTACAGGAAACAGGAAAATGTTGTAAGTTGACTATGCATTGTCGAATCAGCCCCAAACTTGACATGTTTTACAAGAGTCACGGCCTGAAGACATATCCCTGCCGTTATTGAGTTATGGTGATAGCGCCACCTACTGGCAATAGCATATGGTTGTGTACTGCCACCCACCCTCATAGAAGTGCCTTTAAAGGATACCCCATAGGTTCTCAGCAGGTCATTTACGGCAACGCGCGCCACACGCAGAAAATTCCCTCAAACCGTTACGTGCAGTGTCCGACTTTCATGAAGTGGGCGACAGCGTGTTCCCCGACGTCCGCAAGGGGCGAGGGCCCGCTCATCGCTGCTTGCAGCTTTAATTATTATTATTATTATTATTTTTCCGCTGGGAGATCGCGTTTTTGAGGCCTTTAGGATGCACGAAAACTCATGAAAAGTGGAATATGGATCAGACCTGGTGGGAAATTCAAAGTTCTGTACTGATTGGGCTCGGGTGTCGCCAGCGGGCTCTATAGCGCCCCCTAATGCAGGCAGTTTTCAGGAAAAGTTACTTCGATCTTCACGAAATTCGAGTATGTCATTGCTCACATCTTGAAGTCCGTCTTAAATATTTCTGAGATTTTTTCGGCGAACAGGAAGTCAGCCATCTTGGATTTCCTGCGTGATTTTAAAATTTACGAACACATGTTTGAGGACTTTAGGATGCACGAAAACTAGTGAAACTTTACACGCATATGCACACTAGTACTTACTTTGATTTGGTGGTGTAATTGGGCTTGGGTGTGGCACGTTGGCTCTACAGCGCCCCCTTATGTCTTTTAGCCTGTGACATACCTTGGTATACTCGAAAACTCATGAAAGTTTGCAAAAAGATGGACACCTGTGAACTTTACGTGAATGTACAGCCATTGGGTTGAGCACGTTAAGCGGGCTCCATAGCGCCCCCTACCGCGTGGAAGGCCATAGTTTGAACATAGTTGATCCTATATTCATGAAATTTGGTAGGCACATCCCGTTCATTATTTCAGACATATTCCTCATTGGGTTTCATTAGCCCCGCCCACCCGGAAGTCGGCCATCTTGAATTTTGTGCGTTTTTCATGCATTTTACGCATACTTTGACGAACTCCTCCTAGAGGCTTCATCGGATTCGCGCCAAATTTGGATGGTATAACCCTCAAACTAATGTGACAAAAACTTGTTTAGGAATTTTTGATCGCTCGAACGGTGATGTCATAGGTCATGTGAGAAGACGCCATTTTGTCATTTTATAGGTGTTAAACTTTACGATACTCCTCCTAGAGGATTCAAGAGATCCATCTCAAAGTCGGGCAGCAGAATCTCAACACCTCCACGACGCTAAATTGCGAAGCTTTTGTGTTTTTACGAAACGGCGTTGTTTTGGCGGCGCGGCGAATTTCGATGTTTCGACATGACACAGGAGGCTGATTTAACTTGACTTTACATCGTCCGATCTGCCCCAAATTTCACAAGCTGGATAATAGTCCAGGCCTGAAGACATATATGTAACTTTATGAGTGATAGTCATAGCGCCCCCTACAGGAATAGGGAAAATGTTGTAACTTGACTTTACGTAGTCCGATCTGCCCCAAATTTCACAAGCTGGATAAGAGTTCAGGCCTGAAGACATATATGTAACTTTATGAGTGATAGTCATAGCGCCCCCTACAGGAAACAGGAAAATGTTGTAAATTGACTATGCATTGTCCAATAATCCCCAAATTTAACATGTTTCATAAGAGTCTTGGCCTGAAGACATATATGTGTAAATATGAGTGATAATCATAGCGCCCCCTACAGGAAACAGGAAGTTGTTGTAAATTGACTATACATTGTCCAATCAGCCCCAAACTTGACATGTTTTATAAGAGTCTTGGCCTGAAGACATATCCCTGCCGTTATTGAGTTATGGTGATTGCGCCAACTACTGGCAATAGCATTGTATACTGCCACCCACCCTCATAGAAGTGCCTTTAAAGGATGCCCCACAGGTTCTCAACAGGTCATTTAAGGCAACGCGTGCCCCACGCAGAAAATACCCTCAAACTGTTACGTGCAGTGTTTCATGAAGTGCGCGACAGCGTGTTCCCCGACGTCCGCAAGGGGCGAGGGCCCGCTCATCGCTGCTTGCAGCTTTAATTATTATTATTTTTCTGCTGGAATATCGCGTTTTTGAGGCCCTTAGGATGCACGAAAACTCACGAAAAGTGGTATATGAATCAGAACTGGTGGGAAATTCAAAGTTCTGTACTGATTGGGCTCGGGTGTCGCCAGCGGGCTCTATAGCGCCCCCTAATGCAGTCAGGTTTTTAGAAAAAGTTACTTCGATCTTCACGAAATTCGAGTATGTCATTGCTCACACCTTGAAGTCCGTCTTAAATATTTATGAGATTTTTTCGGCCCACAGGAAGTCAGACATCTTGGATTTCCTGCGTGATTTTAAAATTTACGAACACATGTTTGAGGACTTTAGGATGCACGAAAACTAGTGAAACTTTGCACGCATATGCACACTAGTACTTATTTTGATTTGGTGGTGTAATTGGGCTTCGGGCGTGGCATGTTGGCTCTCTAGCGCCCCCTTATGTCTTTTAGCCTTTACGCATACCTTGGTGTACTCGAAAACTCATGAAAGTTGGCAAAAACATGGACACCTGTGAACTTTACGTGAATGTACAGCCATTGGGCTCAGCGCGTTAAGCGGGCTCCATAGCGCCCCCTACCGCGTGGAAGGCCATAGTTTGAACATAGTTGATCCTATATTCATGAAATTTGGTAGGCACATCCCGCTCATTATTTCAGACATATTCCTCATTGGGTTTCATTAGCCCCGCCCACCCGGAAGTCGGCCATCTTGAATTTTCTGCGTTTTATTCATACTTTTACGAACTCGTCCTAGACACTTCATCGGATTCGCGTGAAATTTGTGTGGTATAACCCTCAAACTAATGTGACAAAAACTTGTTTAGGAATTTTTGATCGCTCGAACGGTGATGTCATAGGTCATGTGAGAAGACGCCATTTTGTCATTTTATAGGTGTGAAACTTTACGATACTCCTCCTAGAGGATTCAAGAGATCCATCTCAAAGTCGGACAGCAGAATCTCAACACCTTCACGATGCTAAATTGCGAAGCTTTTGTGTTTTTGCGAAACGGCGTTCTTGTGGCGGCGCGGCGAATTTCGATGTTTTGACATGACACAGGAGTCTGATTTAACTTGACTTTACATAATCCGATCTGCCCCAAATTTCACAAGCTGGATAACAGTCCAGGCCTGAAGACATATATGTAACTTTATGAGTGATAGTCATAGCGCCCCCTACAGGAAACAGGAAAATGTTGTAAATTGACTATGCATTGTCCAATCTTCCCCAAATTTGACATGTTTTATAAGAGTCCCGGCCTGAAGAAATATACGTTCCATTATGAGTGATAGTCATAGCGCCCCCTACAGGAAACAGGAATTTGTAGTAAATTGACTATACATTGTCCAATCAGCTCCAAATTTGACATGTTTTATAAGAGTCTTGGCCTGAAGACATTTACGTGCCATTATTGAGTAATGGTGATGGCGCCACCTACTGGCAATAGCATATGGCTGTGTACTGCTACCCACCCTCATAGAAGTGCCTTTAAAGGATACCCCACAGGTTATCAACAGGTCATTTACGGCAACGCGCGCCACACGCAGAAAATACCCTCAAAATTCGGTGTCCGACTTTCATGAAGTGGGCGACAGCGTGTTCCCCGACGTCCGCAAGGGGCGAGGGCCCGCTCATCGCTGCTTGCAGCTTTAATTATTATTATTATTATTATTATTATTCTTATTATTTTTAGGACAAAGTAATCGCAGTTTTGAGGGGCTAAAGGTGCTCGGAAAATGAAACAATTTTGCACATGTATCAGGACTGGTGAAAAATTTGATATTTTCTGGGTCTCTTGCTGGGATGTGACAAAATGGCTCGATAGCGCCCCCTACAAAATTGCTAACATTGAGCCCCTCGTTGTGGTTTCACCTAGAAGTATGAAATTTGACAGGTATATGCAACATGTTGAGACGTACAAAAAAGCCTCTTGGAGGTATACCATAAACCCAACAGGAAGTCAGCCATATTGAATTGAATGTGTTATTTTAGGGTATTTTTTGCCATTTCCAGGCACTATACTTTAACGAACTAGTCCTAGAGTTGTAACCCGATCGACTTCAAATTTGGTCAGTACAGTCTTAAGACCTTTGTGATGAAAAATTGTTCAAATCTTTCATTTTCATCGAACTATGTTGCCGTGGCGTGGCGGCAAAAAAGCGCCTTTCGCCAAAAAACAGGAAGTTGCTGTAACTTTGTCGTACATTAACCAATCTGCTCCAAATCTCTCATGCCTGATAAAGGTCCGTCCCTGATGACATCCACGTGCAAATTTTGGCTCGCAGTCATAGCGCCACCTACTGGCAACAGGAAATGTCATGTTTTGCCTGCTGATGTACTCTGCCTCACAAACTAATCAGATCCACCTCAAATTAGGTCAGGAAAGCCTTAAGACCTTGATGATGCTTCCTTGTGAAAATTGTGAGGTTTCGTTGAATGGCGGCGCCGTGGCGGCATGGCGAATTTCGATGACTCGCCATTAAAAAACAAACCTCTGTAACTCGACTCCAGATGGTCAGATCTTTTCCAAATTTCTGACGTTTGATGAGCGTCACGACCTGAAGACATCTACAGGCACATTTTGAATCATACTCATAGCGCCACCTATTGGCAACAGGAAGTTACAGTCGCTCTATTTTGGCGTGCTACTCTTAGCAGGTTAACCAGATCAACTTCAAATTTGGTCAGCGTGGTGTTAAGAAGTTCCTGATGCCAGCCTGCAAAGCTTTTTAGCTTTCGTTGAGCGTACTTGCCGTGGCGACGCATCATTCGCCATGAAACAGGAAGTTGTTTTTCAAGGGCTAGATATGCTTGTAAATGAACTAAACTCGGCACACTCATTAACGGTGCTAAAATGTGTTAACGGATATGGTTTTTGTGCTTTGGTGTGGCAAGGGAGCTCGATAGCGCCCCCTACAAAATTTCAACGAAGCAGCCCTCGCAGTACGTTTCACCTAGATGTTCGAGATTTGGTAGGCACATGTATCACCCGTAGACTTAACAAAAAGTCTCTTGGTGCCATGCTCTAAACCCAACAGGAAGTCGGCCATCTGGATTTTTGTGTGAATTTTTTGGATATTTTTGGCCATTTCCAGGCTTTGTACTTTAACGAACTAGTCCTAGAGACTTAACCCGATCAACTTCAGATTTGGTCAGTACAATCTAAAGATCTTTGTGATGAAAAGTTGTTCAAATCGTGAGGGTTTTTGAAACGGCGTTGACGTGGCGTGGCGGAGAATTTGCATGACTCGCCATTGAAAAACAACATTTTGTAACTCAACTGTACTTGGCCCAATCTGCCCCAAACTTGACCTACCACATAGTATTCCAGACCTGAGGACATCTACATGGCATAATTAAATTATGTACCCATGCCCCTTCCATTGTTTTGCTTTTTTTACAGAAATAAAAATGCGCCATATTATCAAGAGATAGTTGGATGACGGATTTTAGAGGTGACAGTAAACGCATCAGTTTTCATTCGTCACATTCAGACGGTGTCAGATTTCACACTTTGGCTTAGGACAGGGGTCGGCGGCTCTGGAACCGCATGCGGCTATTCAGCCCATCTGCAGTGGCTCCCTGTAACTTTGACAAAAAAAAAAATGGAAATAAATAACGTTTTTTGTTGTTTTTTTTGCACAGTGGACAATCTTTCACAGCCAAAAGACCCTCGTTAACAGCCAGTTGGAGGGTGTGAGCGACACACGGCAGGCTGGGGAGTCCCGCATAAGAGGCGGTGCGCCGAGACCGGCTCTCGGTCGGCTTGGAGAGGGTCGGGGCGAAGGTGGCTCGCGGGCACATTTTTACAGCACTCCCCGCCCGGACCTGGCCCGTTGTCCCGAAAACAAACACGCATTGTTCCGAAATACCGTTTTACCGACAATACACACTCTCCATGCACCGCTGTCTTAATGCAAGGGCTAACCGGGGCTCAAGCCCCCTGACCCGACCACGGAAAAGGGCCCACGATGCTCCCTGGGAAGAAAAATAAAAATATAATTCACAGGCCAACTGGATGCTCCATGGTGTATTTTACTCCGCTCCATGTGTAAAGACACAACTGCGCTGGTGTTTTTTACTCCGACACAACATGCAGAGAGAGGGAGTTTTTTCCGCAGATTTCGTTACGTGGGAAAGTGATGACATCATTCTGCATAATAAAGTAGCCATGTGCTTATAAAGTAGCCATGTGCTTTTGTTTGTCTGAGAAACGGAAGATTCAGTGTGAACAATGACGTAGCTTCTGTGAGTGTCTCCGGCTAATGCTTATGTTGTGTTATAATTCAAGAGACATGTTAATAAGCAGTTTACCTTTAGCTTATGTTAGGGTGATCATATTTTCAAAATCCCCAAACCAGGACCCTTAAGTGTACCGCACGTGTGAGCACCTTCAGGCACGCGCAGGTTCAGGCGTGCACCTTCAGGCACGCGCAGGTTCACGGCGCCCACGTTCAGGCAGAACTAAACTATCTCAAAACTAGATTAAAGGGAAAAATTAAAGGGGAAGTGAGCTCAATTTACCGTATTGACGATTGATACCAAATTTTCTGTGGATCATTATTGAACCAGGTTCATCAAAAGTTGCTTAAAGCTTGTTGATATCTTATTTCGTTTTCAAGATATTGACTTTTTAGCTCGACTGTACTTGGTCAACTCTGCCCCAAACTTGATCTACTTCATAAGAGTTCAGGCCTGACAACATCTACATGTTAGTATTGTCTCCTATTCATAGCGCCACCTACTGGCAACAGGAAGTCAGCGTTATGTGACAAACATAATCCGATTCACATGAAATTTACAATGTGTGGTCTACACTTGATAATGAGCAACATAATGCATGTTTAGCGCGTGTTCTCTAGCGACACAGAGCGGACACAGGAAGTGGTGAAAAAATTGAAATACGTCATTTCCTGTGCAACTCAATCTACGCAGGAAATAAAGTCTAACGTGTGCGTGCAGTGTCTGATGGTCACTGAAATGTACGGGTGTGTCGATTGGCGTCCCGCCAGTACCCCCGACGTGCGGGAAGGTGCGAGGGCCCGTTCATCGCTGCTTGCAGCTTTAATTGTAAAGTGTTACCGCTCTGACTGGATATAGTAAACTTGGGAAAAGAGGAACATTTCAAATGTTGAAGAGCTTTTCAAAGTCAGTCTAATAGAAATGAAAAGTGATGTCGTCCTCAAAGAAAGGCAGAGAAAGATCAACATGAAGTGTTTTAGTCTTCAAACAATCCAAAAGACTAAAGAGCATTGTGAATGTCATTTCTTAGGTCTGACTCTGCAGCTCAAAGTGCCAACAACATGGGAACAGTCCCATGAGTGTATTTAGTATTGAGGTGAATGAGCGCTGTGTGTTAGTCATGATAAAGAGGATTAATGTGTGAGCTCTCCCAGCAGGTTGTTGGCTTTATGTGAAGGCTCTGCTATGAGTCAGTGTGAGGACAAAGAGGAGGGAGTCCCTCCCTCTAAAACCACTCTGCGTGGGGATCATGACAGCCAGACCAAAGCTCAGAGGTGAGTTGACCATCTCTAACTGTCCACCACTCTTCTCCATGTCACAAAGTCTTTGATTCACTGACAATGTTTCTTAATATGTGAGCTTTAATGGATTTCTTTCTATCAGGGTCCATCAGAAACCAGACAGTCCTGAACCTGAACCCAGCTGTGTGTCCATGCAGAGTGACCGGTCTATGGATCCTCCTCTATTCTTCAAAGATAATCTGAGGTGAGGATTTCAAACTGATAATGGAAACAACATGATGATGATATCAGACGTTAGGGAAGTTAAATATAAATATGGACACTCGGGGTGGGACAAAAAATGGATTCACCTCTGTATCACGATTTTCTTGTACGATTTTGAAATAGATTTTTTTAGTGCCAGAATCGATATTTGCTTCATCTGAGTCAATTTGGAGGTAGAAGGAAGTTACCGCTTTTATTGTTGTAGTCTGAGTAACGTGACGTCATATCCGTTCCGTATCCATCAACCAAAACAAACCACAGAAAGTATAAAACGTTGGAGGGTCGTCGTGGATACGACCTGCACCCTCACATGTTAAATCCAAAGTGGTAAACACTACACATCCAGTAAAGGATGGAAACACTTTGGGTTTCACACATTGCAGGAAAAGCAGAGCTAGACATCACGGCTAAAGCTGCATGCTAACTCTGTCACGGACAGGAAACGTTATCGTATCGCGGTAACGTGCGGTCCAGCCGGCCGTCGCTCTCGTCTCCGTGGTCAAATGGGCCGACGCTACAACTGTAGAGCACCCATATACTGACATTTATGTTAAATTGAAACGGCCCCGATGGAGCTGATCATGGATGGATAAAGAGAACGGAGCTGACGGGAGAGCTAGAGACGGACTTGGAGAAGTTAGAGGAAGTAGACACGTGGGACTACGTCCGCTTTTCAAAATAAGGTGTTAACAAAGGGAACTGTATATACAAAATACATCTATGGAAATAAGATTGATTGGATTATATTCACCAGAAATATAAAACATTACATGTCCCTTATAAATTAAAAAGAAAATACCACTAATCTGTGAGGGAAATGTCTTTATTCTTTGATTTTTGGGTTGCTGGAAAAAATGTAATAAATAATTGCTGTCAATGATCCTGATATATTTGACTTCAGGACATCTCTGACTACATACATCCTGAAAATCAAACATTTTTACTGGATTCATTCAGATATTTTCCAAAGTAAAAGTCCCTTAAAGTGTATGATGCAACTTTTTCCCTTCATGGTCTAGTGTTAAAAAAGTTAACAACATTTTTTAAATCACTTAAAATTTAAAAATCACAATACATATCAAATCGGCACCCAAGTATTGTGATAGTATTGAATCAGGAGATAGGTGTATCGTCCCAGCTCTAATGGACACTCAGTTAAAATATCACGTCTGTTCCTCTTTTTATCAATAATACGGCATTACTGTTCAACTAATATGATCACCCCACAGCATCATTTCCTGCCTCTGCTGCTCACTGCACTGAATACAGCTTTAAAACATCCATTGAAACATTTAATTTAACATTGAATTCATACAAAATGTAACCAAAACCTACCAGAAGACAAATATACTGTGTACAGTAGGTGTATTAAATCACTGACAGGGTTTGTCTCAGTGTGTTGTGAGTGCAGTGATGAATTTATCTTGTGTTTCTATCAGGAGGAAGCTGGAAAAACCTGAACCTGAACCTAGCTGTGTGTCCATGAAGAGTGACTGGTCTATGGATCATCCTCTAGTCTTCAAAGATGGACGCCACTCTGTTGAAAAAAGGTGAGGATTTCAAACTGATAATGAAAACTAAATGATTTTTATTAGACTCTCAGTTGTGAGATCTCTTTCCAGTCAAACACATTCACACTGGGAGCTGCCCAGTACAACCAGTCTGACACTGAGCAGCTCCACTGGAGCTGCTGGAGGTTCTAGCTGCTAGCTATTTATCTATTTATCTATCTAGCAGCTAGCTAGCGCTAGCCTTAGCTATTTATAGCTAGCAATCTGCCGATAGCTAGCTATCCAGCTTTAGCTATCTAGCGTGAGTTAGCTGCTATCTAGCTAGATAGTGGAAAACAGGTGCTTTGGTTTGAGCATTGTGTCCTGCAGTGACAACTCTTTATAAATTTCAGCTCTCTAGTGCGGACCTTTGTACGTATATTGCCAAGAAGTGAAAGTCAACTGGTCGTTCCATTGCAACATCAGCGTCCAGCAGCAAAGCTATGCTTCCGCCATTTTGGACTGTAAGCGACTAAAAAAAAGTCTGCTTAAAAATTGCCGTACAAAAGTAAAACAAAACTGTTTCTATTCTACTGTTACGTTACTGTTGTGTCAGAGTGCATATTAAAGTGGCAGTATGCAACACTTTTTTGGCATAATTGGGCAAAAATCCCATAATAACCTTTCTGCATGTTGTAATTCAAGTGTTCTGAGAGAAAACTAGACTTCTGCTCCTCCTCATGTCTCTGTTTTCAGGCTTTAGAAAAATCTAGCCCGTGACGGCAGATTTTGACCAATCACAGGTCATTTCAGAGAGAGAGAGCGTTCCTATTGGCTGTGCTCCGGTCATGTGACCAGAACTTGGCTTCCTTCAACAGATTTAACAATGGCGGCCGCGTCACAAACTTTCTCATTTTACAGCTAAACAGTAACTACAAGATGATTCTGAGAACATCTGAGGAGAGAAATAGTCATTACAGTAACAGAATATTGATTCATATCTGATCAGCGCTGCCTAGTTTGACCGTTTGGTCGGAGTTCAGAGTGATTGACAGCCGGCTCTCATAGACTGCAGCTGGGCAGCGGACCTTGTTTTCCTCCGGTAAGTGAAATCCTTCAGATGCCGTTAGGAGCACCGGAGGACACAGTAGGACACAGAGGAACAGGATTTAACTCAGGTTACCTGTTTCATGTACTACTGTCACCATATAGCGGCCGTTTAATAAAAATAACTTTTTAAATCATATTTGCGCCGATATCGCATACTGCAGCTTTAAAGAGGCAGCGAGTCGGCTCCACGATGTAGTAACGTAGTCTGTTTATTCCGGAACAGGAAGTGTGCTCCCTAGTACGGTCCGTGTGACATACATCAGTATAGTTCCACTTTACAGAACACCTCCTCTTTTAAGTAAGAACACCTCCTCTCTTTTAACATATTCAACTCACTTACAGGTATCTTAGTGCTGAACTCAGACATTGACCTCTGACACAACTTGCATGTCTTATTACATTTTTCTACCATTCATTAACAGAGAAAAATAGAAAACATTTATCTCCAACATTTTTCCCTTCACTTTTTTTTTTTCTTTTCTTCTTTCTTCTTCCCCCAGTAACTCACTTACAAGTCCATACGCAGCGGTGGGCGTGACACTTTGGCCTGAGCTAGTCACATATGGTGTGTTTGTGTCTTGAGTGTGTGTCTCTGTGTTAACTGGCTCTGAAGGTGTGTCAGCTGGTGTTGACTGCACTTGTGGATGGTTTACTAAGCGAACCTGTGTGCTGTTTCTCCTGACTTGTCCTTCCTCAGTGTCAATAATGTAAGATCTGGGTGTTGTGGGGTATTGAACAACTGGTTTTTTTCTCTTTTGCCAGCCACACATTTTGTCCAGCCTGCAGTGGTGGCAGAGGACGGGCTCTGTGCCGCAGGTTGTAGTTGCATCGTTGGTTCTCTTTTGCCCTCTTCTCTGACTTCCTGAACCCTCTGATATTGGGCCAGCGGGGATGAAGACTCGCTGGGAGCTGTGGTATGGTGGTGCGCAGCTGTCTCCCCATGAGGAGTTGTGCAGGGGAGTAACCGCTCTCCAGAGGTGTTGAGCGGTATGTCATCAAAGCTTTTAGCTTCTCCTCTCCTCCCTTCCACAGACTTTTAATAGTAGCCACAGCACGCTCCGCTTCTCCGTTCGCCTGTGGATACCTCGGGCTGCTGGTGATGACAGAGCGTATGGAACCGCCCCTGGCTCCAACTCACTCTATCGGGGCTCCTTTAATTTCCCCAAGCCGGAAAACACTGTGGGGTATTGTGCTTTAAAATCCTCCTGCTGGGCCTGCACTGTGCAAACACGCTTTATCAGTGCAAGAGCTTTTAATGCAGGAAGACCCAGCAGTGGCTTGGACAGCCCAACAACAACATAAATGTCCTGTTCTGTTGTTTTATTTTCAAAGCTCAACTTGCCTTTGAAACGTCCTTTGACATCCAGTTTGTGATTTCCTGGTCCGTACAGCACTTTACCAGGCGGCTGCAGTGTCCCGTGACTTTTGATGGAGTAGGTGCTGCTTGGGATCGCTGTAACAGTGGCTCCAGTATCCAGTTTAAAACAGTATTTTCCCTGTTCAGCTGCAACAGTTCCACCCACTCTTCCTCCTCCTCAGAGCACATTTCTCCCAGGAAAGCAAAATCCTCCTGATTGCTCTCTGTCTGTGGTTCTGTGATGTCGTGGACACCACTGATGACCTGCATTTCTTTGCAAAGTGTCCTTTTTTTCGACACTTCCTCCACTCAGCATCATGAGCAGCAGTCTTTCCAGAAGTGTTTTTTCGTGTGTCTGCACCTGCTGCATCCTGATGACGGTGTGTCAGTTTTTTCTTTCGCCGTCTTTGGTACCTTATTGTTCTTTTTGTGTACAGCCTCAACATGTCCTGTCGTCTGCTCTGTCCCACGCAGCACTGGCTGTTGCTTTTTCACCGCTGCACTCTGCCTCACTCTCGTCATGGCCTTTCCCAATGTCAAATCAGCGTCCAGCTGTAAGCTTTCCGACAGCTTAGCATCTCTTAAACCGACAACAATTCGGTCCCTGATTAACTGGTCTCTCAGAGCCCCGAACTCACAGTGTTCTGCCAGTGTATGTACAGCCGGTATAAAAGATTCCACACTCTCACCCGGCTCTTGGCTCTTCCGGTTGAAGCGTGCTCTTTCAAAAATGACGTTCCGCTTGCTAACACAATGTGCCGTAAAAGCCCGCGTAACAGCATCGCATGACTTTTTCTGCTCCTCTGTTAGCGGCAGCACATTTAAGATGTCTTCTGCGTCGTCCCCGGCAGCATACATGAAAGCATTCACTTGAAATTCCTCAGATTTTTTGTCCAGTTCAGTCGCTATTCTGTAGCGTTCATAGCGCTTCATCCATCTCGGCCATTCATTAGCATTGGTAAAGTGCAACTTGCCTGGCGGCGCTAGCTGCGGTAACGGTAACTGTGGCAACATCGCGCCTCCGTCCATCTTCTTTGGTCGTTTTCAGGTTTAGTTTGTCTTTACTTCTTCTCTGCTTTCCCGTGTTACTTCTGACACCATGTTACGTTACTGTTGTGTAAGAGTGCATATTAAAGAGGCAGCGAGTCGGCTCCACGATGGAGTAACGTAGTCTGTTTATTCCGGAACCGGAAGTGTGCTCCCTAGTGCGGTCCGTGTAACATACATCAGTATCGTTCCACTTTACAGAACATCTACCAAAATGGCCTGTGTTAAACAATACAAAATAAATATAATAAGCGTTTGTAAGTCCAAAATGGCGAAGAAAACTGAAGTTTTGTCTCTTTGCTTCTATATTCTTTGCTTTGTCCA
>CAKAOJ020000533.1:0-195254 GCA_916701645.2 Sebastolobus alascanus
TGGCTAAACTCAAATGAGACTTCTTTTTTCCACTAAAGGTGGCACAAAGTAAATCTAGCGGCCCTGGAATAAATCCAGCCTTTTGTCAGTTTTGATTAAAACTCTCTTTAGATTAATGATATTCAGCAAAGATTTGATATATCATTCGGTTTGTCATTACGAACTACCGATTGTATTCATAAAATATGGAAATCCGGACAAAATAAACCTATTATTGTAACATAATGGCAAGCACCTAGAAATTATGGTTACATTGATTATGTTTTAAATGCTAATGCCAGTGAAGAACATAATAACGAAGACATGAAAGACTCTCTATTCAAAATCTGATAGCCAGGGAGAAGCAAATTATTTCAAATATTTGATATTTAAATTATTTCCAAATGAACAGAGACATGAGTAGAGCCGAGGCGAGTAGTTTCCCCTGGTGATCCTCCAGGCTTCTTTGTTTCCTTGGTGTGTCTCCAGCTCATTAATGTTCTAAGCATGTGAGAGAGCCAGGCCATACTCCATAACCCATAGCTGGGTGACACCTCGGGCCCAACACACACACACACACACACACATATACAGTACACACACACGCACGCACATACATTCACACACAAAAATCCCTCAGCCGTTTAAAGTCCACTGGCTCTTTCAGGAAGTGATGGCCGCCGAGCTGTCCTGATTAAAATGACAATAGTCTAATTAACTCGACCTCAGTCTCAGTGCACTAAAACGGCTGATGGCTCGCCAGTTCCTGTTTGAAAGCCCTTTGTCTCCTCATCCACCAAAAATATGACTTTTTTTTTTTTCTCCCCCCCCAGCAAAACGCCTCAACCCTATTTGACAAGATGTGCTAATGGCAATCATTTCTCATAAGCTAATTAAATCTAGGCAAAGTTTTCCATTCTTTTTTTTTTTTTTTTTTTTCCTTCTGTAGAAATCCTTATGTGCAATCCTCCAGGGATTTATCATTTGTGGTTCGGTATCACAAGCACCTTCAAGCAACGTTAGTCAGTTAGATTGTATGCAATTCAAAAGTGGTGTTTTGGTGTTCAATCTGATTTTATTTCAAGCATTTTCAATCATAAGCTCCTTTCCAACTGGACAAAAAACCCACTAACACCCACTAACATCTGGCTTTTGACTTCATTGGGAAAGGTTACAATCGGCATGACTCGGGGTGGGAATCACCAGAGTTCCCACGATACGATATTATCACGATACTGAGGTCACGATATGATCGTATTGCGATTTTAAACATTTTGCGATATGCTGAATATTGCGATAAGCTATATTGTAATTTATTACCTTTTTTCCAATGCAAATTATGCAGTTTGTCAACATCTGTTTTATCTAATAAGATACAGTTTTCAGAGTTTTCATTCACACATCTTGAGGTCAGAGGTCAAGGGACCCCTTTGAAAATGATCATGCCAGTTTTTATTCGCCAAAAGTTTGCGTAACTTTAGAGCGTTATTGAGCGTTCCGACAAGCTAACATGACATGGTGGGTACCAATGGATTTCTTAGGTTTTCTAGTTTCATATGACACCAGTATCTTCACTCTAGCTTTCAGACTGAGCCCGCTACAACCTCTGAAATAAAGTATAGTGGCCGGGTGCTGGCGGGTCATCGGATTGTTAAGACGTTAATAGTTTATTTAATAAAATGTCGATACTTGACTTCCGTGTATCGATACAATATTGTTACACGAAATATCGCGATACTATGCTGTATCGAGTTTTCTCCCCCACCCCTACAAATGACTCTACAGTAGTGACGAACATTTATCGGCTCCAGCTCCGATCGCCAGTGATGGAAACCTGGGTGAACACACTAATTTTCACCTCTTTTTCGGTGCGATGCTATGTGACGCACGTTGAAGTGAATATATAATAAATAAAATCAACAGGGATTTGGACAATTATTATAATTTATAAATGTACCATACATTTAATATGCTCTCCTCAAAGCCACCACACTCCAGTCAGAAAACAGTAATTTTACCTCGCTGATCGTCGTAAAACGCACTTCATTCAAACTCAACAGAAACTAAATAAAACTCATCAAAACCGTCTTAAAACCTCTCCAATTTCGTTCTACCATGTACAATGACAATAAAGCTTTCTATTCTATTCTTAGTTAGTCTTCCCACTGTTCCAACAGCCACCAACTCCACCCTACTTCCGGTGCTGGCCCGCACATCCATGACACAGCAGAAATGCCGGTGCAACGGCACAGTATACTCGCAATGGGAAGGGTGTCCATCGCCCATTTTTAGCAGGTTTTCCCGTGTTTAAATAACCTGCATATACTGTACGTACTAATTTTGGTGGAGAAAGGGTCATAGTCATTTAATACTTCAGTCATCTGTGTGAGTGCTGGTAGCGTTGGCCTCTCCTCTCAGTGGCCATCAGGTCAAACAGGCAGATAGAAAAAGGGCAACGATGGCAGACTTAAGCAAAGGAGTCTATTTTATGGCCAAAATCTGTGTTTAACAGAGAATATTTGAAAGTGAGACTTTACTTTGTGCCCCCGTGATTCCTCTGCATCATTTGATGGACTCATCTAAAGTGCAGAGGAGAGAAAAAAGAACAACAACATAAAAAAAAAACTTTAATGACCGAAGAAGAAACTGCTTTTTGTTCTATTATCCTTCTGTTGGTGATTAAGGTCTATAGGGAGATAATTACGCTTTAGTCTGGAGTTAATGAAACGAAAACTTCTCTTTTCTTGTGAAAAGGAAGGGCAGATCTTTTGTACCGCTATCTGCAGACATCTCCCACCCTTGACAAGTCACACAGAGGATTGGTTTTGTTTTAAGGTTGCAGCCCCCCCCCCTCCTCCGCTGCCTGTCAGCCTGTGGCTGATATGAGGGATCTGTGAATGAAGCACCGAGTCAATGAGGTCTATCTCCGCCGCACTGTTGCATCTGCCTGTCTGTGAACGTTCGGCACGCTGGAAAACATCAAATGAAAACATCACAACAGGTCATCTGGGATATGTGCTGATTGGAATAAAAGAGAATCCGGGGCCCTTCGTTCTCCCTGCTCTGCGTCGCTGCGTTGTTACTCCACTTTACAGCAACGAGCATGTGTTCGCCATCGGATGACCCCGCTTTGTCGGCCATAAAAGGAACGCACGGATTTTGAATTTATCGCACGGCAACGCGGGAGCCATGTGTGTCATGTGACTTCAGACGCACGGAGGTGTCGACCAAGCCGTAGTCTGGTACGCCCAAGCCGCCGCGGCACAAGTGGCGGCCAGAGAGCACGTATTAAACTGTCCTTCTGGAAGTTCACATCTGGTGTGTGGAGCTGGTGTGTGTGGGGCACCCACCCCACCCCACCCCACCCACCCCACCCCCCCTCCAACAGCACTCTCACATTTCATCATCTGTTCTCCAGCGCCAGGGTGCTCCGGCACAAGTCGGCCGCTCTGGATCCATCTGTTGTTATTATTTTCCACTGATAATTGGCTTGAACAATGGAATGCCTGTGTCCCCCTCGCCTTTGAAACCCTACACCCTGTTTATTTTCCAGAGGTCTCATTTCTGCCCTCCTTTCTCTCCCTCGCTCTCTGACTCCCTTTCACCCCTCAATCTCTCCCTTTACAGTCTCCCTTCACCTAGTGTCGCCCTCTCCCTTCTCCCTGATGCATTTGAGAGAGTTTCACATGAAAATGACATTTTTTACCGGCCACATCAGTATGTGTCACTCAGCATCTGACGCCGCTCTCCAGATTTTCTGTAGGGGCTCAGCTCCTATTCTCGTGCTCTGACTGCCTGACAGTTTCCTCCCAGGAGTTTCCACCAACACCACACACTTCTGCATTCCTGTCCTAAATGAGAAAAAAAATCAGATAGAGGGAGGGAGGAAAGTGGGGTAGTAATTGAGACACTTTAGAAAGTACAATATGGACAATGCAACTTAGTGTAAATAGGGCTGTCAATCGATTAAAATATTTAATAGTGATCAATTGCATGTTTTTTTTTATCTGTTCAAAATGTACCTTAAAGGGAGATTTGTCAAGTATTTAATACCCTTATCAACATGGGAGTGGGCAAATATGCTGCTTTATGCAAATATATGTATATATTTATTATTTGAAATCAATTAATAACACAAAACAATGACAAATATTGTCCAGAAACCCTCACAGGTACTGCATTTAGCATAAAAAATATGCTCAAATCATAACAAACTCAAGCCCAAGAGGCAACAACAGCTGTCAGTGTGTCAGTGTGCTGACTTGACTATGACTTGCTCCAAACTGCATGTGATTATCATAAAGTGGGCATGTCTGTAAAGGGGAGACTCGTGGGTACCCATAGAACCCATTTTCATTCACATATCTTGAGTTCAGAGGTCAAGGGACCCCTTTGAAAATGGCGATGCCAGTTTTTCCTTGCCAAAATTTATCGGAAGTTTGGAGCGTTATTTAGCCTCCTTCGTGGCAAGCCAGTATCCAATGGATTTCTTAGGTTTTCCAGTTTCATATGATGCCAGTATCTTCACTCTAGCTTTAAAACTGAGCGCTACAACCTAAAAATCGCAAGTTGCGTAAAAGAAATTAGTGGCGTTAATACAAATTTGCATTAATGCGTTATTATCATGTTAACTTTGTTAGTATTTATATTAGTACTTTACTAATGTAAAGCAATTTTTTTCTGCCGATAAGCTCTTATTTTTTCCCATTTCTACCAGGAGGTGTGTAGAGGAGACTCATATGTAAAGATGAATTAAAGGACCACAAGGTGCATTCTTTTTAATCCAGGACATACTTTAATGAAAACCCTCACACAAAAAAAAATGTCCTACTTCAATTAATTAAATTTGATATATTAAAATTTAATTAGTGTTTTAGGTTGTAATTAAGAAGTTTCGTGTTGAAGTCTTCATGCTCTGGTCACATTCCTGTGTATTTTTATTATATCCGACAATTAGATTTCACTGAGTTTTATCACGAATCTGACAAAGTAATTAGCGAAGTTTGTTTAAATGTACCTGTGTACAGGATCTGACAAGGTGCAAACTAGACATTGTACCAGAAAAACAAATCTTCTCTGTGACTTGCACCCTTTTACGGCTTCTCTATAAACTTCTGTTGTTCTCATTAAGGACATTTTTGAGGATTGAGGAAGCATTTTCTTTTTTCTTTTTTTTTTTCTTCTCCCCCTTCTCTTTTGTTCTGCCTCGTGTGACCGTGTTGATGTTCATTTGTTCTGCCTGCTCTTGTCTAATTAAAAGAGGCCAGGACAGGTAGGGCTCTCAGCAGGCATCTGCTCTGTGCCAGTTCTTCATTTGCTGAGTGTTTGTGTTTATGCAAAGGGGGCCTCTTCCTGCATATTTAATCTAGAGCAAGGCACCAGCTTTTGTTGTGTTTAGACCACATACCTCCAGTCCCTCTCAACACTGCAGCCCGGTCTCTCTCTCTCTCCCTCTCTCTCTCACGCACACACACACAAACACACTCCACTACCACACACTACTTGAACTACTCCATACCTGCTACTTCCACTGGCAGCTTTCTCCTCTTCTTCACAAGTGGATTTCAAAACACTCAGAGCTCGGAGGGAATCTGCATCAATATACAGTTTTCATGAACATGATGAAAGTCTGTTTAACTGTTCATGGGTGAGTCTGTAAAGATTTCATTATCTTTCCTGCTTTTATTTATTTTTTTCTCCTCCTCCTCTCTTGCCCATTATGGGACGCTGGTGGATTTATGCGTGTGCATGTCTGGTGTGTTTGTAGGTGTGTTCTGTAAGTGATTGACAGAGTCGGGGTGTAGATAGCGGCTGGTTTTACTGTAGTTCCTGAGTAGGAGTTACTACTACTAGTCCAGTATTTAGATGCAATACAATGTAGTGTGATGAAGGAAGTCAATGAAGTATCGAATCAAGTTGTGTGTAGAGTTCAAATGTTTAATCTATTAATCATTTGAGTATTTATAATCAAAAGCTAATGATATCTGCTTCCAACATCTTTAAATCTGAGAGTTTGCTCTTTTTTTGTCTTAAATAATAGTAAACTAAATATCTTTGGGTTTTGGAATGTGTGCCCGACAAAACATTTTGGGTTTTGGAGAAATTGTGATGTTTTTTTTTTTTTTTTTACAATTTCTTTTCATTTTTTTGGACCAAATGATTAATTGAGAAAATAATTGACAGATTCATTGATAATGAAATTAATATTTAATTGCAGCCATAGTTGTGTGTCTGGGGTTGTAGTTTCAAATCTAAAGCTTGTTCATTCAAAGTGCCTGAATGATGAAACAAAACTTCTATATGAACTTCATCATACAAAATCCCGTTACCAGTATCCCTGTGTCCTTAGAGGTGTTCAATACGATTCAGAGCAAAGTTATTGCGTCAACACTGCTGACAGTCGTTGGTCGGGGCAGCATCATCAGCTGTAACCGCCGTATGAGAGCAGTGCAGAGTGGCGGCCGTGAGCTAGCCAATGTGGCACGCTTACATGCACTAACATGCACTAAAATGCACGCACGGCCGGCCTGGCTACGTAAACACAGAACAGAGAAGCTCTGATTACAACACACACAGAGGGAGAGCGACTTCATTCTCTGCTCAGGTAGACATTACTCCTCTATATCTTTACATAGACAATATATTATTGTTTTGAATATTGTATAGAGAACCTTTAACCTTCTAAATCCCACAACCGGCCGGTGGGTTTGAAAGGCATGTTTTCTTCGCCAAAAGTCGCCAAAAATACACTGTTTATCATTACCAGAAACTGTAAAAACGGAACTCATCGTCAGAATTTCAAATTTCCACCAGTCCTCGAATGTGTCATGTGTGACGAACACGTCTGTCAGGAAAAACAACCAAATCTAAGCTTAAAATAGTGATATATAACATCACTTGATTCTACACGTCCTGATTCTGTAAATATAACTGCAGAAGCCATCAATAACTCGGCTGAGACCAACAGTCATGTGACAAACATTCAGTGAGACTCGGACTGAACTGCAGGCTGTTTGCACTGAGCAGAGACGAGAAGACAAGAGAGGTTGTAAGTAGAGGTTGTAAAAATGTAAATAGTTCAATATTTACCACCCATTTTTTTCTAATATTGGTAACACTTGTGGGCAATTTCTTTTTCAATATTTTTGTCAAATACATTTTCAAAGAAATTCAACTTGCATTTTATCTTTTTTATGATATATAGCATTGTAACTGCTGCACATAATATTTTTTTTTGAGTTCTCATTATATTCTAGTTATTGTGCTGTTTCCATAGAGATGCAGGACTTATATTGCAGTGGAAAACGAGGCCACAGTGAGTAAAATGTGACGCCCTGAAACAGCTTGGGGTTCATACTGTATATTTTAATAGATTTGAATTGCGATCAGAATGAAGAAGAACATGGGAGATGAGAACAATGTTATAGTTTAATCTGATTAATGGAGGAATGTGTTGTGTCAGTTAAAAATTCACGAGTGATTGGAACATATCACCCAGCAGTTGGCCTATATTTGCATTGCCCTGCTGAGGGTGTGCATGCAGTACTGTACAGTATCTGTGTGTATGTGTCTGGGTGTGAAACAATGTGTGCAGAATGTTCCCCTTTTTCCAGAGCAGCCGGGTTGGAGGTGATAGTAAGTGGTAACCCCACGGTGATGCGTGAGGGTATTAGTTCCTCCCTTCACTCATCGCCTCTTGTTCTCCCTTTGTCTTTGTCTGGGGAAATGGAATCTGCAGCTTATTGATATTAATAGCGCTCGGGATCCGTGGTCGGAGAGGAGCTGGGACCCGGGCGAGAGTGGAAACCTGATATGGCTGGGTGGAATTGACAGTCCTCTTACTTGACAGGGTGGAAAGGGGTTGGTTATAAAAATAGGATTGCATAATGCTCACTGCGCGTTAGCCCCTTTGTGTGCTGTACCGTACGTGTGCGTGATCGGGGTTGGACTTTTCGACTGCGCTGATCTAATTTCACGTGCAAAGTGAGACTTTTTTTGTGCGGATCCTGAGCTGCCCCAGCTGTGACTTCTCAGCAGACAAAATAAGTGTCTCATGCTTTTTCCTCGTGGATCAATAGATTAGAGAGTATAGTGTGCACTGGATATCCACTTGGCTTTTTTTAGTATTCAATGAGCTCATTTAAATAGTGTAAAGAAATGTGTGGCCTTGTTTGTTTTGGGTTAGGAGTGAAATTCCACTTCCTTGGTATTAAGGCAGCAAAGCTCTCTGTTTGCTCTCTGCGTACTTTGTTCTTAGCTCAGCAAAACGTGAGGGCAGGTCCAAAGAATCGGGGGGGATCAGACAGGCCTGACATTCACCAGACTGCACTGTTGCCTCTAAGCTTAGAAAAAAAAGGAAGAATGTGAAAAAAAGCGCCCAGAATAAGGGCTGGCTGGATTGAAGTTGGGTTTAATTGGTGGGTTTTGAGTCTGTTTGCGTGTCGGAAAGTGCTGTTGTTTACAGTCTGTGTGGGTGTTACAATATAATGCCAGGATCCTGCCAATCACATCAAAAAGACATAAAAAACAATGCTTGTTTTTTCCACTTTTTCAAATGCTGACTTTTTTTTTTTTTTTCGTTCTTTACGAGACTTAGCAATGTTTTTCATTTAATCAGTCGTTCTTAATAAAAAGCCCAGAAGAAGAAAAGAGGGAGAAAATAGTGTGCTGTCAGCCCTTTTAGCAGATCCGATCATACAGTAAGCAGCTGCGTGTGTCGAGAAGTGACTCATGCTTTTGATTTTCCTGCGTTTCAGAGCACAGACAGTGACTTGGAAAATGTCCTGCACACACCCGAAAAACAAACACCAATGACCCTGTATATACAGTAGATATCACAGCTAAACCTCTCCTACGCCCTCTTCTTAGTTACACAATGCCCTTAATACGGATTCACCAGCCTTGAGGCGTGTTAACTGCATTTTTTTTGTGTTTTATTAAAACACACCGTTAGGCCCCGGCATGATAAATAGATGCTGTCGATTTTGTTCAGGTGCTGATACTAAGTGATCGAAACATCCCGGACGGGCTGTAAAGAAGCGAGAGACAACTCTGGCAGGCAGCCTCCTATTGACAACCATTGAGTTGAGCATTAATTAATATGGTAATGATGTGTGAAGGTTCATTAACGAGCCGCCACAGAAGTAGCCACAGATACAGTATTAAGCGTGCTCGGAGTAATTAATGGAATAACTTTACTTAGTGCTAAATATTCATGGGCCCTCATCGTTTTTGTCTGCGCGGTGTGAAGAGAGAGGAGAGCCTGTCCATTAGAGGAGCTGAAGAGCTGTCCATGCTGAATGCGGGCCTTTTGTTGGGATTGGGTGCGTTTCAGTGGAGGGGTATTAATTCATATTTTGAACATGCAATCTTACAACAAAGCCAAAGGCACTGATAACATACCTGGGACTAGAGAGCATATTGTGAAGCCGTGACCCCCCCTCACTAATAGGGAAGTCCACTTCACAGGTTTGTGGACAGAATAAAATGAGTCTTTGTTCGTGCGCAGATGTAACCACATTACCATAGCAAAAAACCCTTCTGATTGTCCATTTTCCTCTGAAAACAGGGTGTTTGCATGTTTTTCCCCCCCCCCTACGCCACAATTACAAGCCTGTGGTATTTGCATAGAGAATGGAAACATTTATTTGGATCATCTGATCCTCTAAGGCTGCATCCACACTAACACGTTTTTTTGATTTAAAACTAGGGCTGTCAATCGATTAAAATATTGAATTGCGATTAACTGAGCCTGCTACAACCTAAGAATCGCAAGCTGTGTTAATGCATTAAAGAAATTTGTGGCATTAAAACAAATTTGCGTTAACATGTTATTATCACGTTAACTTTGACAGCCCTATTTTAAAACGCATAACTATTGCTACGTTTATGCCTAGCATCCACACTACTCCGGTATTTTTGATCCCCTAAAACGAAGATGATGCTGCTGACCCTGTTTTAGTTTTAAAACTCCGGGGTTGCCTTTTAGTCTGGACGGGCAGAAACAATTACGACACCTACGTTCACTTCTTGATTGGGTCTTCGTCACGCCTCTATCACGTAAACCTTTTCCGGAAGAAAACAAACGACATCTGTGGTGTTTTCCGCCGCGTTGAAGGCCACATGTTGCGTCGCCTCACGTCGCCTTTGTCTTGGCCAAAAAGTTGCACTTGAACACGACGCAAAGACGACAGCCGACGGCCAACTACCACGTACGTTCTGCGCCTGCGTGAGTTGAAATAACTCTCCCTACCAGCAGGTGGCGGTAGTCTGTATTTGTCATTCAAAATGGTAAAACCAGAAGACCGAGGATGAAACAAAGCGGCGTCTGCCGACCATTTTCTCTCCACTCTCACTCACCACTTAGCTTCATTCCAGACGACCATGTCGTTCTGAAAATATCCGTGTGTTGGAATGATCAGATGAGATGAAGGTGAAAAATGAGAAGAGCCTTCTGTGTTTTTCCTCTTGACTTTACTCGTAAGCTTGCTTTTCTCACGTCTGTTTCTCTTCTCGTGAGCTGAAGCTGAACAGCCAATCAGAGTGATTTCTCTCACCGGCGGGCGCCTCCGCCGATTCCACATGCTGAATCAGCCGAAAAACCTCTGACATGAGCAGACTAGAGCCGACGGTGCGGGACACACAGCAAAAACTAGGCCAACGGACGCTCAAACTATCTGACGGCCGACCACTGGCTTGGTGTGTCAGGGCCTTTAGTTTCAGTCACAGCTCCACCTCGTCGTCGGTCCAAGCAAAGAAATCTCTGCTCCTACTTTTCGCTATTGCTGTACTTCCTTCGTAGTATGTTCTGCAACTGAACAACCAACTGCACTGCTTCTTGTTTACACCGGCACGCACAGTGTACGTGAATGGTCATGTGACTCGCGTTTTCAGGTGTGCTAATATGGACGGAGATTCATTCTGAAACGGCCCTAAAACGCTCGTCTGGACGTAGATCGTTTTTGCTTTAAAATGCCATTTTAGTGTGGATGTATTCTAAAGGTATCAGGCTAACACACAAGAGTCTTGTAACTATGGGATTTTTCTTTGTCAAAAGTCATTGTTGTCCTATTTTCCACTTTGTTTAACACAGAACACCTCCAACATCCTCCCGAGACTTTACAAGAGAAGCTTGCAAAATGCTCCTCAGCTCCCTTTGTCTTTTGAAATTGTTGCATTTTGATTCATATTCTCAGTTTAAGCCTCTTACTGAGCATGCACATAACCCACCTAGGTGGGTAATTATCTCAACCAGGAGTTGTTCCGTTCCCTAAAATCTGAATGTGGGAGTGTGTGATGGGCTCGGTTTTCCCAACCGGGCGAAGCAGCGTGTGCTTGTTTATCCTCACCCTACGTTCTCCGCACCCCCACTGTTCTAAATGGCAATATTACAGCTTTGTGCTGTTTGAAATGGAGACAATTATCTGTTTAGGCATTACAAGATGGGCATTATGTTACAAGGAGAAAAGGCGTACAGCTGCTATCAGGATCCCGTTGTTGCCTTTTCTCCTCCGATACAAATTTTTCCGTCGTTAAAATGATGGAACATTTATCTAAATGGATGTTGTGCGTTGGGTAAACTCATTTAGCTCCCGGGGCTCTTTCAGGTGATGGGAATTAATGATGTTTAGTAGTTTGAAACTGAAAATATCTGTCATTTGTCAGCACTCGCCATTGATTTACGATTCCATTGATGATATGTTAATTGAAGTGTAATGAATCACAATAATAGGGTAGTTGTGTGGGAATGGTCCATTTTCGTTGATTGTTCAACCCTCAGTAGAGTTCAGAGCGAGCCTGCGTGTTGACTCGCGTTTTCAACAAGGGCATTTAACACATAATTAATGCCGAAACTGGGCAAGTCAGACCGGTGTGTGTTTTTTTATTTTTTTTATCTTCTCTCAGTCTGCTTTAGATAAACACTTGCACAAACGCCTCACCACAGTTTTGACTGCCAAATGTAAACGGCAAAAAAGAACAGTGAGAGAGGGAGCTTCTTTTTTTTTTTTTTTTTCTCCTTTCATATTTGGATATGCTTTAATGCTTTTATTCAAATGCACCTGAGATATTGCCCCACAGTCACTTCTCAGTTTACCATAAAAATAAGATTTTGTTTCCCCCCTCTGTTTTTTTTTTTTTCATCTTTTCCTTGCCTGGGTTGAGTGCTCAGTTAGGGAAGCTGTGTGCATGCAGATCAGGGCCGCCCAGGGGGAGTTGAGTCGGGGCAGAGCAGAGCGGGTACAGGTACACTGTGTTCACCACCTACTGTCAGCATTATGAAAAGTTTTTGTCTTGCAAATAAACCATCCGCTCGCATCAGACGGCCCCATTGTTCGTTTGTTATCATCAGTGGGTGTAGTTGTAGTTAAACAGGCGGATGGAAATGCAAAGATGTGTGTGACGGTGACAGTAGTCGACTACGGGACGGTAGACGTGAGGCGCCCTCTGCCCCGCTCGAAGTGTCGTCTGCACGTCGGTAGCAGCGAACGGAGCTACACACCGACAAACACGGGGAGAGCAAACAGCACAGGAATGCAGAGAATTGATTTCTTTCTGATGATTTTGCAGAACGAGACTCTTTGCGCAAGTTATCAATTCTAATCGACAGCAACCGGTGGGCGACTTGTTATTGGTGGCGTTTAGTTTACACCCATGTACTCTCTATAAATTGGCTCCTGGGTGCTGTTGTCAAGCATTACGCTCTGCAGTGGTAATCATTTCATAATTATAAATAATTCTCCATCTCGTGTCCGCAGGGCGAGGAGGCTGTTTCACCACCGCTGGAACTGAAGATTGCTTTAAATAAGCAAGTCCTTGTAGAAGGTAAACACACCATCATTCACCAGACTCTAGTCACACTGCGTGTGTGTGTGTGTGTGTGTGTGTGTGTGTGAGTGTGTGAGTGTGTGAATGCTGTATTGAATTGGCTTAATAATTAACTCAATGCAGTCGGGCTGTCTTGTTTGTGTACTGTATTTTTGCAGTGTGTATGTGCGGGCGAAGAGGGCGGGAGGGTTCGACAGGTGCACTCTGTCAGTGCTCTGAGAGGCTGCTGATTTCAGACTAGCATGGTGAGTGATAAAGGGACAGTTTCCCCCCTAAAGGTCAAAATAGAGTTAGTAAGAAGTTGGGTGTGTGTCTTTTAAATCGTGTTGCACTGCTGACGAACTTGTAGGAAACGAGGTTGCTCAGTGCGGAGACATCCGTCTGTTCGTACATGTTGACATTTGTCAGGAAAAGCTGATATATGGTAATGCCGTGTTTACCAAACAAGAGGGGGGAGGTCTTGTTATCGTTGGCATCTCGGCCATTCTGGTGGATATCTCGTGTTCGCTCCTCACACCCGTCTCCCTATCTGAGAAGGTTTGGGGCCCCCAGGATGTGAACCTTTGGCTGGAGCGATCCGGTGAGGCAGAGTAGGACTCTGTGTGTGTGTGTGTGTGTGTGTGTGTGTGTGTGTGTGTGTGTGTGTGTTGGGGGTGTGTTAACACTTCAGGTCTGTTTTCTGTCTCAAACAGCTTCATCCTCGCCATCATCTCTTTCTCTCATTCTATTTTTTGTCTGTTTATCATGTTTTCTCTGTCTCTCACTCTCTCCCTCCATCAACACGTTGTGACTTGTAGGACACCTAATGTGCTAAATAACGGCGGTACATTTGAGCAGTGTTTTTTTTGTTTTGTTTGTTTGAGGCTATTACAGAGCAACAGGGCTGTTCTAAGCAACAGCCAGCACTCATTTTCGGGATAGCAACTAGTGATTGAGTTAATTATATGATTATTAAAATATACAACAACAGGCCCTGCACATGGAGGGATATCCAAACATACTCATTAGTAAAATTAGGAGGGATAACACAGCTTATTCTGGTTGTTTTTCTTGTGGAAATGTTAGTATTTTCATAGAATAATTTCCATATCCTTATTTACATATTTTGTTTTCATGTTAAGTTTAAACAAAATGCTAAATTTGAACATTTTAACAGCTCTAAAACCCTCCATTTAATCCAGAAGGGATTCCCAAAGACAAACAGTTTAGCATGGAGCAACAGTACAGTAAAAATGTAATAAATCCAATTATATCCTAGATAGAACGGTCGAGGGCAATTTTAACAAAATGCCATCACTGATCCATTATTCTCATCTTAGGACACATATCATGCTCATTGTCAGGTTCATACTTGTATTTTGGGTTTCTACTAGAACATGTTTACGTGCTATAATGTTAAAAAAAACACATTATTTTTTGTCATACTGTCTGTCTGAATATACCTGTATTCACCCTCTGTCTGAAATGTCCTAGAAAAATATGGTGCACCTTTACAAAGGAATTTTTCAAGCTGTGGGCGGTATATTCTAATGAGCCTGCATGTGACACAGGAAGGGGAGCCACATTTGAATGGCTTGTTGAATCACATGTTTTCTGATCTAGGCAGTAGAATTAGGCAGGTGTCAAAAATTTCAAACCGTTTGCTATTAAGCCACAACATCATATCGGTATACCGACTACCGAATATACCGAACTTTACCACTAGGTGTCACACTTGCCTCAGCAGCCACTTGTCACAAAATGAGAATAGCTGGTCCACCTTAACAGCCCACCTTAAGTGAGCCTGGGCCGGAGTTGTTGCTAGCTTCGGGGCTAACCCCCTTCACTTTAATCAGCAGGTGGCCAGCAAGACACAGGAACTTGGCTTGGGTCTTGAGGAGTTGTAGCATTTATTCACCGACAACCTAAACGGTACACGCACTGCGCTGCTACGTTCACAGCTGTAACGTTACTATAACTTCATTCACCGTCACACGCTCGCTCCTTCTCTGTCTCGATCGCACACTCACTAACGTTACGGGCCATTGGGCCTGCAATACACTGACGGAAGCCCGTCTTGTCTCGTCACCCCCAAAAACACATGAACGTCCTAGTAAACAAACGCAGCGTGTGCCGTGCGCTCGTTCCCCCCTCCCACCTCTGCTGTAATTTGATCCTCTTCATGTTGCCGGTGTTATGTCGAGGTCACCGTCCCCGGCTCGGCAGATGCGCTAGACACTAGTGGCTCCGTTAGTCCGTTTGTAAACAAACATAATGTTATGTTAATCACGTTGTCTATTGCATACTACTAATGCAATACAAGCTGGATTTAGCGCCATGACGCTGTCGGCACCTGTTGCTGATGTCGGCTACTTTTTAATTTGCCAGAACGTGTCATAATGACAAATGCTGATTCATCCAGCTGGCATATTATCAAACCGGTGTAAGCTCGTACACCGGACCAGACCGGCATAACCGGAAATCGAACTCTAGCTAACTCAACAGCCCACAATAGACTGACTGGGTTGTCTTATTTCACAGTTTGTGGATTGGTAGGAACAGATACCCAGATGTATGTGAGCAAGCACTGGAAAAGTGAGTTTTTCATGATATGTCCCCCTTTAAATATTAACTGCTGCAGCGTCTCCGTAGAGGTTAGAGAAAAAAAAGCAGCAGCAACTGTCATCGATGTCTGTAGGATTTCAGCCAGTCTAGTTTCCTCTTCACAGTAAGAGGAGGCCCTCATCACCGCGGCATGTTAAACATCCTACACTCCCCTCTTTTATTCGATTCAAACAATTACCCCCACATTTGGAAAACAGACTTGGAGCAAATTGAAGTGGAGGATTCCTGTTGCTGCTGTTTATCTGGAGTGCATTCTCCGCATAGTCAGGTCCACTCCAGCCGGCCCCTCGGCTGCCTGCTCCAGATGTAAGATCCGCCCTGAAAAAAAAATCCTCCAAATGGTTGTGTAATTAATGTTAATGTGGTAAAAATCAGCCTAATGATTGACGCAACTTTCCAATGTGATTTTGATTGCATCGCTAATGCAGAAATCCCTGGAGCAGCTTATGGGATTACTATGCCTTAGCTCTTATAAAGCGCAACAGACTCTAATGCATGTTTGTGTGTGAAAGCACGGAGTTCATTTTTTGTCTACATTTGAACCAACTGTTCGTTTTTAGAATATTTATCGTTAATTGAAATGTAAGAAAGGCAGTCTGACAAAAGTTTTGATTTGGAGTACTTATCATCATATGGACATATCTGAGCGATAGGGCTGACTCTGTGTGTACGCCTGTTTTCTTGGGCCAATCTATTCAGACCTGATGACATCCAACTTCCCAGAAAAGTGCCTCCGCTTAGAACATGTTTCTCTGTTTTTGAGGGCTTCAAAATGTTATCGTCTCTTGCTTGGACTTCATTTGAATTTCATGAATCCATGTAAGAAAGAGAAGAACACATCATGCAAACACTCTCGCCCTCCTGTAAATGCTTTGGTTTAAATTGCCTTAGTTTTAGCTGTTGAGGTTGCTTTATTTAATCCACTTTTTATGGAAGTGTTAAGAATAAACAAGTGGATTCATGAGTTGGACCCGCAGAAAGGTCGGGCGCAGATTTATGCTGGGATGAAAATAGGGGCCTCTGTAATCGTTCCCTTGACTGCATTTATTGCTTACTTTAAAAAAGTAATTTCTTTATATCAGCATCAAGCTGAAAATTGCCACGTATTAGTATTAGGCTTGGTAAGCTTCTAATTCTGTGGCATTTACAGCTGGCTGTGTTTCCATGCATTTATAACACTTTGATTCTTAAGAGCTCCCTTTAATCGCTTACGCCGAGCTCGGAACATAATAAACAACTCGCTGTAGCAAAAGTGCCACATGGGGGAGATTTCCAGCGAGAAAGTTAAACGCTTCTGTCACTGGCAGTTTTGTTGCTGTGTTTTTCATGCACTGTAAGTACCGTAATCTACTCTCTGAGCTCGTAGTTAAAAACAGTGACAGGCAGAATAGATGCAAGGCAGCGTGAAAATGAAAAATTATCGTCCCTACAAAGACGTCACAACGGCAGAGCCATAAAGCGGCGGCGTGCTTCTGCCGTTTTCCTGTTTGATTGAGATCACAGGATGTGTCAAAGCCTTCTAAACACCCTCACCTGGCTGCCGTCTGCCTTCCCCTATCTGATGCTCTGCTCCCATGGACGCATCAGCTGCTATCAGAACACACTCTGGCAGATCGCCGGCCGCTGTATTGTCTGGCTAAACAGGTTGCACAGTCAAATACATGCCTTACGTCTGAATGCAGTATTTCACACAATAGAGCAACATTTCTCTTGCATCTCCTGCAACTTTCATGTGAATTATCTTCTGCTGCGAGGTAGAAAGAATCGACCCGATAATGTTATCACAGATGTGTTATCTTGAAGCTACTTAAAATACCTTTTTGGGGGGGAAAACGCGGTTTGGCAAGTTTCAATCTATTTTTCTATCAGCATCAAACAGACATGCCTTCTTTTGGTCTGAAACGTATCGACGGACGCATAAACTCTGGTCTGCTGGGAGAGCGAGGAGCTTTGATAACGTCTTCCTGCTACCAGGTGCAGACAGCTAACGTGACACAGGCTTTGTGCGAGATTGACTGAGGTGGCAGGAGTAAGCAAATTCCACCCGCAGATGAGTTGTCTTACAGCGAGATGAAAAGAAAATCACAAAAGTGAGAAAAAAAGTGTCAGAGCTCCTGTTTTTTAGCTTTGGCCTCGTGTCTTTGCTTCAGAAAAGATGAAATAGAACTAATAACTTGGATTGATTTGTTGTCTTCTGAGCAAAATGACTATACAGAGGGTTTTCTTGTGGTAACCTAGACCAGCTGCTTTCACTGCAAAACAATATACTGTAAACTGGTGGGATATCAAATATACTGTCCCTGCTCCCCAAAACAATATTATACATTTGTATTAAGGCTCTCAGTCGATTAAAATAGTTAATCGTGATTAATCGCATGATTGTTCGTAGTTAATTGCGATTAATCGCGCGTTTATTGCACGTTTTTATCTGTTCAAAATGTACCTTAAAGGGAGATTTGTCAAGTATTTAATACTGGAGCGTTATTTAACCTCCTTCGCGACAAGTTAGTATGACATGGTTGGTACCAATGGATTCTCTAGGTTTTCTAGTTTCATATTATGCTAGTATCTTCACTCTAGCTTTAAAACATTTTCCAATGACGGCTTCTCAGATGGTTCTTGGTAACAAACCATCTGGCGGGTCAGGTTAAAACTAGGGCTGTCAATCGATTCAAATATTTAATCGCGATTAATCACGATTAATCACATGATTGTCTGTAGTTAATAGCGATTAATCGCAAATTAATCATACTTTTTTATCTGTTCAAAATGTACCTTAAGGGGAGATTTGTCAAGTATTTAATACTCTTATCAACATGGGAGTGGACAAATATGCTGCTTTATGCAAATGTATGTATATATTTATTATTGGAAATCAATTAACATCACAAAGCAATGACAAATATTGTCCAAAAACCCAAACAGGTACTGCACTTAGTATAAAAAATATGCTCAAATCATAACATGGCAAACTGCAGCCCAACAGGCAACAACAGCTGTCAGTGTGTCAGTGTGCTGACTTGACTATGACTTGCCCCAAATCTGCATGTGATTATCATAAAGTGGGCATGTCTGTAAAGGGAAGACTCGTGGGTACCTGACCCATTTTCATTCACATATCTTGAGGTCAGAGGTCAAAGGACCCCTTTGAAAATGGCCATGCCAGTTTTTCCTCGCCAAAATTTGGCGTAACTTTGGAGCGTTACTTTGCCACCTTCCCGACAAGCTAGTATGACCAATGGATGGGTTGGTACCAATGGATTCCTTAGGTTTTCTAGTTCCATATGATGCCACTATCTTCACTCTAGCTTTAAATCTGAGCCCACTACAATTGTAAAACCGCAAGTTATGCGTTAAAGAAATTAGTGGCGTTAAAACGGATTTGCGTTAACTTTGACAGCCCTATATTATACATTTATATATTATGACACTTGTTTATGGTTTCCAGTCTGACCACTAAAGAAGGTCTCTGACTATGTAAGGAAATTAAAAAAAAAAAGTTCCTACAAGGCGCAGTTTCGCTTATTTGGATAGTTTTGACTCTGTTGCAAGCACTTCTTCATGTCATGGTAAATATCACTTTGACAGTCCTTTGCTTTCTCCGTTTATTTTAGAAAACAAATCCCTTTTAGGGATAAAGCACCTGGTGGGGCTACTTAATGGAGCGGCTTCAGCCCTGCGCAAATAAACAGCTTGCGTTTTTTGGTGGGAGATTAGGAATGAGGCTGAGAGAGAGGGAGAGAGCTGGAGTGAGGTAGGCAAAAACCAAACAAAGAAAGTCAACATGTGGAGGGGACAGACGTGGAGAAGTTGCACGTCTACGTCCAACTATAGTTGACTGTATGTTAATGTATGTCCATAGAAATGCATGTGAACGTCGGCATGTTGTGAGCTTTGAACCTGGTAAGACGTCATGCTGAGGTCAAGCTTTTTTCTTTTTTGAACAGTCGACCAGTGAGTCAGCACTGCAGTATGATATTATTCAAACAGGCTGGAAAATGAGTCTTTGTTTTCCACACTTGCACGTACAAAAACATGTGTTTATGCCTTTTCTTAACCTGGAAAATATAGCGTGGTAACCAGAGGCAAAGAAAAGGGAATGAACAGGGAGGAGAACAAGTGACCAGTGAAACATAAAGCAGAATGAGGGCTACATTTCTCTTCCAATAGCTCAACATGCTGTAGAAATTAGTGAGAAATGGGGCCTTTTAAACCAGGCATATCAAATAGTATCTCAGTTATTTCATTCAACCATTAGTTTGCCCACTGCTCCGATTCACATTATATATTGTTAACAATTAGGTTCCCACTCATTCTCTTGTTGGATTGTCTGGGTAATGTTAACATATTTTAAATACTGAATCAGAATTAAGCAGCTAAGTGAAACACTTTTCTTGAGAAACTATGTGAAGCTTGAAGGAGGGACTACTCGTAGGGCGACACTAGCTGGTAAACTTCACACACACACTAGCCAGCCCAGATAGCACTAGTCAGTCACAATTAGCTCTCTGATTTTCTTTATATTTTCTCTGTACTGGGCCTTTTACTCTCCCCTGGCATTTTGTTCTTTGGATGGTATCATTTTGTTCAATAAAGAGTCATTGAAGGATGATAAAAGCTCTCCAAGCTACAGCTTGCTGTCAGTTGGCAAACCTTATTTAAGCATGTTATAATAAAAGGGTTGAATACAAGTGAAAAGCGAAACACAGCTTATAAGTAATGATAAGGTCAGCAATGTCAAGACGGTTTGCTATTGGACAACGGTGCAAATTCACTTGTCAAAGTTCACCAAAGTTGAACTCGAGAAAAATTTGATGATGATTAATTTCACCCCGTTGTAATGAATTGATTTTTGCAGAGAAAGTTTGTCGTTTTTAAATGCTGGTGTGACCGGACCACAAAACATAACTTTGCCTGTAGTCTGGATTATATTTTACTCAGGTAAAGTTCTTGTTCAGGTGCTTGTTTTAAGACCACTTTGAATGCATCAGACGTTCTTTTTTTTTCCTCATATTTTTGGTATAAAGTTGGTCTGAAACTTCATTCCGAGTGGTAGTAAAAGAATCTTTAAAAGTCTTAAATCTAACTTGCCTTAAGCTGTAGGAACCCTAAATATAGAATAGTGACCTACAATGCAAGATTATTGATTCAACCACTGTTTAAAGTGTTTTCAAACAGTAAAGTTTGCATCAGTGAAAGATGGTGAATTAGTGTCGGGGGGGAAGGCCAAACTGGAAAATATGTTACATTTTCAAATTCAGCCGCATCGGTGTGGACACGGCCGGAGGGGGACGCGGAAAGCGAGAGGCCGTTTCTTCCCAAATGTGGGTTTATTTATGTAATCAAATGAAAAAAGGTGGAGGCATTTTTTTAAACCGCTATTTATTTACAGTTTTTCTCTTTTGCTCTGGTTTTAGCCTTGGCTCCTGCCTTGTTTTCATAAACAAAGTCTCTCTGGCTGGCTAGAAAAAACACTGGGCCGCTCAGTGCACTGAAAACAGGAATGACAAACACCATTAGCTGAAATATTTCCATCTCATTGCAACTATGTTATTGTTTACTTTACCATACACGTCCTAATATGGTTACCTCCCCGTCAGAGCGGGCCAGAGCCGAGCCGAGGGGCCCTCGCAGGGAGACGCTTTCAGCTGCCACTTAGACAATAAGAAACAAATGTCACAGCTCGGCAAAATAGCCCAGCTTTCACAGCCGTACAGTACTTGGCCTTCCACGCTGCTTGGCGCTGGCTCCCGTGTGATATTTATCTACCCTCCACTGTTAGATGCCCTCACAATGTACCCCCCCCCCCCCCACCCCTCTCCTTCTTCCCTTCCTTGTGTCTTTCTTTGTCTGTATCTCTCCATCGATCTCTGTCCCTGTCCTGGTGTTAGCTATGTGTAGGTTGACTGATGAGCCTCTGTTTGCTGTGTTAAGTTATTTATCAGGGGGCGGGGTTGATTGGTGTTCGGAGTGGCTGCTGCCGCCCTCCTCCCTTTGGCCGAGCAGAGGCCAGTTCAGCTGCAGGTCACGCCCTGGCCCGACGCCGACGCCGCGTTTGAACTGGAAAACAACTTGGCGACGCTCGGAGACCCTTTATGGTACTTGGATGAAATCGCAACCACAGAAAAAACCTGCAGAGACGGTGGCTGTTTTATTTGATTTTGTTCTGGAGTTTTCTCAAGCATCATTTGTTGTTTTATAACGTGTTACTTCTTGTTGCAGTTTGAATAAAGAAGTGATTTAACCTATAAAGTCCAGGAAAGTTTTAAGCAACAGTAGTTTGTTTAAAACAAGCAGAAGGGAGCAGTGTTATCAGTTCAAAATCCAGATAAAAAATCATCAAAATCGTAAAACCGGACGTTACTCAAATTGCCAATCATGTGGGAGTATCCTCCGTGGATTGTCAGTGTAAAGGCTGTCAGGCTTTAGGGTCAGACAACCTCACCGCATGGTTAGTCTGGCAGGAGGAGGAAATAGGCTTCTTTTAGATGCATGGGCTTTCTTTTCCCCAGTTGGAGGAGGATGATGGCAGCCTCACCTCAATCCTAAAATCCTCACGTTTATGATATTTGCCCAGTATTATCTGTGCCTGTGGATGAATGGGAGGACGGAGCATGAGGAATGTAGAAGGTCAGACTGCGTGATTTACACAGTACAGAGCCGGAGAATCCTTGGGAAAATACTTGGGCCGGGATCAAACAGACATCATGTGATATGTTCTTAACACTGACCTTTAAATTCATGCGTTTTACTGCTACCCTTTGGCAAATGATGCAGTAAATGTAAAACTATTTGTATTAAATCTATTGAATAACTGCAAGTTAAAGGAAGCATTATTTTGTATTAATTTGTGAAGGGCATTTATTTGCAAAATGATGCAGTTGGCTGTGTGCTGCTGATATTTTTTGTATTTATTTTAGGGCTGTCAAAGTTAACGCAATAATAACGTGTTAACGCAAATTTGTTTCAATACCACTAAACGGATTAATGCAACTTGCGATTTTTTTGGTTGTATCGGGCTCAGTTTTAAAGCTAGAATGAAGATACTTCATCATATGAAACTAGAAAACCTAAAGAATCCATTAGTACCAACCGTGTCATACTATAACGCTCCAAACTTGCGCTAAATTTTGGCGAGGAAAAACTGGCATGGCCATATGCAAAGGGATCACTTGACCTCTGACCTTAAGATATGTGAACGGAAATGGGTTCTATGGGTACCCACGAGTCTCCCCTTTACATACATGCCCACTTTATGATAATCACATGCAGTTTGGGGCAAGTCATAGTCGAGTCAGCACACTGACACACTGACAGCTGTTGTTGCCTGTTGGGCTGCAGTTTGCCATGTTATGATTTAAGCATATTTTTTATGCTATATGCAGTACCTGTGAGGGTTTCTGGACAATATTTGTCATTGTTTTGTGTTGTTAATTGATTTCCAATAATACATATATACATACATTTGCACAAAGCAGCATATTTGCCCACTCCCATGTTGATAAGAGTATTAAATACTTTACAAATTTCCCTTTATGGTACATTTTGAACAGATAAAAAATGTGCGATTAATTTGCGTTTTATCACGGTTAACTATGGACAATCATGTGATTAATCGTGATTAAATATTTTAATCGATTGACAGCCCTAATTTACTTCATAAAATGCCACTATTTTGAATATGCATAGACATTCATAGTGAAGCAGCCACTTTTTCTGAATTCCTGGAAAAGATTTGAGACCCATAGTTTCATCTTTTTGGCAATAAGCCAGTGTGGAATAACTGTTCAGAGTCACAGTGACTTTGATATTTGTGAAGCATACAGACAGAGGGAGCTGGTCAAATAATAAGTTTTAAGTTAACTAGTGATGTTACAGTGATTAAAAATCAGTAATGTCATACATTTAGTTTTAACCATAGCTCAGACAAACATACTGTCCATTATATCTTTAATATTTGTTCAGGCCTTACTATAATTTCCACTCCTTTGCAGTTATATTTTGTTGATAAGCGAATGGCACTGACCTTTTTGTTTGTTTTGTTTTTTATCTGAGAGGAAAGACTATACCCTCTTTGACGTTAATGAACTTTGTGAAAGGCTTGTGTACTGGCTTCAAGGTCAGTTTCTGAGAAGGGCAGCAGGTTTTCTTGTAAACATATTTACAGCCGAAGATGTGTAAACACTGTAAATGTATACAGGTGGAGCAGGGCGCCGCGCTGGCATATTTTCCTGTTTTCTCTTTGTTTTTTTCCTGACCTTTCCCCTGTGACACACGCACAAAGGCTGTTGTGTGCATATGTGTTTACTTCTCTTTAGAGTAATATGCGCACCAACAAAAAAAGGCAAAAAGAAAAAGGACTCTTAGAAAGCGTAATGATGTGTCGTCTCACAGCATAAAGCTGAGGGAAGGAGAGGAGAGGCGATAGCAAGGCAAACGCAGGACTAGTGGGGGTATTAAATATGAATTAATGGAATGTTGCTCAGGCACATCTCTGGGTGTAGTGTAGTGTTGAAAAATAAAATTTATGTTGCCGGCTACTAGCCGTGAAGGTGCATTTGGACTTAGTATCCTTTAATTAGAAGTGAGATATTAGCATTTCATAGGGCTTTATGCTGGGTGAGGGGATCGGCCGGCCACCGCGCCTTCATTAGCCAGCTTCTCTGTGTAATGAGTGCCATCATTAGCTGATGGAGTGGATTTGCCCTAGCTCTACCTTGAAAGGCACGTCTCTTACATACTTGCAAGGAATAAGGCCTTTTAATGGATTTCTTAATGAATGAAATAACATGCCACTTCTTTAACATTTGACGAGAGCATTTCATGATGTACACCGCTGCTGCCTTTTACCTTTTATGTTAAATTAATTGCAAAATACTGGTAGTGATAATAGTGAAAAGGGGAAAAAACGAAGATGGGCTAGGAGGTAGTATAACTGAGATTTTGCACACAAAAAAAAATAATCACTTTTTATTAGGGTTGTAAGAAAATATCGAAAATATTAAATATCACGATGTTTTGTGGTACTATATCCATTATCCGGCAATACTTTGTTTCATTTGCAAAGAGACGCGCCCTCTCCGTATGTGTCTCTCTCAAAGTGTTACGATGTTGGACATTACAGAAACTGTGATAAACGCAGACCCCACCGTTATGATTGCATAAAAAAGTTTTTACTCAGATTTTATGCATATGGTGACGTGTTCTTTTTACTATTTACTAAATTAGATTAAAAAAAATCACAATATATCGCCTTGCTTCCAGTATCGTCATATATCACAATATATTGAATAGGGGTGTAAGAAAATATCGATATACATGAGTATCGCGATATTGTGTTGTGCGATATTTTATCGATTCTCCAAAACACTGTATCGATTTTTAATTAACCTCTTAAAAATCTGACGGCCCACTGTCAGGCCCGGCTGCCATTCGATCTTTTTAAGGTTGTAGCGTTTTAAAGCTAGAGTGAAGATACTGGCATCATATGAAACTAGAAAACCTCAGGAATCCATTGGTACCCTCCATGTCATACTAGCTTGTCGCAAAGTAACGCTACAAAGTTACGCTAAATTTTGGCGAGAAAAAACTGGCATGGCCATTTTCAAAGAGATCCTTCAGATTTTCAGTTTTTTGCATGCAGTATAAATGCATCATTTTTTGCCTATTCTAAAATTGTATATTTCTGGTGTGTTCTTTATACTATGACAGTGTACGAATTATATTTAAAGAATAGCAATATATCGATTTGCTATGTAGCGATATATCGCAATATATTGAATCGTTACCCCTGTATCATGTATCATGTAGCCAGATTCTTGCCTACACACAGCCCTACTTTTTATGTTGTGCGATCCATCATAAATTCTTAATTATACCAATAACATGTGGACGATAAAAGTGCTACATCAAAAGGGCCGACTTTCATTCATATGCACATGAAATAAGGCGTGTGTGATTTCTGAGGAAGTGCTCTCTGAGTGCTTAAAACGCACTATTTTTATCGGGGGTGGGGGGGAAGGCAGGACAGCTATTGGTTAAACCTGACTGCAAATTATATATGCGTCTGTCTGTGCAGGAGTGTGTGCACGTGCAACAACAGTCAAGACAGTTAGAGCGAGGAGGTGTTTTTTTTTGTGATATGGAAGTCTACCTAAGCCTTCGGCATGCGGCTCCATTCTCAGAATCAGGCGTGAAGTGATTAGTATTTTATTGATGAGCTCCCGAAGTGGCAAGTGTGAGAAATTGGATCTTTGATCTCCTGGAGTTTGGGAAATATATCCTGAGAGTGTGGAGCTCTCCAGGTAAAAGAAAAACCCACCCCCACCCTACCAACATCTCTACGACACACACACACATTCACACTCACACACACACACACAGACACACACACACACACACACACACACACACACACACACACACACACACACACACACACACACACACACACACACACACACACACACACACACACACACACACACACACACACACACACACGCAGACAGACAGACGTGCCGTATTGGGAGGGATATTCCTCCCCTTCTCCAAAACACATATTTGTTTTGGATGTTTTCACTGAGAGTCTACACGGTGATTACAGATGTTCATTAACAAAATTGCGTATTTGTTTTCAACTTTAACCAATCACTTTGATATGCTAATTACAGTGTAATTTAATTTGAGCCCTGTAATGATGATGCTGTTATTATGGACATAAATGATGCAGTTAAGCAGAGAGTAATCTCATTTGCATACTGTACATGCCAGTAAATTAAGCCCTTTCCTGCGTCGCTTCAGCTTTAATTTTCCACCCCTTTTCACACAGCATCCCTCAGCCCCTGTGCCTAATAGCAGGCCGGCTTGTTTGATGTGGAGAGCCGCTTCCTCTCACTAAATCTAGTCACAATATGTAATACATAAAGGCTCTCATTATAACTCTAAGTGCTCTTTTAAGAACTTGGTATTAATAAGCAGGCAAGCTTTTCACACTTTGTGTTGATGCACAAAAAAAACTGTTTTGTCCATCGCCATAATCATCTTCAACATCTACAAACTACCACGGTTGTGATAACGACGTACCCGGGAATAGTTAAAGAGCTCCTAATCATATTGTATATGTCCTCTTCTATGTGTTGAACAGAGATATCTTCAAAGAGGTGATTGTATTTTTTTGATATTCCTCCTTTGAAAAAAGAGATGAAGGGCGTTTGGTGTTTTTTAACTTTCCCCCTCACAAAAAAAAATAATTGAAAAATATTACCTTATTGTATGTTTAGAGCAAATAATTTGGCTGCTTTTCTTTGTACAAAATGCTTTTTGATGTCTGTATAAAAGAGGCATATTTCTGACACGGCTGGCCTTGATAAAAGCTCCCGTGTCTTCATTAGAGAAGCAGCACCTCATGGTGTCTGATTGTCTGATGTTTGCTGTGAGAAGGTAAACATGTTTGTCACACAGGGGTGTATTTATGCTGATCAAACATGTGGGGATAGGCCGTGGTGAATGTTAAGGACTTTGGCTCTGCACAGGGCTCAACAAGCTTTGTGGACATGCAGCCTCACAACGGTCTAAACCTGCCCTCACATCCCCGGCTCGCTAGTCCGACTCCCCTTTTGAAGGTGGGTTAGGAGGTTGGTTTATGGACCTTAACACTGACAACACAATTGCCCTTCACTGAGAATGCTCCTCCATTTTGTATCATAAAGAATATTATTTTTCTGCCAGCCAATTTTCTCTGTTAGTCTCTAATTGGCTACATAAATCTCGGCCGTTGAGGGTGAGAAATGTTGCGGTGTCACACAGTGTAATCTTCACCCTTATTTACCAATTCATTAAGATTCATTGATGCAGGATCGGTGAGAGGAAATGACAACATAAATCAGGCCTCCAACATAATGACCCTAATCAGTTGGGAATTGCAGAAAATGTCATGATGAACTATGTCCTTGTATTAGTGCCACTGTACATTGTCATTGTGCTGCTTTATGAGTGGGACGCATCCTCCTGACATGGGCTGTATTTAACACCGAAAAAAAAAAATAGAGTTGTTAAAATCTGATTCCATTAAAACGCAGAAATTCATGTAAGGTCTTTTGGTATTTAGCCCCTTCGCCCTTTATCTCCAGTTTAACTGCTTAATGGAAGGCACAAACTCCCTTCCTTTTTAACCCTCTCTGTCCTCTCTCTGTGGGAAGCGGGGGCTTTTAAAATAATAACATGCTTCTTAGGCTGAAACGACCTCGATACCACGTCGAGGAAGAGTGGCTCCTTCAGAGGCAGCAGTAGGGGTCAATGGCAGAGCTGCTCCCTCTTAGTCTGTTAGTCGACTGATTAGTTGTTTTGGTCGACTAAGATTTCGTCGTTTTTATGTTTTTTTCATGCTGAATGGCTTATTTCCAAGAAACTTATGAGCACATCTCTGGTAAACACAAGATTTAAAGGAACAGTGTGTAGAATTTAGGGGGATTTATTGGCAGAAATGGAATATAATTTCAATTTGTAGGTTTTCTTTTGTGTACAATCACCTGAGAATAAGAACCGTTGTGTTTTCGTTACGTTAGAATGAACCGTTTATTAGTGGTGTAAGAAAATATCGATACACATGAATATCACGATATTATGTTGTGCGATAAAAACACTATTTTTTTTTTAAATAACTTCTTAAAAATCCGACGGTCCGCCGGCGGACCCGGCCACTATTCGGTCTTTCGGAGGTTGTAGCGGGCTGAGTTTTAAAGCTGGAGAGAAGTTATGTCACACTAGCTTGTCGAGAAGGAGGCTAAATAACGCTCCAAACTTGCGCTAAATTTTAACAAGGAAAAACTGGCATGGCGATTTTCAAAGGGGTCCCTTTTTTCCTTCAAGATATGTAAATGAAAATGGGTTCTATGGGTACCCACGAGTCTCCCCTTTATAGACATCCCCATTTTATGATAATCACATGCAGTTTTTTGCATGTAGTATAAATGTATGTATGTATGTATGTATTTTATCCTATTCTAAAATGGTGTATTTCTGGTGTGTTCTTTATACTATGACAGTTTTCCTAAAATTAAATTTAAAAAAAAATTGCAATATATCGCATTGCTTACAGTATCGCAATACGTCGCAATATATTGAATCGTTACCCCTGTATCATGATGCATATCGTATCGTCAGATTCTTGCCAATACACAGCCCTACCGTTTATATCTACATACGGAGCGGGTCGTCTTCTCGGACGAAACCCAGAACGGACAAACCAAATATGAATGTCTCTCTAGATAGAGTCATTCGTATTTTCACGTTTTCACATTGGCCACCGTAGTTCTCCTACATGCTTAGCACACGGGAGACGTTTCAGTTGGTTGCAATCTGCAACCTCACCACTAGATGCCACCAGATCCTCCACACTCCACCTCTAGAGTGGTGCTTTTGTGTGATTCTTTGCGGAGAAACTCAGTTTCACAGATCTGTTGGTTAAATTAACTCATAAATTAGTCGACAAAATCGTATGAGTGTTAGTCGACTAAGACTTTTTGGTGGAGGACAGCCCTGAATCAGATGACTGATAGCAAACTGGCTGTTGTGTTACAGATGTTTTAAGCAGTCACTGAGCACCGACTAGGTGAGATACTGTAGGAATAAAATAGCCACTGCACCTCCATGTGTAAAGGTTAATGATTGCGTCCTGAATACCAATAGCTTAACTTAATCTGTGTGTGTGTAACTCTAAACAAAAGAGGTGGGAAACGTCCACCTGTGGCGTGTTTGTGTCTGTAGAGAAACATTTAACAGTGCTAAGACTCATTTAAATAGCAGGGGTTAGGCCAGACCCCACAGTTTCTCTCAGCTCTCATGCATGGTACTGAGAGAGGAATCGTAATAAATGCATCTACCACACTTGATGACTTACTCAACAGTAATTAGCGGCTTACTTTGTGTGCAGAGCGGCGGTTTACCACAAGTCTGTCTTGCTGATTTAACAGAAGTGCAAAAGCTTTTCCCAAAAAAATGATTAGGCTACATGTTGTCAGCTCGCAGAGGAAGTGTGCACTCCAGTGAGTTGACAGCAGCTCTAATAATATTGTCCTCTCTTTGCGTATAGGTACGCAATATTAATTAGACGAGTTCGTTAAGGCTAACCTTGGTTTTCCCAGGAAAATGACACATTTCCTCTCCACCAGTTTGCATTCCCCATACCCACGGGAGCAGCCCCTTACATGAATTCTAGTAAAAAAAATGATTAAAAATATATGACACACTTTAAGTAATGTTAAAACAATAAGTGCTTTTGCAGATCCCATAGGATGCTGATAGATTTTGTGTTTTCTCTTTGGGTATGCATGTTTGACAGGTCTAATTGGTAAGATGAGCTTGAGGGAAGCAATGCCTGCTTTTCTTTTTTCTTTTCCTGTGCATTGAGCCTGTGGTCAGAAACAGAGGCCCCTCGTCTCCTGGTGTCTGTCCTCTCGCTGTAGTGTTAATGGGCATGAGCCACATGCGAGCGAGATTATCAAAGTCAAATGAAGGAGAGTCGCTGAGAAAATGTGTGGCGAACCACTCCTAAAAGAGGCTCCACATCCCAGAATTACTATTCCATTCATGTACAACCAGATATAAACTCATTAGACTTCTCTATTTACTCAGTCTCCATCGGCCCTAGTTGTACTAAAAATACCATGGCCTGCCTTACTTTGGCACATTCCGTCATTGTCTGAGCACAGCAGGCCTTTACACCGAGGTGCTTCTCACTTGGCTCCATGCAAAGGAGGCAAACTGGTTTGTGTGTTTTTCTGAAATTATGGATCTACTCGGCTTCGCCACCGGAGTCTGCCTTCTACTACCTCTTCTTATTGTTAATTTATCTGAGCTTGCAGCGTGATAATAGGTTGCACTCGCCACTGCTTGGATGTCGAGCCCCTGTCCTCTCCTCGTGGTGCTGTAATAGGTTTGGATCTAGATTTCATGCTTGAGAATGCTATCACTGTCGTCCCAATGTGTTATAAATATGTTTGGCAGCCTCGCTCATATTTTATGCCTTCCGTACGTGGGGGTAACTGTTTTTTTGGGGGGACGAAATGATAGGGATGCACCGATTCTGATATTAGATATCGGGCTGATACTGACTCATATAGCTGGATCGGGTATCGGTGACAATGGGGCCGATCTATTCAATTCAATTCTTCAATTCTATGTTTATGTACTATATACATTATATACTGGAATTTTCATTCCTGTGTAAATTTTGACCAATTTAAAAGGTTTACAGTTGAATTTTTTACACTTCAAGAATGATTCCCTTCACTTCTACGCAGTAAGGCATACAGCTTATTCTGTATCGGCCGATACCCAAAGCCCAGGTATCGGAATCAGGACTGAAAAAGTTGGATCGGTGCATCTCTAGTCTGAGCAAGGGCGCTGTAAGTAGGTGGGTAGGAAGTGGGGAAGGGGCCACTTTAAGCCCCTGCCCGGATTTGCCGCTGTGGGTAGTGTGATCCCATCGCAGGATGGTATCTACTTTGCTATTGTGATTTGATGCTGAAATATGCATTTAGGTTTATTTATTTTTTTAACAGTGTGGAAATCAAGGTGATTTTTTTTTTTCCCCAAAATGTTTTATTATTAAATATTTAATAACCTTTAATTAAGTGATGAAACAAAATGCCTTTTTGCCTTTTGAATGTCAAGGACTCCCGATCCAGGGCATCGGTGACAATGGGGTCGATCTATTCAATTCAATTCTATGTTTACACGCTGTTTACGTTATATACTGGATTTTAAATTCCTGTTTAAGTTTTGAGCAATTTGTTGCTGCATTAAAAAGGTTTACACTTGAATTGTAATTTCTGTTAATTTTAAAGATGTGTCACTTCCACACAGTGAGGCATACAGCTTATTAATTAAACACTGGTATCAGATCGGTACTCGGTATTGGCCCAGGTATCGCTATCGGTACTGGGACTGAAAAAGTTGGATTGGTGCAACTAAATGAAATCATTTGGGGGAAGTGGAGACAGAAAACTATGGATTTCTGGGTGAAGCCTCATTGGATGGCTTCAGCTCAGCAGATGGCAAGTTGTTGTGTTCATGAAAAATTCATGGTCAAGGTGACGTGCAGCTTGAAAAGTCCCTACACTACAATTACCTACCTTGTCTTAAGTAATCCCTATTTTTTTTGGACAGTCAAGTGTTTGATGTAGCAGATGGAGTAACTGGTGATCTGTTGAAGTCACACATAATTCAAATAATCAAATCCATGTACTTTGATTTATGATAGATGACATGTTTGTCCGTTCAATTTCACCCAATCCCTCTCTTTTTTGTTGTTGTTGTTTTTTCTCTCCGTACCCTGACGTTGTGAGTGCCAGCTCTCCGAGTCCTCAGACATCCTTTGTTATTTCCACAAACCCGGTTACTGAATAATTGAACAAGGTAAATGTTTAACATGTTTTTACAAGTTCCTCGCTGCGCTGTTGTGAGGAGCCACTGTTTGTTGGGTCTGGAAGAAAACACTCTGTTGCTTTGCTTGACAACGATGTGTTTCCATAGGAGACCACCTCGCCGGGGCCGGCAGCCCACCCCCCCCCCCGCCGCCGCCGCCGCCGCCGCCCGTCACCCATCTTGTTCTCATTCACGGTTGCTCGCTAGCAGCTGCAACGCACAAGCTTAATGCGTCTTCAGAATGTCAGAAGAATGACTTTTTGTTTATCTTGACTTCTGCCTTGCTGTTTATTCTAGCCGGAGCTGCATTTGCATCGACCTTGATTCCCTAAAGCCCCCCTGCTCCCCTCCTAGAGCCTGTTTACACTACGCCTGCCCCGAGTGTCACCTAGGAAATCGGCTGATCATTCCACCTGGTTAATATTAAATGGCTCCTGCAAGGAGATGTGTTTGTTCATAAACACGAACCCCCCGCTCCTCCTGTTTACTGTAGCCATGGCAGCAATCACTTATTAAACAAACAGCTGCTTTGTTTGCCAGCATGAGTGGTCTGCTTATACCCCGTACAAGGTCTGGGAAGAACTTCTCCCGTGTCTCGTGCGTTGCAAGGACTTGATGGAGGTATTAGTTGCAAGGGGGAGGGATGTGTGTTCGTACAGTATTGTCACAGTAGTCTGGAGATATGCTGTGCTTATCTGCGACTTGGTTGAAGAGGCTGACAAGATTACATGGTTGTTTGGTCTGACTGAAGTCTCCTTTGGCAGAGTGTCATCCGCGCCGTTAGCTCCTCTCCGCCGAGAGCGAGACTGAGAACTGTAGTCAGAGCGGTCCAGATTATTGAGTCTTTTTGATCGAGGTGGTTCTGTTTTAACTTGACCCGCCAGATGGTTTGTAACACAGAACCTTCTGAGAAGCCGTCATTGGAAACTGTTTGGAAAAGGGCAGGCACTTTCAAAAAAATGCTGGGCAGGTGATTGGATGAATCATCTGTCAATCAAACTCGTGCCGAAGCCAGTCGGGAGAAGAGCAGAAACATCTTTTCCATCGAGAAAAGCCTTCAGTTCCGTTCTTTGCTCTTCTTTCAATGAAGGAATACTCTCCAGTTCTGATAGAACTGATAACTAACCTCTTCAGGAGCTGAAAAAAATGGAAATCTCGCAAAATGTCTCGCGATCAAACGTGACTTTAGTGTAAACAAACATGGTGGACAACGGGCAGGAAGAATTACCTTTGTTAGTTTTTGCACTACTTTGTACTGAAAATTCACGAAGGATGGATGAAGTCATGGAGACACGTTATTTGCCAGAAATCAACAAGTTGGTCCTCCATTTCTGAGGCCGTCCATCTTACTACTACCGTATGCTTTGCGTTTTGCATTAGCTCATGCATTAGCTGCATGACGGCCTTCCATCTTCAGTCAGCTTGGTTCTCAATTGTTTATCGTTCTTTCCCACGTGACTGCGTCATCGGCTGTCCTCTTGGTTCCCCACACACAACAAGATATCCGATCGTAAATACTGAACGTGTTTAATATTTACCATTTGAAATCGGTGCGGCCAGGATGGACTTCTGAGCAGATCGGGGAATGTAAAAAACACTCTTAACATACCTCACACCACAGGAATATCTGGACAGATAATCTTTAGTACCGTCAAAAGATCGGGGCTTTGCTGCCGATTGTCGGGAGGGGGAATCGGGCCCAAAATCGGCTTGTTTCCCGTGTAGTGTGTAGCCGGCATAAGCCACGCCCGTAGCTGCCAGTAGCTTCTCACAGGACGCTGATTGGTCCGTGCTCTGGCTTGCTGGACACAAACGCATTACTCGAAGCCTGACGAGATGGATTATCGTGTGATATGTGATCCACGATTTTCATGTGATCTCGTGAAATCACGAGAATCCAGCTGTCGTACAGGTAAGTTCAGTTTTGCAGATAACATGATGTTGGATGTGGGACTACAATTTCTGTTGGGGGGGGGGGTAGTTTGTTGTCAGTGATGAGGCCTGTGATGATGGATTATTCAACATACAGCTTGTGTTTGTCTTTTTGACGTTTCCCTCGAATCAAGAGACAAAATACAGCAGAACATCAGACTCTTAAGAAACCTTGAGAAGCATTCTGTTGTTGTACCGCTGGTACGCACCGATGTGTTGTCTCGTCTAGCAACCAGGCCGAACCTAAACAGCTCTCAGTTGAACCTCTTCCCATTGTCTCCTCCTCGGTGTGTCTTTATCTCCCGCCCAAGAAATGTTGTGCTTTTGTTGTGTGCTTGTGTAAACAAGGGCTGTGTGAGAACTCTGTGAATCGAAGCAGGTGGCCGCTGAGGCTTTACTGTCATGAGCATTAAAGAAAAACAGAACACGGAGAAGGGTCAAAGCACAGCTGCGCGGGCCGACCCTACCTTGAATCGACTGCTGACTTGTTTGAGCTGTTGAATTCCAGGCAAGCATGACAGGGGGACAGGCATTAGATTTCCAGTGAGGAGGGGGGGGGGGGAGGAGAGGCAGGGTTGATGAGCTCTGGCCGCCGGCTGTTCTTAACCTTCAACCTGTCTGGTCAGGTGGGAAACACATGTGACTCTTGTTTGTACTGTACTCCCCATATTTGAGGCAGGGAAAACAAAACTGACTGTAAACAAACAGAAACTCTGACCTTTTTTATTATCCAGTGTTTGTTCCAAACACTTGTTTTGTTTTGCAAGCAACTCCCCCCCCCCCCCCCCAAACACCCCCCAAAGAACAGACAGGCATCTAATAATCAACAGCACAGCCAGTTCTTTTTGTACAAACTGTTGTTGCCTCGCTTTCATCTCCTGGAATTTCCATTATTTCGATTCTTTTACAAACTATTTTTACAGCTCGGGAAAAAAAGCTGACAAGCTCCATTAATAATAAGAAAGTTTCTTTCCCTCATGTCTCCATTTGTGTATTGTTTTATGTTGAAATGTTTGTGTTTGGAGCATGAATACATACGCTTTTAACCCTGGTAACTACACCCGTTTTAGCGGGACACTTGACCCATAATTACAGCTGAATTTGTACATGTTGTATAAATGGAACGGATGGAAAAACTTAGAGCTTTTTTGAGTCATCACAGACGAGGCTATCCCCTGAGCAAAGTGAAAATAAATAGATAGATAAACACACGCGGGGCCGAGTCACGTGGCCGAGTTGCCCGGGCCCCAGCTGATGATGGCGTCCCCGCCTCAGCGCCTCCCAGATTAACATTGTTATCAGCACAACTCTCTAATAAGGCTCTTTCCTATCTCCTTGATATTTATGATGGATAATGCCCATTTTCCATTTTCTTTTTTCCTCCAATTTTTTCGCTCATGATATTGCAGCTTTGAATTATTCTGTGGTGAAATTAATGAGAAAGTAGATTTATGGGTTTCATTTGTTTGTCAATTCGAAAATTAATTGGGTGTTAATTTTAGCCATCCCCTCATCAGTGCCGGTTCCAAGCATGCGCGCATTACTTTGCATTCATTGTGGCCTCTCTCTCCTTTATTGTGGGTCACTAGTTTTGCATACATTAAAATAGCCCCGCGGCTCATTCTCTTGATTACTTTTGGAGATGCCATGCATTTGGAAATTTACGCCGTTCCGTTATAATTATGAAAATTTTGCATGGAATGACAGTGCATGTATAATAGCCATTACGTCCCCACACCCCCTTTTTTATGTAGCTTTGGAAAAAAAAAAAAGAGCAGGCCCTTCTTTTCTTTCTGCATGTGGAAAAAAAAATTCTTTTATTTGAAAAATAAGTGGGGGTGAATAACGTCAGCCCATGGTTTATTTCAAATGGCATTTAATTTCGCCTGAGAATGTGTGTTTCTAATTGGTGTCTCAGAAGGGGGAGTCGGTGCGAGCAAGGGCCTGTAGATGGAGTCGTGGCTGGCTGCGTCCCATCCCACAGTATTCCTCTTGCTCACTCCTTGTTTAGAAAATCCCATTATGGAGGGAGGCCGTGCCAGACTGGAGGGGTGAGCCGGGTCAACATCTGTCTGGAGGGAGAGGGGGGCCGGCTCTAGCCCCAGCCCAGAGAACAGGGCCTGTAGGCCGGGCCCGAGCTGCTCAGACAGGCCCCTGAGTGCGTGGGCGTTGTGACACACAACTGAACCGGCACAGGCCACAGTGTCAGATGACTCACTCGGATATGCTTCTTGCAAGGAAGGCTTCTACAGGAGACGTAAACCGTAGTGAACTTTGGGTTTGATTTTTGTTCTGGTTCTGTTTTAGCTCACTGTAGCCCACAACTGCTACTGATGAGCTGGGAAGCTTTCCCAGAACCACGATGTTGAAAGAGCAGCGCTGCTTACAGTGCTGTTTATTTTTTAATAATCCGCACGTCTAGATTATTATCTCACCTATGCTCTCTAAATATTCTTACGTGACAAGTTGTCAACCTCAATTTCCTATCTGTCAGCCTGAGTGTGTGTCCCCACGGCGTCTGGCTGTGTGTGTCTGCATCTTGTTTAGATCTGGACCTCTGGAGACACCGCGCCCGCGTAGTTGAGCACATATTAACTCGCAAGCCCTCCTATTACACGCCTTAAACGCAACACCATAAATCTGCATTTAGTTCCATTTTCACCTTCTTTCATGATGAGGCCCAGTGTTTTAAAGGCATTTATTCTGCTTCATATAAATAATTAATCAGCCAAGTTAATTCGCTTCTGCCCGACTTGGTCAGCTTCATTAACCGCCCCGGAATTGGGAGGCTAGACGCGTTGCGCCACTGAGGCCTGCGACCAGCGCACAATAGCTGTAAATCATTCCACTGATTTGAGGAATACGAGCACAGAAATGCACCAGCGTCACTGGCACTCGTCCCAAGAGAGACAAAGGGGGGGGGGGGATGTCATGTCTGTCTGGTTTTTGTGTATCCAAAAGCAGAAGAGAGGTTGTAAAATGTAAGAAAATAGCTGTGTATTCATATTTAACACTGCTGTCATATTTTAACATAAAGCATTCAGTGATACATAAAACTACACTGCCGGTATTTGTATGTTATCCTTTTAAGTTAGTTTAAGTTATGAAAGACAACATTTATTTCCCAACAACTCAAAGCGGTTTGTTTATATTCAGTATTTTGCTGTTAATTGAGTACCCCTGAAGGATTTGACTGTTTTCGCTCGGCCTCAGTTTGGATGTTTCTCATGGAGATCCTTTGGCAGGCCTCACACAGTCGCCCTGTTTCCCATTAAAAAGCTATTCTGCCGTGGTTCTTCTGGGAGCCATGCGAGTAAATATATCCATTTCCATAGAACGTGTTTTGTTTTGGAGGTTCAGTGTTTTCTTGGGCTCCTCTGCTCTCGCTCAACTCAGGTTGGGTTCCTCTCCGATTTGTGTGCTGGACCCCAACCCCTCCGCCACCCCTGCGTATATATACCCCATAATGGAGAACACAAACAAAACCCGAGTCCTACTCCCTCTTCTCCAGCCCAGTATGGACTTGTCATCTGCAAAAGATCTGCACCGGAAAAAGACAAAAAACAAAGGAGCCGTTCATTATCCTGCGGAGAAGCGGTCTGTGAGAACGTGTGCATGTGTGTTTGCCTCATTGCATGCGCCACAAGCAAACAAACAAGAAGCAAACCAACAGGGAAACCTGCAATAAAAGTGAAATTGTGTGGGAAGGATATGACAGATGTTTATAGTTTGGCCCAGAGTTGAAATGCGACCTCATAGCTGTGTGTTTTAACAGCTGTTTCTCTCTCCGTCCCTGTGTTCTGTCTCTCTGTGTGTCTTCTCCCAGGTTTTTAAGTCATGATGCAAGAATCTGGGACGGAGGCGACGAGCAACGGACCAGCCAATCAGAATGGAGGAGCGAGCGTGGAGGGCGGGTCCAGGGAGGGGCGACCCAAGAGCGCCACGCCATCGCTGGAGTTGACTGCGGCCGACTTCCTGCATCTCCAGCAGCACCAGGTAGACCGGTCCCCCTTTCGCACCTGTCTTCTCTTTATTAAGCCACGTCAACAGCAGGCTTCTTCCCCCCCTCTCAGAGTGCCACTTAATATTTAATCTCACCTCAAAGTACATCTAGTACATAAACACATTATTATTATTATTTATGTATATTGAGGCCCTTTTTGAATATTTAAAGAAGGGGAAGTGCTCTCTCTCTCTGTGATTGTGTTTGGTTGTGTTTATCGTAGCATGCAGCATCTGCATTTTGGTGAAATATTTATTACGGTGTTCGGACATATTTTAAGTACGTAGGTGCCGCAGGATTTTGTAGACAGTTAAGACGCCGCGACATCCAATAGGATGACAGCATTTTTTCCCCTGGCTCATTGTAAACACACCTCACACTCACAACTAATGCCACACTGCGCCGCGTTAACCAACGAGGTGCGGAGACGCGCGCCGCCCTCGACGAAGCTCAAAACATTTTCAGCATCTCAGACTTGAGGCAAACAGACAAGCTCTTTCTGTTGGTGTCAGCGTTATGTGTGGCACACGACAGCGTGTTTAAGGGAACAACGTTGAAAAGATCAGTGTGTCTTCTGCTATCTCGGTCTATCCGACAGGACGGCCAGCGTTGTTGTCAGGAGCTGTTTGGTGATGATGCACAGGCTCCGTGCCGCTGTCTGTTGTCACAGCACATCCATCAGCATTTTGCACAGAGAGGGCAACAATGCTGCGGCGTGGAACGTTGGGAGACATGGCGCCGTAACATATAGAGCCGGGCGATAACTCACTATTATCATTCATCATCTTTCAGCGGAATCATCGTGACATCAGGATGATCTGATACGGTGACGCCGTGATACACAGATCTGTTGTCAGAACTGATGATATCCAGCAAATACATTCATATCTCACTTTGACAACACAAAGTATGACATATTTTTCATAAACAGCTTAGCGCTCTGACATCTCACTATGTAATGTAATACGCGGGTCAATGCAGCGATAATCAGTTGTACACACACAGTACATTTTATCATTGGTAAGAAAAATCATTAATTTCAAGTGTATCACTTGAATAGTAAGTAATATGACCTCATAAGTGATTATTTTACATTATGATTAGTCATATATTTTAATTATTTCCCCCCGCTTTATCCATGCTTTATTTAATTTTAGAGGAGAGAGATGTATGAATAATTGGTAGAGGGGCAAACATACAATACAGGCCAACTGTTATAAGATGCCGTCATCATCTCAAGTATATGGTGTGTGCCTTGGAACAGGATGCCGCTGTTAATCACATTTTGCAGGGTATTAAAGATAGGGTTGGTAAGCTTAAGAAACTAGCAACATAATACGCTGGATTTGAAAAATTCTCCAACCAAAAAACCTAGCCCAGTGTTGCCAACTCTTTTCCATTAAGAAGCTAGCAGCACTAGCTCCAAAAATCCCTAAATCTAGCAAGAAAGTCGGCAACACTGACAGTCCGTCCCTTCAAAGCCACTCCCCGAAAATTATCATGATGAACGTAAACAAGGAACATGGCTATTGTTAGTACTCACAGCTGTCAAGCTAGCAGTTTATGGAAGACTCCAGTGACGCGCAATGAGTGTACGGGCAGAGTGCAGGGGAAGCAGGCAGGTAGGTCTTATTTCAGTCCTGCAACAGCCACAGATACCAGAATTTCAACAAATATAACAAACAAATGTTTTTGAAGAACACTAAAATCCCTAGCTTTAAAAATCCAGTGTGTAAGATCTGGAGACATGTAGAGGTGAGGTTGCAGATTGAAACTTCTCTCGTGTGCCAAGCGTGTAGGAGAACTACGGTGGTCAACTTGAAAACGCGAATGGCCCTCTATAGACCCAGTTGTTTAAAGGGTAGCATAGGTCATTTGGGGAATAGCAGAGTCAGTGCGTAGAGTGCGTGTGTACGTAGGAAGTGAGTGATGAAGCAAGAGAGAGAGAGAGAGAGAGCAGTGATGAATGTGTACAGTGGAGCAGAAGACAGACTTAGTTTAGCTTTGATAATAATAATAAAAAAAAGCTAATGTTCAGTGGAAGTTGCAGTTTGTGCAGAAATAAATGCTGCAGCTCAAACACCAACAGAGGTTTCCTCTGTCTTGTTTCCCGGCGGCTGAGTGGAGTGACGGGGGTTAACTCCGGAGAGAGTAACGTTATCAAGGAGGAAAGGTTAACACAGTGGTTTGTCCGTTCTGGGCTACTGTAGAAGCATGGCGACTGGCTCTGTGAGGAGAGGACCCGCTCCCTATGGAGATATAAACATCTCATTCTAAGCTAACAAAAACACAACGATTCTTATTTTCAGCTTATACTACAGTACTACTTATTAATATTACATTCCATTTCTGCCAATAGATCATCCTAAATGTTGCACACTGTTCCTTTAAATGAGACAGTATCATACCAGAGAAGAAGCTGATCAGTAAGTAGACGGTGTGTCAGTGTGCGTCTTGCTCCTCAGTCTCAGTGTTCTAGTTCTTTAGGCCTCTTTAGACCAGATCTGCTCTTCATCCCCACTCCCCCCCAGCTCCAGACCCCACCCTCCCACCTCCCACCTCCCACCCTTCTTTTTTTTTTTTCCAGCTCAAAATGTCGTCAGTGAGAAAATCACAGCCATACTGAATTCATTACTGCAGTAGTCACACAAAACCATGGATAAAATTTCAATAACTGCAGGCCACAGTTGAGTAAACAGTTGCACTGAAACTTAATTCCTGTTGACTTTTCTCTTCATTCTTTGCCAGGGGCACATTCTGATTCGCTCTGCAAGGACAACAGGGTTACAACTTTGATGAATTGACACAGGGGGGGGAGAGAGAGAGGGAGAGAAAAAAGTGTCATGGATGTGCACTTGACACCAAGAAGGGATGGAAATAAAGCCTTTCCCCCGCTAGACTAGAGCCAGCCGTCCAAGCATGGCCCCTGTTTGCTAGTCATCCAGAAAGAGCTATTACTCTGCAGGACCTGCCCTGGCATTTAAAGGAAGGAAAAACGAGCAGCTCTCTCTCTCTGCTTCCCAAACACAATGTATTACAGTCGCATTTTCTGCCCTCTGCTTTCTACTGCGGTAAATAGCGAGCGCCATTTTTTGCTTCATGCATTTTGAACAAATCCAGTGGTTAATTTCTGTGGCCTGCGGTTGGAGTTGAAACAGAGGGAGGCGTATTAATTGTTGTGTGTGATAAATGGCGCATGGACGGGGGGGGGGGGAACGGAGGACGAGACGTCTCACTCTCAGCTCCTGACACTGGGCTTTGATAGGCTCCTTACCAGGGTAGTGTTACTGGGAAGGCAGGCAGTCTTTTTATTCTCCCATTAGACTAACCCAGGATTTTCACTCATGCACCATGAACCATGTTAATTGTCCCCAGGGCATTACGATCTTCGCTCAATTACTTGATAACTTTTTACTTTAGTGGCATTTCACACTCTCTCTTTTAAGTTTTATTTGCAGCTCGCGCTAATACGCTTCTAAACTGACTTTTTCTTTGTTCTCCACAACATCCAAGATGCTATTACCCCCCTTTAGGTGATGCAGAAATCAATCTAAAATCTTCTCTGCCTCAAAGTGCAAACGTGCGAGAGTCCCCTGAGTGAGCGGGAACAACAAACCTGGCGGTGGCATATCATTTATTCTTATTAGGGGACATAACTATGAAAGACAGTCCTCATTAATAAAGATGGGGGATGAAATAATTGTAATCTGTTTGATCATCTTGATTCTGACAGGGGAATTCATCTTGTGGACTAGTCAGATTTGGGGGAAGTGGACCATAAGCTTGATTTAAGCATCTCTATTAGTAAGTCAAATACTGTTTGTTAAGAAGTGAGGATGAAAAGACGTCTCTTCTCTTTTTTTTCCCTCTAAGATACTGCAGAAATTTCTCATTTTGAGGAACTCAAAGTGATATCGGTTGTGTCGTAACGGTTAGACGTTCGCGTGTGCTTATAAATGTTTGTTGTGCATCTTGTAGCTTTTTCAGGCGGTTGTTTGCAGCTGCTTGTGTATAATATATGAGAGTCTCCTTTTTTTAGAGCATGACTATAACATCTTTTTTCATAACATATGTGTTCGCCCCTAGAACTGGAGTGTGTTTATTTTCCTCTGTGTTTTTGTTTGCGTTGCAGAAGTTGTGGTTTTATCGTTATCCTCATGAGGAAGTGAAGATACTGTAGGAGAGCAAAAAAACAACAAAACAATAGTATGAAACAGGAGTGTTTGTGCAATAACCTGTTTTGTGATTTAAATGATTTTGCAACAGGAAGTTGTGTAGCTGTAGCAATCAAATTAACACAATAATGCTGTTAGGGACTTTGGAGGTGCTGTCTTCAGCAGGACGTTCAGCTCCCCTACACACATATTTCCTGGTCAATTTCAGCAACATTTATAACATATCACATGTTTAACCACGCAATACATTCCTTCACGTGCAATTTGGTTCAACTGATACAACTGTAGAGCATTAAATATTAATATCCTGCCTTTTAGAAGAGCCCTTTTAATCAAGTTAGAGAGATTTCTAAAATATCAGCCTGTCTGTTCCTCTCAGCGATACTGTACAACAATATCTCTAAAAGAAAAAACAGGGATGAATAATTGCGTTTCTTTTATTGCACACACATCCATCCAGTCTTCATTGTCAAACAAGTGCCTTTAAAGCTTTGTTACATATCGCAAGATAAGCCCAGCCAATTATATTTTCTTCTTCTTCTTCTTCTTCCTCTCTGCCTGCGTGGTCGAGGTGTCCGTCGCGTTGCGTGTGCGGAGAGGAGAGAGTGGCACGCAGAACGGCGGCCGCAGAAAGAGCTGAGCGGGCACAGGTTTCCTGTTTGCATAATGCAGGGCTTACATGGTCCCTGGTGGAGGCTTGAGAAGGTGGAAATGCACGTCTCTGCCACCGTCGCCGAGCTCAGCTTCAGGGGGGGGAGGTGCTAGATGATAAGACTCGCCATCACAGAGACACACACAGATATACAGTACACATATAAACATGGCTCAGGCAGAACACAGGCCCAAAGGCCAGGCCTGCCGGTGCAGGGCCCTGCTGCTTTATGGGCGTCCAGTACCACATTATGGGCTAATGGTCAGACTGGGGGAGTTAACAGCGGCGGGTCAGAGAGGAGGCCAGAGAGCATTGGCTGCCTCAGATCTCAGCTAATCGCATGTACTCTGCCGCAGAGCTGAGGGCAAGAGGGAGAGAGAGCGCTACGCCCGGATTGAAATATGGTGTTTCACAAGAAGACCGCCGCCTTATCGCTGCACTTTTGAATTGAATTCCTGCCAGTATCTCTGTGTTTGCTCTACTGCGGGATTATACGTCTGTGCAGTGCTGCGCTGAATATTTGACATGTGTAATAACGGCGTCTTTGCTCTGGGTGCTTTTTGACCAATAGCTGCGCCGGTGCATTATCCTACGCTTCCTTCCTGAGCCATCTAACTCACACACACATACAGTTTGGGCATCAACAGAGCGGATCACACTGGAAGCATCCGAGTCCCCGCGGCCTCCTCCGCCTCTCGGAGCTCTCAGGTATCTCCATGTATACTGTTCATATTGTCACAGGAGGCCAAAGCAGAGGCTCCAACTTATTGGAAAATCTGGCGGAGAGGATAACATCAGTGTTATGACACTGCATATTGCCCTAAATTGCTTTATTGGTAAAATGATAGTGCTCGTCCAATTTGAATAATTTTATGGAATCCCTCACTGAACAGTTTAATTATGTTATCACACAACTGGCAACATCTGTCTTTATACCACAGCACATGACAGTTTTATTACAGGCTGAATTTCTTTGCTGGTTCTGGCAATTGATGTGTGATCTGATTAATAATCACACAGATGGAGGTGAAAATTGAACAGTGATGTGCTCGAAAAAAAAGGGGGGAATAATTATTAAAGGAGAAAAAAAACACAGCGTGTGTCACTGGAAATATCACGACTGTTTTTACTCAGGCTTAAGCTTCTGTTGAATCATATTGCTTTTTAAACAAATGCATTTTTTATCAGGAAAAAAAATCTGTTTAGTCTAGGTACAACTTTTCAAATCCTCTTTGTCACCCTGGTTGTGTTAGTGAGGTTTTTGGGAGGTAAACCACCCAGCACCTCTCCTTTCTTATGGACGCCTTCCAAGACAGCCAGCCCATGAACTCATCCATTTTGTTGAGTCTACCTCCAGCCGCCGCTCTCCGACTGGGAAGAGATGAAGCGCAGGTTGCATGTGTGCCAAAGCCATAGTTTAAAATAGTTGACTGTTGCTCGGGTCGACATCCTGTTTACACGCCCTGCTTATGTGGGCAGCAGGAGGGGGATCACAGGAGCTGTTTGACATTGTGGTAATCAGAATGAACACACACACACATACACACCTCACATCTTAGTTTCCATCTCATTCCAGCACAAAAGAAACAGGAAGGCTGTTGACATGTATTTGTGTAATTGTTATACTTTATACAGTAACATGGTAGTCTTTACCTGGTATTAAAGGGGTTCCTATTAGGAATTAGAGTTCTCCTTTATCGTTTGATGAACACATTTTCAGTAGTTGATCTTTGAGTTCTCCACAGATTTAGCACCGCACTCATATAACTATTGTCTGATTTATTCTATGCGTTCTTCTTTCTTGTCCAAATCTGGTGCCTACGTTACCCACAATGCAATGCAACTGTAGACAGTTCGGTCAGAGATTCGGGTGTGTTATGCTAGTAGCAGCTAGTGTAGCAGAGATGAGGAGCTACAGAGGTGTGATAAGCTCACTTCTTTCTAACTCCACACCCCCACATTTTTTTTCGTTTTCAAACTTGTAGTTTTCAGCCCCAGTGGGCGCTGACTCAAGTGACATCACTTAAGGCAATTCATCAGACTTCACACAGCTCCCTCTGGAGCCACAAAAGGCTTTATACAACTTATTTTTTCACATATGCAGTCGAACTCCCCAAACCCTTAAAATGGACTTTGATGTGTAAAATCGCTGAAGTTTTGCTTTATACACTAACTGTTAAACAAAACCTACTTTTAAACATTATGAAAGACTTAGATATCAACAGGTTTTGGATATACACAAATATCCCAACGCCATGTAAACAGCTTAGTGGGAATATTGTCTCTTTCGGGAATGAGGGCAAAACACATAGTCAGTGCAGTCAGTGTTTATGGCATCAAAGATGGACTCTGTTTGATTTTCTCTTCTTCCTGATGGTCAAATCATTCCACTTAGTTTCCAACAGCTGAAATGACACACCAATCACATTCACCCTGGTTTATTCCTCTATGATTAAGCAACCCTCATTCATTTTGAAAAAAAGTCTAAATATAAATAACAAAACACACACATAAAGATCAAGCTGAATTCTAAAACATTAAATAAACAAGTAAACCTGTTTCCTATATCTGGTTAAGGAATTAAGACAATGGCCACACTATGGCGAATACATCTGAAAAAGCCATAAATGTGTTGTTACTGAAACGCCAAAGCAATAAGGAAACTCCTAAATCTCTTCCTCTCTCTTTGTTTTTGGTTGGCAAACAACAAAATGACGGTAAGGATCTCTCCATCATCATTTATATTGTGTTTCAGTCAAACACACAGTTCCGTTAATTTTAGTGCCAAAGTTTTCTGTTCCTGTTGTCAGATAACTGAACAAATATTTAATCATGGCCCATAAATGCAACCTACCTACTAACCAAGGCTAACAGTAATTCCTGTGCTGCTGCACTGAGATGTCAATCAAATCACTATTTTGTCCTCTTTGAACCACATTAGATAAATGACCTATATCAAGCAATTTGCTATATTGTCTTTAAAATCACAGAGAGAGTTAGAGGACACAAAAAGTTTTTTTTTTTATTCTTACTGCTACACAGTACCTGACTGTGTCTGAGCTATTTCACTATTACAGAAACACAAAACCAGCAGTTTGGATTCATCCACTCTGAAGAGCGTTTGTGCAAATAAAAAATGAGTGGCTCAGTGTGGACAGAAGGGCAAAAAGGAAACAGAATTTCAGATTTAGTAGGCAAGAGATGCATTCTGATCATGTAGCTAAGTGCTGATCAGGTTTCAGTGTGCACATTTGCATGCAGGCTGCTCTCATACACTGTTCATAGCTATACCTATGAAAAGTAACGTACTGTAATTTTTATATAACCCACAAAATCAATTTATATGTAATCCATGTAATCGTGAACCAGGAAGTATAAAGAGCGAGAAACGCTGCGTAGGGAGGAGGTCGGGCTGGATAGATGGGTCAAAAAATACCAGATTTTTGCCCAGGAGACCGGTCTTCGTAACCCGTGTGAAACCAGATGTCAATGTTGATTTATTTGTCGCGTAACTTCCATACTTAAGTAACGCCACTTCCACAGTTATTTCAACCCGAACCACAATCTTTTCCTAAACCTAATCAAGCAGATTTGTTGCCTAAACCATACCAAGTTGTTTCCTGTGAATTATGTTGTGTTATTTTGAAAAGACTGGAGTGGAAATTGACACATGCGTTCCCCCAGGAGACCACTGTTTGTGTCCCGTGTGAAACTAAAAGTCAGCGTTTACTTGCGTAGTTATTTTATGCCAAACCAAGATGTTTTTTTACTAAACCTGACCTAGTAGTTTTGTTGCGGTTTTGGTTTTGTTTTGTTTCAATTTACAGTGTTAATCACATGTTTAAAACTGTTTAAAACTGCGACCATAATCCCGAAGAAAATATGTTTCCTTCCAAACGTAGTTGAGAATGCTGTTTAGTTGTATGGGAACGTAATTTTGTGAGAGACAGGGTTGGACCAGTTGTGTGTAAACTGAGGTTTTAGAATAACCAGGCGGTTGCAGAGCATGTAAACACATCATCCGATTCCTAAACTGGTTTTTCTTATTGATCTGGTTTCTTGCGTGTGTAAACGCAGTCAGAGGAAAACTGATTCTGCCTCCTCTGTCTTTAAGGCTTGATGTAGTGTGTCCCTGTGAAGAATTTGTGGATGAGGAAACCTCTCAAAGACGTGTGCACGTACAAATGCCTCCCATGTAAACGATGCAAGTGCATGCTGGTATCATTAGGAAGAGTGAAGTGGCTCTCATTGTGTGGCGCCCGGATGGTCTTTGATGGCTGCGTGTTTGTGCTGAAGTGGGCAACTCTAAACTTTGAGCAGGTGTCTGCAGCAGCTGGCTGGAGGCAGACAGGGAAACACGTCTGCGTCAGTTCAGTATTAAATGGCTTAGAGAGAGGCCTCGCCTAGCAGGAGGACTAATGCATCCTCAATGTTTTATTTAAAGTAGTGCCAACAACTGCCTCTGAATGCGCCACATCAAGACGCACACACAAATCCTCACACATGCACACACACACACACAGAGAGTAATTTTGCGCTGTTTAGCTGAACAACTTGTGTGTTTAGTGTTGTAAATAAGTAACCGTTTTAACAGGGCCTCAGGAGACTGTGGTTGGGAAAGTACACGCTCAGACATGACTGGCTTTAATAGCCATTGTCAAAACACTGTTTCAACAAAGCGCTTTCTTCACGCGACTGGAATGTTTACATTTAGTTGAATAATAATGCCGTTTTAAGGAGAAGCTATTCTTTAAGGATAGCCAATCTGACCCAATTTATTAGGGATAGACTTAAGGATGCAAAATTCCTCTTGGGAAAACACACAAGCGCATGGCCTATTCATTTTTAATGAGAGCACTACTTTAAAAACTTCATAGAATTAATATGTATCAGTGAAGTCTTTCCTGTGCAGAAAACTTCAGGGTAATTAATATTCATAGGCTGTGCTTGTTAACACCCCCAATGCTGGTGCAATGTAGATCCAATTAACATAGAATGGACCCCAAGGATTTGGGCAGATAAGGGTTAAATGAGCTATTGAAATTGAAACCGGGACTGTCTACTCTTAAAACACTTATTTGTTTCAATAAGCTCTAATCCTGGTTGCAGATTAAGGCATCTTTTTGGTGCACAACATGTGAATGCCTACAAAGGTTGGACTAAGAGTTGCCTGTTTGTGCATGCACAGTGTTGATGTGCAAGTATGTGCACTTGCTTGTATACATGTATGCATAGAGGGCATCACCTACACAGCCAGGCTAATGTGAAAACCCTGTAGTGAGCCCGGCTTTTATATCTTATTCATAATGTCTTGACACAATGTGGGTAATAGACTTCAGAGTTCAACCTTGGCGTCATCCTGCGAGCCCTGGCCAGGCCGGAGGACGGAGGGGGAAGTGCCGGGGTTCTGAGGGGAGCTAGGTGATGGTAGCAAAACGCCTGTTTCCCACCTGCTGCCGTTTGTTAGCACACAGACTGCAGATCTATCGCTCCCCGGAGCATCTGTGCCCCCCTGTGTCTCAGCTCGAAGAGCACTCAGAGTTAAAGAGTAGATTTAAACAGGTGAGCTGACTGATGAAACTGGGATAAGGTGGCTTAAAAAGAAAGGAGAGCAGATATTTGTTTTTATTTTACCTTACCTTTTAACTTCATTGTCACGGAAGTTAGTTCAGCAAACTAAAATCAAGGCAGGAGAAATAAGTAGTTTATGCGTAGGGAAATAAACTTGACTAAAACTGTAATCTGAGCCAAAGGGATCTACACCTTTTAATAGAAAAAAAACAGCATTTATCATATATTTATGTGTATACAGTTGTATATATTAATGTCATATACTGAATACATCTGCACTATGCCATCACAAAAACAATGCTGAATGATAGTGTGATAGTTATAGCCTTAAAGGGGACGTATCATGCTCATTTTCAGGTTCATACTTGTATATTAGGTTTCTGCTAGAACATGTTTACATGCTTTAATGTTCAAAAAACATATTATTTTTCTCATACTTTCTGTCTGAATATACCTGTATTCACCCTCCGTCTGAAACGCTCCGTTTTAGCGCCTGTCTCTTTAAGCCCCCCTCCCGAAAAAGCCCAGTCTGCTCTGATTGGTCAGCGTTTCCGGTTTTCACATCTGCACTGTATCGCTGCAGCCGGGGACTCACTGTGTGTGTCAAGTACACAGATTTTAGTCGCAATTCTACCAGTGACTGTATAGTTGTGAAACCACAAACTTACGGAAGTCCAGACAGCGGGTTTAAAACGAAAGTTTCTGAATACCAGCTGTGTGCATTTCTCTGTGGATTTAGCATTTTGAAATGGGTTGGGAATCACCAAAGGCCCCACGATACGATATTATCACAATACTTAGGTCACGATACAATTTCATTGCGATTTTAAGAATTTTGCGATATGCTGAGTATTGCGATTAAATATATAGCGATATATTATTTGTATTTTATTATTTATTTTGTGTTCTTCCCAACAAGCTAACATGACATGGTTGGTACCAATCGATTCTTTAGGTTTCGTAGTTTCATATGACACCAGGATCTTCACTCTAGCCTGAAGACTGAGCTCGCTACAACCTCTGAAAGACAGAATAGCGGCTGGTTGTTAAGAGGTTAATCATTTATATAATAAAAGATCGATACTTGACGTATATTGCCACGCAAAATATCGCGATACTATGCTGTAGCACCTAGACCTGCTTTATTATCAAAAAAGACATGGAAATCAATATGGGACCTTTAAATTGATTATTTGATTAATGAATGAATAGTTAAACATTTATAAGTATTAATGTACAAGCCCACAATGGATAGTGTTTTTCTTCTTTGGTTACACATATATTTTGATATGTTTGTATGCCACATAATAGAACCCCTGCATTGTGACACCATCACCACCATTTCAAGGCTTAAAATATCGACATATACAGTGATGTTTTAGTCAGATTGTCCAGCTGTACCTTTTTGCTGTATTGAGCTGGAAGTGAGCCACAGACATAATGTACACACAGGCACCACCACAGGCCTGGATGGACTTTTTCCTTGTTTAGTTTCCCTTGGCCCATTTGAACTGAACTGTATTGGAAAGCCTCACCCATCACAAACTATGGAATATGTAGCTCTGCAGTGAAGTAACTGGTAACATTTTGACACATGGCAATGTCACTATAGGGCTAAGGTTGACAATAATGTACTAATAACATCATTATTTAACATAGAATTCAACCTTATGTAACTGAGTAGTAGTAAATAAATGTATTATTAAGGCACTAGTGTACAGTGAACATCGTTTTTTCTGTGATACAGAAAAAAAAAACGGACAGCTGTGTTTTTGGCACGGCAGGGTGGAATATGATAAATGGCCGTTGCTGATGATCAAATGAGCCTTCATTGAAGTAAATATGCACGGACAGCCACGCCGTGTATATGTCTCTTAGGGTGAATTTGATTGTTTGACATGTATTCACCCATCAAAGTATGTATCAGTGATTAATAACAACCCCCCCTGCACGTTCAGCAGTGACATGGCCTCTATTTGAGAGAAAAATGGCACAGGTCGGTATTCACTGGTGAATAGCTGTATACCATTTAGAGAATGATATGCCGTGATGGGATGTCTCGTCATAAATAATAGTGATGGCACCTCCGCATCCTGTGAATGGCATGTGCCATAAATACTTAGCCCGGCCAGAGACAATGGTTCATATAAATCCTCGCGCAACCTTTTTCTCCTACAAAAAAAAAGATATATATTATTTAAATGGACAGTAAAAACAAATGTTTTTTCCCTCCTCAGTTGTCGGCAGAGAGACCTCCAGAGCAGGACAATGTGTGCCGCTCCCTCACTGTGGTCTCTGATGCACTGTTGTTATTTGCTTGTTTACAATCTTTGACATGATGTAATGGGATGGCTGTGAAAGTGCTAGCCAGTAAATGGCACAGAAAATAAGACAGTCCTTTATGTCCTCCCCCTCCTCTCTTCTCCTCTACTCCCCCTCTTTATTTCCCTTGTTTTTTTCCCTGCAAACGGGGAATATATTCTGCATTTGACTGAAGGAACATGAGCCTTGAATATAAGTAACTGTTTTTTTGCATTAGGTACTCCCTGGAGGTAGGGGGAAAATATCATGTCCCTGCGTGAAATGTGAATGTGAAATCTAGCAGAAAGAAATATTTATGACCATTTTTTGCTTGATTAGAGCTGGATGACATGCCTTAGGAGACAGTGAGTGGACAAAAGGCAGCAGTGCTGCTTCTGGGCTGATGTTAAAGAAAGAGTTGTTTAGGGAGGAGGGCACTCTGTCCGGGGGCTCTGTATCTGTGGGTGTGTGTGTGTGTGTGTGTGTGGGTGGGATGGGGGTCGGGTTTGAAGCATGGTAGAGGAAATTGAGTAAGTCCTACAGGAGTGTACTGGGAGGCAGATGGAGAGCACATAAGATCCATCACTAGTCTTGTTCTCAGACGCAGAAAATACAAGTAATGCCTCTCAGATGCCAATGCTCCATTTAATATCGAAAACGTTTAATAAAACTGTGATACTGGTAATTTATCAACCAGTTTACGTGAACTGGGTTTTAGTCCAAGTGACGTCAACTGTTTGATGTCACTGCAGTGATTTTACTGCTACTGTCCAAAGTAAAAAACAACAACATTCTGCCTTGTATTTGGTGCAGGATACTAACTTACTACACTTTATACTAATCACACTGAGGTGTTGATTCTGCTCACCACCTACAACAAATAAAGCATATTCATTCAGTGCTTCAGATGACCTGCCGGTGCTCTAAAACAACGCAGATGGAACTCAAATTTAGTTACTTTTAAATGGAATTTTGTCAATTATTTACAATTCTACAAACCTAAGTTAATTTGTCCACATTAGCCTACATTATGCTACAGTATTAGCGCTAGATATCTGTATGTTTTTTAAAGTAGTCCAGTGCCCGTTCAAAACCCGCCTGTTTGTTAATGGGCCGATTGCTTGGCCTCCATTATAGCTGCATGCAGTTTTCTCAAGAACCAATCATCCAAACAACTTCACACTCGACACTGCACTTCCTTGGGTCCTCAGCAGTACATCCACCAAAGGTGAAGTCGATCGGATGAACAGTTGCTGAGGAAATCAAAGGACAGTCAGACATACATATAGAGACTCCTTCCATTTTAGTTAGATTTGCAAAATTCAGACTCAATTACCCCACCTGAATCGACTGTTATCAGGCCATTAAATGGGCGTTATCAGTCGCTATAAGCACATAGATATGGGTCAGTAGGGGCCTACTATGCTTACTACGTTGTAAAAGTGAAAGCGAAACTTAAAAGCAACACGTTCTAACATGTTGTAAAACTGCATGAAACCTTACGTTTTGTACACAAACAAAAAGGCTTCTTTAGGTTTAGTCGACGAAACCGAGTGAAACCCTTTGTTTTGTGACACATCCATCGCCCCCGACCTCCAGCCCATATGGAGTTACACGCCGTCTTTACTACAGCGCCTGACTTCCGCTTCTGCTCCTGTCATAAGTACTACAATTGTGTTCTTTTATACCTTCTTTCTGTGATCTACCACGTGAATAGGTGATAAAACCTACTAGTGGGTGTAGTAAGCCCCTATTTACTCACATCTACGGTGCTTATAGCGGCCGATAACGCCTATTTAATAGCCTGACAAAAGTCTAATCGGCTGATTATCCCTGCTTCTGTCAAAAGAAATCATCTATCATTCATATCAGCAACTAACGCACCGCTGCTGATAGATAACTTTAATCTATCTTGCTTTTTGCAAGGATAAATCCTCACACATTCAAAGGTTACAGCTGCAATTATTCATTAAGTTGACTTTTTTTCTCATCAGTAAATAACAATTATTAATTATTATGTTGTTTGATGCGGTCAGCGTCGGTGCTTTTGTAGATCAGCATTTTTTTCTACTTGTACTGTAAATATTTTGATCCACATGTGTGCCTGCTCTAGAGAATGATGATTACCTGGTAAAACACATTTAATGAAAGTACTGGACATCAAATTCACGCAGCAGTATTTAAGCACTACTGAAATTTTAGTTATCATCACGCTGCATAATACCTTATTTCATACCTGCATTTCAAAAGCTAAAATTGCCACTTAGAAACTTGACAGTATGGAATACATCCCTCTGTCAACTATAAACTTAATGCTGTTTTGTCTGCACATTAGCATACTTTATACATTATATTAGCATAGATTGCATACAGTAATGGCGAGGGCCAAAACAAGGATTATTGAAAACCTACAGGGCCCACGCATGGATAATTGAGTTGTACGGATGGAAAGCTGCACCTGGTCGGTGCAATTTTGTGTTTGCGACTGTTGTCAGTGAATATGCATCCTATTATGGCACTATATGCAATTCGGGGAGCGTGTTAGCGCGTGAATGTGTCGTCTAACGGCATGTGCTCAGGGCCAATAGAGAGATATTTCCCTGCTGTCTGCACCTATTGACACATTGTCCCGTCAGACGAATCCTCGCTTTGCTACTTGGTGTAAAACTTTGAATAACTAAACACATACTCATTATTCCTCTATGTCTCTGTAATCATCACCACTTACAACAGGCTTATCAGTGTCGTGGTGCATCAGGACAAGTGCCAGACATATAAATAATCAGTTAATTACTGTATTGATGCAATTGTCTCTGTTGTACAAGCAACCAGCTCTGGCAGCAGAGTGTTTAGACGCAGCCTGTGACAGGGGAGAAGCTCTTAGAGCCATTTCCAATGGATCAGAGAAGTACAAAATTGAGAGTATGATTAATTTTTCAATTTCTCTCTGCGGATATCTAATAATTGTGCCCATAGATAGCCAAGGGCTCTTATTAAACATTAACATGCAAAAAAAAAAGAAGTTAGAATCAGAAAGATGGTATTTTGGATTGAATAATGTAAAATATCTTTAGGGCAACAGGGAAAGAAGCAAACTAGTCCAGGTTTATTCTTCAAATGTTTTCCACCACTCACTAATTACTGAGCTCTTATCTGCACACTCAACACTATATTTATTTTTCCTCATTGCTAAATGCAAATTTCTCTTAACCTTTTAATAACATATACATGCCAGTAATTTTTAAAAGGAATCATTACAGGTGTCAGTTGGTCTCTGCCAGGATTGTGTTTTTAATTGGTATGTAACTCGACTGGACGGACAAGTTTTTATTTTTTAATTCAAGTTTTTGATAATTAATGTGAGGCTGTCTCCAGCATATAAATGCTCGGCTCTTTGATCTGGTAAAGGGAGAGTTGCGAGGCACGTGGTTCTTATTAAAATATACCAGCGTGATATCTCGCTGCTCTCCAGTAGAGAGACTTTGCCTTTAAGAAGCCGAGCCGTTCCACCTTTTCTCTCCCTCTCTCTTTTTGTCGTTCTCTTCGATCACTTTGCTCACTTCTACATAATATCATCTTCATCGCAGATAGCAGTGGCACAGGGGAACTGCATTTGTTGATCAGATTTGGCTTGGCTGACGCCTCCTCCCCAGAAGTATGGGGGGATGGCGCGTGTAATGCTTGCCTGAGCTCGGCCATCGCTGGCTGATTGAGTGGTCCTGCCTGTCACAGGACAAGATAACCACATCAGTAAATACTCTCCACTCCTCAGCCGCTCACCACCACCACACCGTCTCTACCAGGGGCAGCGCTGCTCTCCACACATGCATCTACTGAATTCATTCTCAGCTCTCTCTTTGTGTCAAGAGCCCAAATTGTGATGCACATTTGGTCTTATAAATCCATTTCTGTGAAGGATGCTAATAAAAGCGCATTAATACACAGCCATATTGTACCAGCTCTCTGCCTCTCCAAAGGGAATTGTGACTCAAGTTACAGTTAGCTTTTTCTTCTCAATTTGATGAGGTCTCTAGCCGGTATCGCACCACCAGACTCCGGTTTCACAGTGCGATCTTTTTGATACCCCCCCCTCTCTCTTCAAAACATCACCGGCATCGAAGACGGATTGAATTAGCGATTTGCGGTGTATTTATCTCGATCTGAGAGTAATTTCGTGCTCTCTGTCTTAGCACTCAAGCTCAATGAAAACAATAAATGGTGTCCTTATCTTCTGGAGTGAAATCAAGATAGGCGCAGGAGGCTGTGAGTTATTTGTGGTTGATTTGGAGGGGAGGGGGACAGGAAATGGACACCTCTCTCACATTACCTCCCGCCATACAGCGGGAGAAGGAGAGAGGCAGAGGGAAGGTTTTTAATCAGCAGAAAGCTGTGCTTCTAATGTAAAAGTGTCAAAGATGTGCCTTAGCCCTGCAATGAGTGAAATCTGGTCAAGTCCTGTGTTAAATTGGAAACGGGGCCGCTGGGATTCGGAGGTGAGGGGACGGGGACTCGGTGGTAGCAGCATCTTGGTCAATTATCACAGTCGCCTGTGTGCTCTGTTCTCCTCTTGAGGCCTCTCCTCGTCTGTCTGGCTCGCTACACAACCAAGAACACATGCAACCAAACAAGATCGGGGGAGTTTGAATATGAGCAAATGTTTCTAGAATGGTTCATATTTGAGTCAAAGGAATACTTCACCCACTAAATGACCGTTTGGATATCAATTACTCACCCTGTGTTACCTTGAATTCTTGAAGCAAACTGTGTTTTCTCTATTGCCTCCACGGCGAACGGAGAAAAGTCTTGATGAATTGAAGTAAATGGGAGGCCGCGTTTAACAACAGCAAAATTATATCAAAACATCTGTTTACAAACTCTCATACAACTCGTGCAGTATAATCCAAGTCTCATTAGTCCAGTCGTATGCTCACTACTTCCCAAACACATGCATTTGCGCTAAAACCTACTATTTAAACACTTACGCATAAACATTTCCACGCTTGTGCAGGCTAGCTACCCGTCTGAAGTGTTTAAAATAATAAGGTTTTAGCGAAAATGCATTGTGTTTGGGAAGTAGTGAGCATACGACTGGATAAATGAGACTTGGATTATACTGCACGAGTTTCTGTGAGAGTTTGTAAACAGATGTTTTGGTATAGTTTTGCTGTTGTTAGCCAACGACCCCCCCCCCCATTTACGTCAATTCATCAAGACCACACACTGTATATAAGAAGTGGACGTAATCACTGTGACGTCACCCATTGGTTTGTGGACTGTCGTTTTGAAGCCTCGAGTTCGGCGTTTTGGCCGTCGCCATCTTGGTTTTTGGCAACCAAAAGTGACACGAGAGGATTGAGCTATAAACTCATGTTTACAATGTTTACTGAGGTAATAAATCAAGTGAGAAGTAGGCTCATTTTTTCATAGACTTCTATACAATCTGACTTCTTTTTGCAACCAGAGGAGTCGCCCCCTGCTGGCTGTTAGAGAGAATGCAAGTTTAAGGCACTTAAGCGTTGGCTTCACTTTTCAGACCCGAAGGCAGCCGTAGGTAGGTCGTCCCTGCGATTCCGAAGTGTCTTTTTGTTTAACACGGCACCCTTACTTTACTTCAGTTCATCCAGACTTTTCTCTGTTTTTTTTTTTCTCCGTTCACATTGGAGGCATGCGATTAAAAAAAAAAAATAAAAAAAAAATAAATAAATAAATAAAAAATGTTCTTCAAGTAGTAGGCGAGTAATTGATATACTAATGGTCATTTTGTGGGTGAAGTATTCCCTCAAGTCCCTTAAGTCAAGCGTTTTGCCCAAAGATATTTGCTGTGTATCAGGTCCGCAGGTGATTCCAGGTCCTTGCTTGCTTTATAAGTCATGAATGAATAAAGTGCCGCGTGTACGCTACAGCTGCATGTCCTGGCATATCCCAGCAGCCTCTCTGGCTGGAGAGAAAAGGATCACTTCCTGGCAGGTGCGATGTGGGGAGCCACAGCTCCTGCCTTTTCGCTGACTCGCCACCCAAAAAAAAATAAAAAATTGTAACCTAGAGGAGGGGAAAAAATGAAAGTTACCCACCACTCTATTAATATGTGTGTGTTGAGTCTATTTTAACCACCTGAGCGGGAGCCAGGAAGCCGGCACGTGCCCCATATTTTATCCAGATGTTTAGGAGGGGGAAGAAAAGCCTCACAAGAGTCTCGCAATCAAAATAATTATCTTTAGGGGTGGATGTTTACAAAGTGTTAATGTGATATTCTGCAGGCGGACTAACCGAGTCTGCTTTTATGTGTTAAAAATGATAAATGCTTCTGTCTGTTAAAACACCAACACCTTTTACTTTATATAGGAGCAATGTAGTTTATAAATCTTTACAGGAACGTGTGTAGTGAGTTACTCCTCTCCTTCTACCCACTGTGAGCGGCAGACAGGACAGGCAGGAGTGGATCGGCCTCTTTGATAGACAGTCAAAGAAGCACCAGCAGTGATTCGTAGCCGAGGGGCAACAGTACTGCTGTAACCTGTCCTCTTGTCAAGCTCTCGTATCAGATGGAGGCATATTTCCATCATAATTCATACTCCACAAGATCAAGCTGCGACTTCTAATTTGATTCTGTGTTTTTAATTTATTTATTTATTACCTGATTGGGGCGAGTCAGATAGACGTTTACAGTATGTAGGCTGACGTCTAATAGAATCCACTCATTTAGCTCCGGGGGAGTTTGTTTTTGGAGCATATTAGCGTCGGCGCATTGTCGACGTTTTCTCTCAGGAATCGATGTTTAATTTGAATAATCAAAAAAAAAAAAAAAAAAGTGTGTTCTTTTTGGTTTGCGGGGACGTCGGTGTCCCAGATGAACAAAGAAGTAAATGAGGGGAAGAAAAACAGGTAATTATGCTGAACCAGTAAATGAATGACCCACTGACCCTCACTCCTAATTGATTTTGTAGAGGCAAATCGTTTTTATCACCCATTTTGATGTGTTTTTGTTAACAGTCTTTTTAGCTCCTTTTTTTTTTTCTCAAATGTAATTAATTGGTGAATAAAAAAATCAAATAGTAGAAACGGGAGGTTGGAGGACATCTGTGTCTCTTCCATTTACCAGCAGGGCAATTATAGTTGGCAGCTTGTGCGCTGTGTGTGGAATGATGTCATTTCCTGGAAGAAGAGCAAAGACTTCACCTCCCACCAGAGTCATTATCCCCACAATGTTATTTAGCTTTATTTACAGTTTTCAAAAACCATAATGCATAACATTAACATGTTGTTTGGTGGAGTAGTTAAGGCTTGTACATACACAAATTATGCAAATCAAAGAAAAAAGTCGGCAGCAGCTGTGTGTATTTCAGTTGTTCACAGAGTGGCTGCCCTGGGTCAGGCCGTCAACCTCACACACCGCTGCAAGTGTGTGGCGGTCAGCGAGCGTATGCCAAGTTGCAATGTGACGCTACGTGTGCAGGCGCACTGTCTGGGGTGATGACATGTGCTACTTTGCATGTAAATTCTTTAGCGATTCACCTCCGAGTGAACCCACCGAGAGCGATTCTGGTGCTGGCTTAAAGACAGAGGTGTGTTTTTATGACTAGGTGAGGCACGTCCTCTCCAAGGCCCTCAAGCACTGTGTCCCTCTCCCCTCCCCTTTAATCACTGTATCAACCACTCTCGTAAACTCCATGAGGTGTGTATTAGTGCGTGTGTGTTTGCTTGCGTGTGTGAAAGCCGTGTGTACGCGTCCGTGAGCATGTGCCCTTCCTTGTTTCCCCATTTTTAAACTTAATCAGCAAAAATAAAAAGCCGTTGTAAGCCGGCTCATATTAAAGAGGTGATTATTGGTAATAAATACTTTTTATACATACTTATTACAGAGGCAGTTTTCTTCTTGCGCTTAATGAGAGTAATTTGATTTGCTTGAGAGATTACAGTTTCCTAGAATTAATGCGGCAATCCCCATTCCAAGATAGAGTGAGATCTAAGATTCTTCACAGGTCGTGTGCTGCTAGATGCACCCCTCTCACATAGCAGCTAATGGAGTTGAACAGCAGTCTGTCATCCCCCCCGCCCACCCCCCTAGCAGCTCTATAGCCCACATGCCCTTGGTTTCCTGCAGTGCTTGTTGTTTGGGCTACTTCTGCCACCTGCATTTTACTTTTACCTCTTATTCACACCAACCGCTGCTAAGTGCCTCTGTCTGAAAAACAGGGGGGATGGTGATTTATTGTATATATGCAATGTTCAGTCATCAATGAAAATCCAACATCTGGACAAATTATTCACCCAATTGCACTAATTCAAATGGTTTTCAAGTTGCATCAGGAGCTTTTTTTTTGTAACTATAGTTTTTCTCCCCCGTCTATTCCCTCAGTTTGTTTAAAATTTCCATCACATGTTTATGTAAGCCCTTCAAGCTTAGTGCATAACTTAATTTGAGTTGTGATCATCTTCTCCTGCGACGTTTATTGAAGCCTGCAGCCTGCAGGTCTCAGCGCCTAAAGCTGAAGGTGGCTCAGGCAGATTGAGGGCGGCCAATTCTGTCACCGCACCGCACTCCGCATGTTAATTAAGCTTGAGGTGGTTTGGAAAAGTGCTTACACCCAAAGGACTTTTTTCACGACTTGTTAGTCCATAAACACTCCGAATTGTGAGCTGTGGATGTGGTCAGCCAATCTAATCTTAAATCCCAGACGACTACGAGGACTTCTGATGGCCTAAGATTTTATCCTCAGTGGTAGATAACGAGGGATCAGTTGTTACCTTAAAGCTACAGGAAACTCAAAATCATGAATTAATCCCTTGGGTGTTAGTTGTGTTGGTAGTGTTGCCATCAGTTCCTTGAAATGGCATCAAATGTTGAGCAATTCCCTGCTCTTCCTTAAACTCTATTACATGTACTTCCTGGTTCAGATGCTCAGTTCTGAACAGTTGGCCATTGTTTTGTCACAGATTTGGGTGGAATACTTCTCCACTGGGCTTCACCATTGATCAGTGATTGTAAGGTTCATCAATCAGCTAATTTACTTGAGAGAAACGTGCTGAAGTGTTAGTGCAGATTGCAGCAGATTTTCCAGCACTTCCACGGCAATTTACAGTGCTGTTTACTGACGAAAATCCCACTTTGCATGCAGTTTGAGTTTTTACAAATTAAATGTAAATCGGCTGCAGCTTTAGGTGGTTGTGTAACTGTTTTGTTGGCTAAGCTAGCTGCCACTGTTAGCCATGTACCGGCCCTCACTGCAAAATACAAACCTGTTTTGCCATTTATTGGGTTGTTAAATAATGTTAAATAATTTTGATGCATGTCATGTAAAGCAGGTGTCTTTTCGTTGTCATGTGGGGTTCTTCAGTTTCCATCGCTGCTGTACGCGACGGTTCACTCGTCGCCAAGGGATCAGGTGGTTTTGTAGTGTGATGTCATTAGACCGTTGGCACATGAATCTTCTTGATTGCGTTTGCATATCCTGGTGGTCAGAAAACCATGTTTCAAAACCATATTTGCACAAACATCCACTTGGACCCAAGGATGAACCGATTAGATTTTGGTGGTCAAAGGTCACTGTGACCTCACAAAACATGTTTTTGGCCATGACTCAAGAATTCATATGCTAATGATGACAATTTCACACAAACGTCTAACAGGATAAAATGATGAAGTGATGACATTTTGCACAGACATGCATGTAAACCCCAAGTTGACTGGTTGGCGGAGGTATACAATCGTGAAGCGGTAATTCTAGTTTAAGATCTGGGTTGAGTGATTAAAAAAATTGCAGTTGCTATTGACAGTAGCTGAACTATTTAAAAATGGTAGATTTGTGCAGGATGTCCCCTGTTACGCTAGTGATGGTTCTCTTTGACCAACAGTGGTCTGCAGTGTTTGAACTCCACCTTCTAGTATCGGCTCAGCTCGCTTGGAACCTCCACCGAGGTGATACCAAAACAAGTATCAGGTACTTTCCACAACTTTTGCTAATGGAAAACCAAAAAAGAATGAGTTGAGTGGACTTGAGCCGTGCCGTACCGTGAAGTGTAAATGTGGTATATGTTACCAAATAGAGCGAGGGTCTTCATCATCCTTGGTGCCAGAAGTGGCAGTCCTTTGTTTCCCCATACACCTTCCACATGTGCCTACTATGTCAATATAGATTTAAAAAAGAAATCCTTGAATAAGAAAAATATATCAGTTCTTGACCCACCTAAAAAATTGAGGCCCACCATGTGTCACATCATCTGCCTTTGAGACTATAACACATTACAGTCCAGTGTGACGGGTGATGTGTCTGACCCTGCTGGAGATTACTCCTCTTTATGGCCGGAGCAATCAGATTTTTTTTTTTTCCCTTCCTCTTTTTCTCTTCCCTTTCTTTATTCCTGGCGGCATAGGATCATATTACCCATCTTGGAATGACTTCAACAGAGACACTGCTATTCCCAGGGAGCTGTCTCTCCCCGCTGCAACTCAATCCATAGCCAATTGGACTGGCCTGTGATTTATAGAGAATCCTCTCCTTCGGAGGAACTCTCTCTCCACGCGCACACACACACACACACACACACACACACACACACACACACACACACTGGGAATTATCCCTCGGCAGCTCATGATGCGTTAGGTCTCAGGTCAGGACAGTTCAAGGCAGTGAGCATCAGTGGGAAAAGATGTACAGTCGAAAACCACAGAAAGCTTCGCCATAAAGGCCACGGTACATTAGCAAGGTACATAAAGCAAAAAATCTGTTTAGATTTTAGTTTTAGTGTCTCAATGAAACAAGATACTTTGAGAAGATACTGCCTGCTCTTTGGGCAGATGTCATTTCTAATCCATCTTCAAGGGAACAGTCAAAATGAGCTCTGGGCGGTGTCACGCTTGTTGTTTTTTATACTGATTAGCGGGATTATTCATCTACATGAGTTACTTTTTGCATCCACACACTGAGTTAATCAACGCGCCCTGTGGTGCCGAGGCTGAAGAGTGGTCAGCCTCGACAACACAGGCCATCAGTTCAGGCCCCGAGCGCTGTGACGCTCCGTGACTGCGTCTGAACAGTCGGATCCCTCTCCCCCTCTTCCTCAAGCACTATTCTATAGTTGCGTGTCGACTCTATTCATCTATATTCACCACAACTAAATTGGAAGATTTAGGGGGTTTTACTGGTCGTATCCCGGAAGTCTCGGGTGTATCAATAATGTTGAGTCCTCCGTCTATGAGACCAGGGCAGATAGAGCTTCCCATTCTAAACAATATCATTCACGCATGATAAAATCTGCTCACAGTATTCTAGGTCTCACGCTGGGTTTTTGGAAGCGCCCATTTTCCCAAGCACAACACTCCCCGCTACAAGGTGATGCAACACTTCCAACAAAGAGGCAATCGGGAGGGAGCGCGTGTTTTCTAACAGTCCGTCTAAGTACCCGGCACAGTTGGCATGCCTCTGCTCTTTTCCTCCCACTTTATCAACTTGACGGATATTATCGCTGTATTCAGTGGTGGGCATCCTGAGGCATCATATGCTCAGAACAGAAAGCTAAGGTCAGGGAGAGAGGGGCTGCTGAGATCCGCCCGCTGCATTGTTCCCAGATCGTTTTCTTTTTAGCTCATTTTATCCTCCTCTCGCTCCCATACTTCTTTTTTTTTTTTTTCAGCTTTCCCTCCATCTGCCTCTAAATGACACCTAAGCACCGACTGCTCCTCCGACTGATTTGCCTGCGTGTGACCTCCCTCCTTTAGTAGAGCCATTCACAGGCAATGCTAAAGCAGAATGCCTTGCTCTTGGCGGGTAGACAGTGACACGCGGCTGTGCGCTGATAGACTTTCCACTGGAGTGGATTAAATCAGCATCAGGCTAGTGGAGCTGATTACCCCAATATGAAAATGCAGTATCTTAATGGTACATATTTTCATGAGGCAGCCCAGTTGCCTTTCATTTTGCGGCTAATATGTCTATTCTTATGAGTCATTTACTTCTTTAATTACCTTTAGCAGCAGATGCACAATGGTGTATTAATGTGAATGATTTTTACTGCCACTTTATCATACTGAGCCTATGGAGTTGAAAGGCGTAATTGAGGTGGAAGAGCGACTCGTGAGAGGAACAATATTTAGTTGACAGCTCCTCTTGTACTCTGGGAGGGTGTTTATGAGTTTACACCGCACTAAAGCTGTAATAAACACAGTATTCCTTTTAATAATGGCGGGGGACGGAAATGCCGCTCAGTTATTTAATCATCCCGGGAAGTTGTTGTGGTATAATCAGACAACACATCGCATGTGTGTGTGTGTGTGCTCACTCGCATGTCATTGCGTGTGCACGGTGTGTGTTTTGCATGTTTTTTTTTTTGCGGGCGAGTGAAATAGCTGTTTGCAGCAAGCAAAACCTTATTTGCCGTCCTCCTCATTTGCAGCATGTGCAACTCTGGCAATCCATGTCATTTGCATGCGTGTGTGCTCGTGTTGTGTCCTGTGTGTTTTGTCTGCAGCTTGTGTACTCTTCCTTGGTGTGATTCTCTGATCGCGACCACTCTGAATAGAGGCCTTCTTTAGCCATCTGTTGTTAAGCTGCTGGCTAAGCAAGGCTGGGGAATCCAAACAAACGGCGAGCACACAGCAAACGGAAGCTGTCAGGCCCGCATAGCAGAGCTGACCTCTCCGGGTTGGAGGAGATGGGGGTGGGGAGGGGGAAAGGGGGGGGGTGACCCCTCTGTACCAGGCTCCGAGCGCCCGAACCGCCTGGTTGGGGCACTGTTTACCCTCCCCTCCGCACCTCCTGCAACCTCCGCCTCCTCACTGCTACATTTTCCCCTCTCTTTGCGTCTCCCTTTTACCTCTCTCGTCTCTGTTTCACTCTCTTCCTCCATCTGTCTGTGCCCCCCCCCACCCACCCCCCACCCCCTCCTCAATCTTTTCACTCCACTCCCTCCATCATCAGTCCTGCTTCACAGCCCCCTCTCTTCTATCTCCACTCACACTTAATAACTTTGCTTTCGTCTTGTTTTTCTTACAGTCATTTTTTTCGCCAAAAAACATTTGTCAGGGCGCTGCATTACCTGTTATGGGGAGAGAGAGGGGGGGGGGGGGGTTACACGGGGAGGTGTGTTGGACAAACAAAATGGGCTTTTTATTGAAGTCAGATTTCGTCTTATGTAAGTGCACGCACTGCCTTATTGTTTAAACGTGGATATTTGAAATGTTTAGTGTTGTCATAAATATTAATAGATTAGTTGGAAAGTGCAGCGAAGGAAGGGAATCTAATGGTTTGGAGTGGGTATAAAACGTTGATTTATTTATGTATTCTACATGAATTAGTTTGGAAATCTAAACACAGGCTGGAGAGTGTTGTTGCGAGGGCCCTGTAATGCGCAAGGTTTGAGCGTCAGGGACCTGTTTTCCATGTGGAGTGGCTTTTTGGAAATGGCATTAATTATATACTTACTGGGAAACCAGACTTTCCCTGCTTTGCATTGCAGATAAACGTCTGTGTTACTGAGGGAAAGAGAAAGAGGAAAAAAAAAAGTGCAATTAATATAAATAGACATGATCCTGGCTGCTTATCCGCTTACATGTTTAAAAATCACCCCCCGTTGAAAAAATAAAAAAATTATATGCATTTCAATTAAAATGACAAGTATTCCAAGTGAATTCCATTACTATATGTTTGCATAGTCAACACCCCGCTAACACCGTATCTGCTATCTGTCATGTTGTGAATATAGAACCAGCTTTTCTGATTTGATCGCCACTGGCTACAATAGCCCACAGAATTTATGAAATGATTGGATAACTGCTAGGGCTGTCAATCGATTATAATATTTAAATGCGATTAATCACACGTTATTTATCTGTTCAAAATGTACCTTAAAGGGAGATTTGTCAAGTATTTAATACTCTTATCAACATGGGAGTGGACAAATATGCTGCTTTATGCAAATGTATGTATATATTTATTATTGGAAGTCAATTAACAACATAAAACAATGACAAATATTGTCCAGAAACCCTCACAGGTACTGCATTTAGCATAAAAAATATGTTCAAATCATAACATGGCAAACTGCAGCCCAACAGGCAGCAACAGCTGTCAGTGTGTCAGTGTGCTGACTTGACTATGACTTGCCCCAAAACTGCATGTGATTATCATAAAGTGGGCATGTCTGTAAAGGGGAGACTCGTGGGTACCCAGAGAACCCATTTTCATTCACATATCTTGAGGTCAGAGGTCAAGGGACCCCTTTGGAAATGGCCATGCCAGTTTTTCCTCGCCAAAATTTAGCGCAAGTTTGGAGCGTTAATTAGCCTCCTTCCTGATAAGCTGGTATGGCAGGGTTGGTACCGATGGATTCCTTGGGTTTTGTAGTTTCATGTGACGTGTATCTTCACTCTATCTGTAAAACTGAGCCCGCTACAACCTAAAAAATTGCAAGTTGTATTAATGTGTTAAATAAATTATCGTTATTATCACATTAACTTTGAGAGTAACTTTGCTTTCTTGGGCCGCCTTTGGAAGGACGTTACATTAGCTTAACGTGTTAGCAACTGCTGTGGTGGAGCTGGTGAGAGAAGAACCTGGTTACCACTGACTGGGGAGCAGAGTCTTTGTAAAGGAAACAGCCAAAGTGATAAATGTCGGGTGAGTTGAGACGTGCGATCAGTCAGAAAGTCGAGCAGATAACCTTGACATTTGGGCCGCGTGGTGTCGAAGCCCCCACAGAGGGCTGCGGAGGGAGACCGGAGGGCCCCGTGTCTTCTGAGCCGGACTACATTAAGAGCTAACCTATTAGTCGTGTTGTTGCTGGCTGTCTCTGAGCCACACTCTCCCGACTAATAAAGGCTGGCAAAACGTGGCCGCTGAGTAAATACGCCGAAGCGCACACACACTCACACACACACACACGAGTGCAGAAACACACAAACAGATGCACATCTCGTTCCGTCTCTGAGTGGCCGCAGGGATCCGGTTACACCTGCTTGCACATCTTCTAGCAATTAGGAGCAATCTGCTTGAAACCATTTCACGTTCAAGGTCTTCCCCAGCTGTGGCAAGAGGAGCCGGACGTTTATAGAACTAAAGAGGTCTCTCTGTTGATGGGCCTGAACAAACAACGCCGGCCCGTTTTGTCACTGTCTGACTCCCGATGGAGACACCCTGAATGATTCCCCCCCCTCCACTCTATTTTCTCTGGACCTTTTGTCACATCCCTTTTCTATTTGTCTGTCATTTAGGAAATGTGACACGAGTGCTGTGTGTCCGTCACACTTGAGGCAAACTCTCTTTCCTTTTACACACAGTTAGATTTGGCACTGTGGGTCATTGAAGTTGCATAAAATGAGATTAAAGAGAGACCTATCTGAAATATGTCTGTTTTATGTCGTAGTGGGGGAGAAGGTGCAGCGAGGGATTCAGCAGAGAGCAGACTTGACTGTGTGGCAATGCTCTGAGCTGGGATTTGTAAGACACCCAGAGCTGGCTTTAGCAGCAGGAAACCCCAAAGCCTGTAAATAATCCACATGTGCAGACTGCACATAAAGACATCCAGTACTTAGCAGTTCCCTTATCGCAGCGTGATAGCCCAGGGACACGAGAGACGCTCCTGCCTCTATTCGTTAATATGGTGTGAAAGTAGATGCAGATAAAAAAAAAACGCCTGTTGTTTATTGAGGAAGTTGCGTTAACAGGGGGAAGAGGGTGTGAACTTTGAACACATTTGAAACGGGGGAATATAAAAGAGGACTGCAAATGACAAGGATGCAAAATTGCACCGGCTTGGTTGCTGATAAAAACCTTTGTCATATGCTGGAGGGTGTTTTCTAATCAAAAGCACCTGGAGGGTTCACTCCCTCCATGGTGTGTGTGTGTGTGTGTGTGTGTGTGTGTGTGTGTGTGTGTGTGTGTGTGTGTGTGTGTGTGTGTGTGTGTGTGTGTGTGTGTGTGTGTGTGTGTGTGTGTGTGTGTGTGTGTGTGTGTGTGTGTGTGTGTGTGTGTGTGTGTAGACCCACAAACAGCGAGCATGGTGTGTGGATGTTGGCGTCTATCTCTGCAGTTGTGTTCTAAACTCCAGTAACAAGCTTGCCTCCCAAACAAGCTCAGTTTGCGATTATAATAGGGCTGCTGCAGCCTTGTATGCTTACACACAAGATGATGTACACATCCAACACAGCGTATCACAAATCCTGCTTGTTCCTGATCTTTTTTGATTGTTATTTTTAAGTAAACTACTTTATACATTGAAAAAGTATACACTATAATAGGGGTGGGAATCACCAGAGGCCCCACGATACGATATTATCACGGTACTTAAGACACGATACGATCCTATTGCAATTTTAAACATTTTGCGATATGCTGAGTATTGCGATAAGATAGAGTATATTGCAATTATTACCTTTTTTCAACTGCAAATTATGCATTATCTGTTTATCTTATAAGATACTGTTTACACTCTGTTCATCTCAGTTTTTATTCACATATTTTACCAGTCGGTACCATGTCATGTTATGATTTGAGCATATTTTTTTATGCTACTGTAAATGCAGTACCTGTGAGGGTTTTTGGACAATATTTGTCATTGTTTTGTGTTGTTAATTTATTTCCAGTAATAAATATATACTTACATTTGCATATTTGCCCACTCCAATGTTGATAAGAGTATTAAATACTTGACAAATCTCCCTTTAAGGTACATTTTGAACAGATAAAAAATGGGCAAATTATTTGCGATTAATCTAGATTAACTATTTTAATTGATTGACAGCCCTAATATACAGTTTAAAAGTACGATTCCGTCCAGTTGACCATTTTTCCTGAACATGTTTTACTGATCAGTTTAACCTCATCTGTCACATGATTTAGACTATTATAGCACCTAGCGTAGACAGCGCGCCGTCTCCCTCCTCTCTCTGTGCCTCAGATGCCTCGTTCCTGTCATCAGCTTCCAGTTTATCCCATTTGTCTGGAGCAGCTCTTACACTTGCATGTCTATCAAGCGTCCAGTACCTTTTGAATGGAAGATCAAAAGAAGATAAATTCCAGAGGCGGAGGGAGAGGAGGAGGGGGAGGGAGAGCTCTGAAACAGAGGAGTGGGTGCTGTGTAAACATGGCAGTGACAGTTCACAATAGGTTATTTTAGCCCAGCATTAGGCCTCTCGAAGGCACGCCAGCTCCAGTGGCCTTTTGAAAATACAAACATGACGGCAACATTCCTAAACGTGGAGCCGACCTCACAACGCAGGTTCTCAGCCCGCTCGCCTTTTTGTCTCATTATTTTCTCGACCAACAACAGCCTTTTACTCATCTTGTATCTTTTGGCTTTCAAAACAAAAAAAAAGTCACATTGTGAAGTTATTACAACTCCGAGCGTATCCAGGCATGTGCTGTCAGGCAGCGATCATGTGATTTCAGTTAATTTGCCTTTTGTCTAGAAGATCATTGACTTTATTTTCCCAGTGCATGATCACATAATTATTGCCCTTACTTTAATTGGAAGAATAATTTGAATGAAGCTGTTGACATGAATAGTAGGAGGGTATGTTTCACACAATGTTGCATCATTGTTTAAATGATGTTACTACTATTTTAAAGGGTTAGTTCAAACCGATCGAGGCAGCGATAGACCAGCAGCCGCTGTCGTGTTCTGAGAGGTAAAATTACTGTTTTTGTCAAAGGAGTCTGGTGGCTTTGAAGAGAGCATAGATGGATATAACTGCTTAATTTCTCCATCGGAAAAGGCTGTCTAACGGCAAGGTAAAGTTATGAAAATATTCTAAAAATAGCGTACAGTTAAACTGATTTTTTTAGATGCCCAAAATACTTTTAGCTTCCGTGCTGGTACTCCTGTCTGTTTGTTCCAAACTGGGAGCATGCCGACTACCATCTGTTGTAGGCAATACTATGGACAAGTACCTCATACAACCCCACTTAAAAAAACAACTTTAATGTACGTGTTAATAGCCCATTGTTTTAACAGTGCACATTATTGCAGTGTCACAATATCTTTATCTACTTGTCGTAACTTCACATGAAGATGATAGTGAAGGAAGACTTCCCAGAAATGCGTCTCTTCATCCATTACTGTCTGAATATCATATCCTGTTGACTCAACTCTCTTTGTTCCAACACCCTCGGTTGTAAACCCAGACACTCGCACACACATTTCACTACATGTGTCATCAGTTACAGGGGAAAAGAAAACAGCCAACTTTGTTTACACTTCATAGTGCCCGTAATACCACGCCTTGGGCGTTGTGAATGATTCTGTTACAGCTTTTTTCTCTCTTCTTCTTTTTCTCTTGAATCTCCTTGTGAATTATCAGCGTTTTACTGTCTTAGTCATTCTAGTTCTCTTTTTCGGTTCATGATGCTGTAGTGGCAAACACGTAGTTCAACACTAGTTCATTGTAGATTATCAGAACTGCTGATGCAAAATTATGATGCAACCTCCCCCAAATTACATTAATAATTACAGCCGCGACAGCGATGCCGGTATTGTCTTCGCCTTGTGAGTCTGTGTGTGTGACATCATGGCAAAAATGTGGTCCTGTAGCGGGAACTACCACAGAGGAGGTTTTCAGTACTTTGCGAGGGGGGTTACATATTTATATCTGTCTGTCTGCGGACAGATTTTGTCAAAGCGATAGCGTTATAGCAGTTCAAGATGCAGTCAGGAAACTTTACAGGTGTGTAGTTGAGATCTAAATGAAGACAGAGTTCGAAGATCGGTGTGGTCCGAGCTAGGGATGAACCGATACAGATATCGGATATCGGTCCGATACTGACTCAAGTAGCTGGATCGGATATCAGTGACAATAGGGCCGATATATTCAATTCAATTCTATGTTTCTATACTATATACATTGTATACTGGAATTTTAATTTCTGTTTAGGTTTTGACCAATTTGTTGCTGCATTAAAAAGGTTTACACTTGAGAAGTAATTCCTGTTAATTTTGAGGATTTTGAGGAAGTTGTTGGTGCACGATTTATTATTTTAATAATAAATAACAATTCAGTAAATGTGTATCTATGTGTTTATTTGTGACAATTTGTTATACAAAGTTAGGAAAGCAATTTTTAAGTCAAGCCGGCCATTGCCTTAATCAGAATCAGGTTTATTTGCCAAGTACATACATACAAGGAAACTGAATTTGACTGAGGTTTTATGCATCTCTCTCAATGTACTTACGCAGAAATAGAAATAACCGCTACGGACAAGGACGACAAAGATGGATGAATAAAGATAAAGGATAATAGACAGGACTATTATGTACACAAGTAGTGAAACAAATATAGAATAAATGTAAAAGATGATCCATCATCCAGTCCACTTCCTCACAGCTCATTAATTAAACACTGGTATCGGATCGGTACTCGGTGTCGGCCGATACCCAAAGCCCAGGTATCGCTATCAGTATCGGGACTGAAAAAGTTGGATCAGTGCATCCCTAGTCTGAACAAGGGCGCTGGAAGTGATGGTCTCTAGTATGAATATTGTTTTAAAAAGCTGGTGATTTTGGTAACTTTTTTTTAATTGTGATTTGATGCTGAAATATCTTATTTTTAGGTTTCTTCTTTTTTTTTTAACAGAGTGGAAATCAAGGTCATTCTTTTCCCCCAAAAAATGTTAATATCTAAAAATATTCAATAACCTTTAATTTTTTTTGAATGTCAAGGACTTCCAATAACAGTTTTTATCATTTTAAAATATTGATCTGTTTCTGATTGATAATCAAGTTTCATAATGTGATCAAAGAATGTTATCGTGCTCTGTATCACTGCAAGAGGCGATGCGTTGGTAGTTTTCCGATCCCTTCCCCGCGTCAGCTCAGTTCACTTCAGGTGTTTGTTTCCGATTTTTTGACCAGATTGTAAGTCGCTCCGGAGAAAAAGCTAAATGCCTGAAATGTGAGATGTAAATATTATGTGTGGGAGTGAATCTTGCTCACATAGTTCTTAGTTTCAATTTGTACACTTTCTTTATGAGTGTGCTTGCTTGCGGTGGGGGTTCCCCCCTCAACAAATTTCAAAGCAGAGGACAATTAGGCATGCAGACTGAGATATGTTGCTCTGGTGTCATTTATCTTTACATGAGAGCTCAGACAGAGAGACAGAGAGCGGGATAATTTATGCACTTTAAAGTTAAGCATGGTTAAATGCCAGGAGTGTGGCCTCTTTGTAGCCTGCGGTCATATTTATGCCTCATGATGTCATCCGACAGCCGTGTGTTTGGGAGGGTCAACACATACACCCACACACACACACACACACAGACCATCCCATCATACAGCTGTTCTCTCAACTGTCTCTCGCCTCTCTGTCTTAAAGTATTGTCAGACTTTACTGACGCTAAGACCAACTCTCAAAGTCTTTTCATCCGTCCTCAGAGCTTTCTGTTTGCTATTTCCCTGTAGATATCTGACTTTCACACAGTCTTTCGCAGGTTTCACTCACTTGTTCACACGTCGCTCTAACTTTTTCCTCTTTTTGTGCTCTCTCTCTCTCTCTCGCACACTATCTTCTTGTTAAACATTCCATTTACTTTTAGAATTTCTTAACTTCTCAAAAAATTGGCCGTAGACCTTCTACATTGTCGGTCTGTGAGATGAGCTCGGATGTGCCCCGGCTGTTTGTTTAATTGTGGGAGCGATCGTCTGAGGAACATGGAAAGAATGAGGCCAGTTATTTACCCAGATGGTTTACTGGTGGAGGTGTGAGGCTGGCCAGCTCACTGTGGGAACGCAACGCTTGCTTTTCTTGGTATCGCTGACCGTTTTCAAGACCACTGTGTTTTTTTCCCCCTGGCTCTCTCCAGCTTTGTTTGCTCTGGATGGCATGTTTGATTATTTATCGTAAGGGAAAAGGGAGTAGCTAGAGCAATAAACATGTGACTGCACTGTATTTTGTTTTCCACTGAGAAGGCCGTGTCCTTTAACAGATATTCGAAGCGGCCACAAAGCCTTTTATTTGGTTTTGACTGAGCTAAAGGAGGATCAAAAGCGCTGATAGTGTCTTTGACCGCTTGTGTTTGCTGTAAGTGCGACTTATCAACAGATAAATATTTCTTCTGGATGGCTGCTGTTCATTTTTTTTGCGTGTCTTCTTTTGTGAATTTGTTTTGACATCTGATCATTGTTGCCGACGTGTTTGTGGAGGGTTTGTTTATGCCAGCCTTAGATTTATGATTCTGAATGGGAGAAAATATGTTGTGTGTTTGTTTGTTATCTATCAGAAGGCCAAGGGAATATTGTTGTAAGTGGATACATCTGCTCTGATAATAAGCATCAAAGTGTCCTTAAGGGACTTTTAGCATTTCTGTTGGACTGTTTTGTTTTGTTTTTAATCTTTTTTATGCATTTCTCTTTATTAGGCTCTCCAAGTGGCTCGGCAGATCCTCCTCCAGCAGCAACAACAACAACAACAGCAGCAGCAGCAGCAGCAGTCCCAGTCGCAGCAACTGCAGTCTCAACAAAACACTGGCCGCAAATCCCCCAAAGCCAACGACAAGCAGCTGAGCCTACAGGTACCGTAAAACGTGCTGTCATTCTCAGACACTCTCTTAATTATTTACCCGTGATCGTCAGATGGCTCGGTTATTTGACTTTGTGGTTGATGACATTTTTTTTTTTTTTAAACGAAGGGAACTTGTGCAACTCTCTCTAGAATAACACAGTGTGTGAGAAAAGTACAGCACTGGGCTAAGTTCACAAACAGGAAATTAAAATTGGCAGTGCAACATTTGCAGTTAGGTATGCTCGCGCACACACACAAAATCAAGCATGTGTCATCGAAATCTTGACAGATGTAGAAATGGGCGCTGTTGTGAAATATATTGGCCTGAATGTTAGAAAAGCCTCTGTGTGGCCAGTTAAGATTGGTGATTCTCAAAGTGGGGTCCGTAACACTGTGTCAGGGGGACCACAAAATAATTTGCTATAAATTATAAAACTCTGCTGTATCATTGAAAGTGTTTATCTACAGATGGGGACCATTTTCATCAATAAAACAAGCATATTTTGTCCATTACACCCTCCCACGTAAGCTTTGGGCCAATAGAAACTCTGATATGATTGGGACACACGGCAATTACTTCATTATTTTTAAGTCAGCTTTAGACTGGATGATTTTAAATATCTGGATTTATTAGGACTATGCCAGCCTCGCTACTGTTCATTTTCTGAAAGCTTTTAAAGGATCTGACGGTGTCTAGGTAGCGGTGAGGTTGCAGATTGCTGAATCTAACTGAATCTTCTCCCGTGTGCCAAGCGTGTAGGAGAACAACGGTGGCCGACGCAAAAACGCAAATGGCCCTCTTCAGAGCCAGTTGTTGTAAAAGTAGCATAGGTAACTTGGAGTGTGTCTGTGTGTATGTGGGAAGTGAGTGGTGAAGCAAGAGAGCGAGAGAGCGGCGGCATTGGGAGCGTTGACGTAGCCTTATTGACTCTGGCCCAAGCAGGAAAAGTTAACATTGTTTGGTTGGTCCATTCTGGGCAACTGTTGAAACATGGTGGACTCCGTGGAGAGGACCCGCTCTAAAGAAAATATATTGCCAAGACGTGAAATTCAATTGTTCGTTCCATTGCAACATCAGCGCCCAGCAGCAAAGCTACGCTTCCGCCATTTTGGACTGAAAGCCACTACCGGACGCCAGTAAAACGTCCGCCTACAAGTGCCGTACAAAAGTAAAACAAAATTATTTTTATTCTATTGTCATATTTTATCGAAATGGCCTGTGTTGAACAATAAAATATTATAAATATAATAATCGTTTTCAGTCCAAAATGGCCGCAGCAGAGTTTGGTCTCTCTGCTTCTATACTCTTTGCCCGCTCTCTATGTAGATAACAACGGCTCATTCTAAGGTAACAAAAACACAGTTCTTATTTTCAGGTGATTATACACTACAGAAAACATACTTATTAATATTTTATTACATTTCTGCCAATAGATCCTCCTAATTGTTACACACATTGGCTGGTCCTTTGAGATCAATTACTTGAAAAGTATCAAATGTTTTAGAATCCAAATAGTTCCAATGGCATCGAGTACAAATGGTAGTAGCATATGTTTAATCGGTGTTACGATTAAGAGGGTGTCCTTGGAATATTTTCTCCCCTGTAAGGGGTCCCTGGCCCCAAAAAAGTTTGAGAACCCCTGATTTAGATCACATGAGCTCATCCAGAATCATTCCAGTGCAGTGACACACATCAGCATGTGTTGCTGATCCTGACTTCTACAGTGGAAAGGCCTTTTTTCTTATTGACTGCACTTAGTTTAGGAGGTGAACAGCTCCGGGTAAAAGAAAGAGAAAGTGTGGAAATGAAGGAGAAGAAAAGGGAGAAGTGAGAGAGCGTCAATCCTCCCACAGAGATGTGAGTCTGGTCAAGCAGAGGAAACTCCATGCTTTCCCTGTTTGCCTTTCATCACTGCTCTGCACACAAACACACACACACAGCAGAAATAAAAGAGGAGGCAGGTCCCCACCACCAGCAGCAGGAGGTGCTATGGAGCAGCCCACGGGTGGGGTGGGTAATCCAGGTGGAGGGCTTGGAGGTGGAGTAGAGAGAGGCAAGCAAGGGGTGGGAAAGTGTGAGGGTGGGGAGAGATACAGAGGCGGCAGGACACTTATTTTTATATTTCATCTTGCTCTGCTTGTAATATGAATGGCGCTGCTTCATATCTGATGCAATATTTACGTTAATTTCAGATCAGCTGCCTCAGAGATGTGTATCTTTTGTTTGAACAAGGAGCGGTTGTTTGTGTCAGAGGGAAATCGCAAACGACTTCAGGGCATATTTGGTAATTAATACGGAGGCCCTGTTCTCTATGTGTGTACATATATAATATTTAATACCCTTACTATCCCATTGGGGGCTCTTTTTAATGAGCTATTGTAGCAGCTAGGTCTAATGTCAGGTTGTGAAAAAAGCCTCTTTGTTGTGCAGATGTCTTCGGAATAGCTCCAGAGGATGAAATATGACTGTGATGACCTTTCAGTTGTGTGCATATTTGTCAGGATTCAAATAAGTTGAAAGGATCAAACTAAACAGTTTCCCCAGCCTGCCAGGGAATTGTGCTGCAGAGGTCAACAGAGGGGACCGCAACGGCAGATTCCAGCGTACAGCCAGTTGTTGGTACATAGTGAAGTACTAGACCATCTCCTGCAGACAAAGACAAAATTAAAATTCTAATTTATTAATGTATACAGAGAGCTTGGCCAAGCTGTCACTCAGCTATTGAAAAGAGAGTCGGGCCCTTTCCCCCGCTTCCTCTCCCCTCTCCTGCCCGGCTCTTGTGAAGAGAGCACAAGGCTCGCTGTAGTATCTGACTAACGCCGCAAATTGGCTGCTCTCTAATGTTGTACGTTACATTTTGCCGGGTTATGAAAAAAGCCACATGTTCAGACAAGTGTTTGTTTATCTCTGAATTACATATTGTGCTAATTAAACACACCACATACACCACATAGCGTTCATACATAAACATCAGCGCGAGGAGGATGTATTACATTTGTTTTTCTTGTTTTTTTTTCCACTCGTGCTGGTGAGATTTCTCTCCTTTCTCTCTCACAAACACATTACCAGAGGGTTTCAGAGTCTCATCTCACTTCCTCTTTTTAAGAACAAACCCCCCCGCGCCTCGAGGAGCCCCCTTCACACAGAACATCCGCTATCTCCATCACACAGCCCGGATAATGATTCTCTGTCGAGCTGGACTGGGTCATCAAAAGACATGATCCAACAATTATGAGGCTGTGTAGTAAGCTGACACCCCATAAAAGCACCTGATCTGCGGACGGCGCTCCATTCATCTCAGCGGTCTCCCCATTAGGCACGAGGAGATGCGCGGAGAGACTTTCACTCATTTGGAGATGTGACTCACTTTCCAATTCATTCTTATTCAAGTCCAAAAAATAATGAAGCACGGTATATAAGGAACATCTGAAAAAAAAAAAATGACCTGCGTCGAGTAGTAAAGGGGGGAAAAAATATGAGTCAAACAAGCCTCAGGATCCTTGATCAGCATTAAATGGCTCTTTGGTTTTATATCTCCAACAGGGCCCCCCCCCCCCAACACCCCCCCTTGCCCCTACACCGCCCACCCCTGCCTTTGGATGAAGATGCCTCCGCTGTACACTCAGCAGCCTGGAGGCGCTTTAATCAGGCTCGATATACAAACAGCTGCCACGCACGCCGGAAAGCAGCTAAACATACTTGACTGGTCAAAAAGCCGGTAAATTACATTGACTGAATGACACGTGTGATTAAAAGAACCCATGCCGCTTTTACCTTTCCGCGCTTCACACCTACAGTGGCGCGACGACGAGAGCCGGCAACTCCCACCCCGCTAATTACCATTATCAGTGAAATGGTAGGGTTTGACTCATTAGTTCCATGTGCATTTAATTAGAGGCAGGCTGAAATTGGATTTAACTTATTACTTTTTCATGGATCACTTTCTTGTCATCACTTCAAATTGGATTGCAGCCCCAGGTAACTAATTATGCCAGCCGCAGGATCAGGAGTGGAGAAATAGGTAATTAGGAACAACACTGTAGGACCCTCGCTGATAGTCCACCAGCACCGAGGTGGGAGGAGGAGGAGGGGGGAGATTGAAGCTCGTTTGTGGCGTTGCTCGCGAGCCTCGCTGGTTAACTACAGAGATCCTACGTAGGCATCCGCCTCCGACAGGGGATTATGTGGCATTCAGCTGGGCTGGAGATGTTGTGTCAACATGGTGTCTCTGCTATCAGTGTAATGCCCAGATTATGCTTGTTTCCCATCCAGGATTGTGCCTGAGATTGGCCTTCATTATTCATGTCACTGGTACAGTGTGAGGTGTGGCCAGCAGCCAGCTGTGTGGACGCTGCATGAATGACATTGACTGGTTTCTGTCTGCAGCGCTGATTGTAATGAGAGTACATGAATGGCCCGATTCATAGCAGACAGTCTGCTTATAGAGGAAAGTATAGGAAGATGATAACGTCACTTATTGAGAGCTTTGATGTGAGGATTCTTTTTGTGAAGGATTTGAAGCTAAAAGAGCATCTCTATCCTTTGGGCTTCATTGTTTTTTTTATATTTATTGTAGTTGTGTGACGGCCTTTTGTTTTTAAATGAGAAACACTTCACTCCTCTCTGATAAATGTTGCATTGAACATTTTCATGATGTCAAAGGTGCATCACTTGTTATTCTTCAGACACAGAGAAGCTACTGATAATGTTTCGAAACCACGCCAGCAGACAATTCTCTTATCTACCAGTTGAAGCCACAATCCACACTTCTTTCTTCTCCTGTCCTTTTCTCTTCCCCTTGCTCTCTCTCTCTTTCTCTCTCTCTATCTATCTCTCTCTCTCTCTCTCTCTCTCTGTGTTTTCACACCATAGTGTACGGCCTCACAGAGGGCATCTCCAGGTCAAAAGATAATGTCTTTTCAGTTTACAGGATGAAAGCCTTTTAAGTTGTAGAGCGCCCCCCCCCTCCAACGCCCCTCCTCCCCGCGTTTGCTCTTCACATCCTTCATTTGCGGTCTGTTGGGGGGAAGCGTGATGTGACACAATCCAGGGGCCAAGCCTCTGTCTGACAGGACGGGGAGAAGCCGCCGGCTCTCTTTCTTTCTCTCCCTCTCCTACTGTTTTTGCAGTAGGCCCATGGCATTGTCCTGACACATGTATACCACAGCGCTCCAATCTGTAAGTCATTAGAGCAGTAGGCCGAAGCCTGTCAGCTGGAGCTCAGCCAGCGCTGCGGGGCGATCTGAGGCAGCATTTCGAGGTGTTCCCGCAGCCCAGCCGGCCAGTGGCCCAAAGTGGCGCGGCAGCGGTAGCCCACTGGCGAGGTGACAGTGAACACAAGACTGGATTAATGTTCTGGGTTAAGATAAAGACTCTTTACACAAGGGAGACCTGGCCAAGACAAAAGGAGTGTGTTTATATTCAGTTAAAATACGTTTGGAAGAATAAAAGAAGTGCCGAGAGACAGAAGGAGTGGCGGCACTCACTCAAAACACAAATCAAACCATTGCCAATTTCTAATTGATTCACTTAACGGCTGCTTTAAGCTTGCCAAGATTAACCGGCCTATTAAAGTTCAAATCTCTGCAGGTTGTTTCACACAGAGCAGGAGGTAATTCACAGATTATGTGGACGTAACCACTTCTACCAGCCAGCATAAGTGTTCAAAGTTTGTACCTTCTTTCAAACTGTTCGGGCTGACTTAAAGGAATAGTTTGACATTTTGGGAAATACGCTCACCTTCTAGCCAAGAGTTAGATGAGAAGATTGATACTATGCACTCATGTCTGTACAGTAAATATGTAGCCACTGCCAGCAGCCGGTTAGTTTCGCTTAGCACAAAGACTGGAAATGGGGAAACACAGAGGTTGTGTCCAAAATTCCATACTAAAATAATAATAATAATAATAACTTTATTTATATAGCACCTTTCAAAAACAAAGTTACAAAGTGCTTTACAATAAAAGCCAGATAAAAGTAATTAACATCCAGAACTAAAGATCTAAACAAGATAAAATCATATAGTTACAACAATATACCATCAGTTAAGAAAAAGCCATCAGATAAACATGCTATTTAGTACGCTAAAACAGTAAGTGAGATTTTTTAGTATGTCCGAAACTTTAGTATGAAACCAAAAGTACGCAAATTGCATACTATTTCCAGTGAAATATTAAAGTATGCAAATGCTGGATATTACGGTGGCATATGTATCCCACAATGCAGTGCAATAGTGACATAATAATAAACGGACAATTAAGATTCAGTATCAGCTTCCACTTTGCTATCAGCGTAATATAGATTTAAAATTTGTTCAGACTTTATGATTCTCAATAATCATCGTTTGGTCACATGAGGTTGCTACGGGTTACCCTGCTTACGTGTCTCCAACCGGCAAGGAGGATTTCAGGAAGTGACGTGGTAATTACAGTTCAGTGCATCTATACATACTACTGTTTATTCAAACAAACGTATGTTGAACGGTAGTACACATATTGAGTATGTAGTGCGTAATATGCGATTTCAGACGCAGCCCTAGTCTGGAGTCTGGGCAACCAGCAGAGACTCCAGGAAGTGACCACAAACCACAACGTGTATTTTTTTTTTACACTTTATACACTAGGCTTTTGTACAGATTAAACAAATGAGATGTAACGTGTTATTTAGTGAGCTTTAGAGGAGCTGGTTGGTAGATCTGGTTACTTTGGACAGAGCCAGGCTAGCTGTTTCCCTCTGTTTCCAGTCTTTGAGCTAAGCTAAGCTAACCGGCTGCTGGCTCTAGTTTCAAATTTAGCCTACGAGTGGTATCAATCTTCTCATATAACTCTTGGTTAAAGAACACAAATGTCAAACTATTCCTCTAAAAGCTGTGTTATTTTACCTGAATATACTCTTAGTTGGAATTGTCTTCTTTACCTCCAGGATGCGCTGTTGCCATCAGTATTTAAGTGAATATCGCTCCAGAATAGCTCCCCTCTCAGTCTGCAAAGTGTCTCCAACGGTAAAATCCCACAATTCATCAGTCGCGTGCGTGATCCTCAGAAGGAGTTCATCTCTTTGTGTTTGTAGAAAGTCTCAAGGTGATGCTTTAATGAAATCTCATTTTGACGCACGCGTCGCTTTGAGGTGATACAATCTGTCAGGAATGATCAGCAACAACGCCGCGGCCGGTGCTCGCGTGGAACCCCGGGATCGGGGCCGTCTCTTTTGCTGCTTGTTTTCCTTGTCATATTGTAAAAATGTATTATGTGTACTGTATAGATTAGAACCAGGTTTGGGATAATCCTGTCAGAATGAAGTCATCTGTCCCAATTCAACGCAGCCAAGCAGAAACTTGGGGGGGGGGGGGGGAGCGCTGCGTTTGGCGCTCTCTCCCAGCCAAGACGATGACTGTCGAATTGACTCCAGTCACAGCGCTGGGAGCCACTTACCATTTTCAGGACCCTCTTTTCATTTGAGGCCTGATGTTTCCCTTCAAGCACTGAACCCTCTCACCCCTCCACCCCACTCACTCATCCACCCACACACATACACACTTTCCCCTTAAAATTTTGTTGTATCTTTGTGTCATCCTCTGGCACTATATCTTGATGTCAAGCGTGTGTTGTTTGGAGTGATTCACATGCCCTTTGCGGCGGGGTGGAAGGATGGATGGATGCACAGTCAACCATAGCATTAATAAACACTAACAGCTATGCAAGGTGCAGTCAAGTCAGCATCCACTCGCACGGTGCGGTTTCTCTTTTGGTGTCGTCGTCGCACACTTTTTGACAGCTCTGCGACTCTCCATTTTCACTTTTTGTCAGGAGAAGAGAAATATTGTCTCGCTCAGAGAGATCCAGAGACAGAAGGGCCTTCGGCTAACATGAGGACATCATTTTGTTGAGTTGTGTTTTATGTTTGTGTTGGACGTTGCACAGCAAACCGTCACAGTGCTCCATGCAATTACACCCAATCTGCAGAAAGCAACATTTTAATTTTGCCTTATTCGCTCTTCATATGAATCCTCGTCTACCTCCAGGAACATTCCTGAGGAATTTTATTGGTTAGTGTTGGAAACAGGACAGGCTAACAAATACTGTTTAATATCACCACAGAAAAGGTTAGCTAAAAAGTTAATCATGGCGGTTAGCGGTGTGAGTGTGCGTCCTAGTGTTCCTTAAAAAGTGATGACGAGCCACCCACATGCTTGTACGCTGCAATAATTATAATAGTACATCTCATATGTTTGTGATTGCGTATCAAAAGCCTATAAATTACAGTATATTCACAATAATAGGTGCTTTTTATAAACCTATTTGTGGCTTCAGATTTAGTGGTCAAGTTATTTTTGTATCACCCACAAAACCATTGTTATTGCTTATTTAAATGACTGTGTAATATAGTGTCTGATTGAAATCAAAGATGACAACAAACAAGACGAGGCAGAAATTCCCCCACCTCCTTAAAATCGACGTCGTGTTCTTGTTTTGACGAAGTGAAAAACCACAGTAGACGGTTACACGCTGAAACACACAGACTCTGTTATACACTGGCTGGCATATCACCTCAGGAAATATTTTGCAAATACGGAGTTCACATGTGCTGACTAAACAATGTGTTCCTGAATGCTGAAATTATAAGTAAATAACCAAACCCATATACATAATAGACCAGAGGGGAGAGGGGGGGGGCACGGTGACTCAGGCGTGACTTACTGTAACTCCACTCTGCTTCGGGTGATAACCTCATTCACCCTAAATATGACTTATTCCAAGTATCAGAGGGAGTATCGGTAGGTTGCAGATGTGAAAAGGTGAGTTCACTGTCATGTCATACCAGTGGAAATAATACGCTTTATTTAAAACGATAAATAAAACAGAAAAAAAATAAACTAAAAGTAAAAAAATGCTGTTAAAAAAAAAAGTAAAAATAAAGCTAGTGCATCAAACTTTTATGTACTGTCAGCACTTAAAAATGAGCCCTGAATGGAAAAGATCACTTTTAGTTTTGTTATGAATAGAAATGCAGATTCCACCTCTTCATAAAGGTCTTCGTGTTGTTTTACTGCTGCAGAAATGACATAGCAGTCTCCTGTATTATGTCAGCGCAAGTGAGTGGGTCACCGAAATCAAATGTGGGTTCTTTTGCTGCAGCTTGGTGGAAAAAACAGTTGATAAGCAGAAATGCGTCCGATTCTGCCCAAAATTCGGTGTCGCCGACTACGCCAGTCTGTGCACCGATCCGATACCACAGTTTATTAACCCAGAAAAAAAATCAACTTGTTTAACTGGAAATCAATTCTTCTTCGTCGCTTCAAACCAGTAGCTTTCACTGTGCCGTCGCCCTGGATGTACCATGGCTGCCACTGGCAACTACTGTTTTAGAGCAGCGAAGAAGAACTGATTGCAGGTAGTTTGTGACAAATGAGTAATCATATCATACTGTACATGATCAGTAGTAAACAGCTGTTAAATAATAATAATAATAATAACTATATTTTTTAATCACGCTGGTACCAGAATCTGTATCGGGAAGGAAAAAATGGTATCAGAACATCTCTAATTAGTGGAGTTGAAATATAAGTAAAAGCACAAGTACCTCAAAATTGTACTCAAGTACAATTCTTGAGTAAATGTACTTTGTTATTTTCCAACATTGTTGAGAAGTTGATTGATGCTTTGTGTCTCTTCTGACTTTGACAGGGGGCACTGTTGGGATACTATAAAAAATAAAGAAGCCATAGAAAGATCACACATTATGGTGTTGTTGCTGATCTAAAAGGTATTTTCGTCGCCTTGGCGATATTATATAGAGCAGCTGTTATTTATATAGGTCCCACACCTGCCCTGCTGACTCCCACCATCAGTAAACAATGATTTACTTTACACACACACAGAGAAACAGACTGTGTTTGTTTTCTCATGACAATGGTGCAGGTCACCAGAGCCTTTCAAGAAAAGGAATGACTGCTGTTTGGTATTTGCCTCCACTTCCTCTCCACTTGTCTCCTTCTCTTTCTGTAGTAGCAGCGAAGACATGGGTTGGCATGCCGCTGCAGCTTACTCACCGGCTGCGTTCGTGGTTTTGGGAAGGCTTTGTAATTGGAGGCGAGTCGTTATCTTTAGCCAGAGCCGAGCGGAGCACAGCTCAGGCCGGGCCAGACATTAACTCATACTTTCACTCCAACTCGAGCAGGAAATATAATGTCATCCACTCTGTCATGAACACAATCGCTCAGCACTCTCTGTAAACTATCACAGGGGAGCGCCGGTTCAAGGCTCAAGGATATTGATGTTTCTCTGTGCGCAGGAAGAAGAAAAAAAAAAAAATCTATATAGCGTGTGTATCACATCGACACATATGTGTAATTATTTTACATGGCGCGGGCACCGAGGCAATGGATTAGAAAGACAGTGTGTGAGAGGAGAAGCTTGAACTGTGTGTCTGCTAAATTTATCATGAGGCCTTTGGGAGCGTTGAAATGAGAACAGTGGCCTATTACTGCTAAGAAGGTGTTTTATTGAGAATACGCCGACATGCCACCCCAGGGAGAGTGCCGGGGGAGAAGAGTGCGGCTGCAGCCTAAACCACTTTGTGCATGTGTGCGTGCGTGCAGTTGTAAGCACATGCCTGCATGTCACTTGTCTTTTTTTTTTTTTTTTTGCCGTCTTGAGGGGTGTCAGATAGAAAATAAAAGCGCCTTTTCTTCCCACTTAATTATTCACTATGATATGTATTGGAATTGTCACTTTTGACACTTGAGGTGTCCCAGTCAATAATTTATATAGGTCAGGCCAGCTTAGCAGAGCTCATTGTTAGTTATTAGCAGATGAGAGCAGTGGCTTGTTATGCAGCCGCTCTGTTTATTTTACCAGTGTGTTTGCGGACTGGAACGCGTCCCGTGAACATTCCTTCATCCTTGGCCAAGGGGTTTATAGCTGTTGATATGAGCTGTGTTTTAGAGCTCTGTTATTCAGCTCTGTGTTTATTGTCATGATAATTAACAAAGTGAGGTGTTAATCTAGCCTCACGCCTTTCCTCTAATTCTTTGTTAAGTGGGTTGCACAAGTTAGTGAACCTGCTTTTTATTGTTAAAGAAATAAAAATCTTTATGTGCTATAGAATGAAACGTACTTCTAGTTGGATTTAGAGATCTGTTCAGTTAGAAGGTAAAAATATATATATAAATGTTGTTAGGAGCCTGGCTTCTCTCGCTCTCTCTCCCGGTGAGTTCAGTAAGATCTCCAGTAGGTGGCAGGGTCCTGTTTCCCTCTCCTGCCTTTTCCCCTCACTGAGTGCACACGGGTGTTAAAGAGTGTGATGATATTATGACAGCTAATTGCTCTCATTGGGGATGGAGCTGGATGGATTGCCTGGTTCTGTAGCTGGTGTAATGTTAGCTATTAATGTAAGTGGTTTTAGCTTCGTCTGAGGCCAAATTGTAGGATAAGTGTTTAAAAACTGGAAAAAAAAAAGTTTATGCTACTGTGGTTGATTTTTATGACACACAAACTTGCCTTCAGCAACTAGTTGCGTGCTTCTGTGCAAGTGTAACATTAAGGGAGGAAATACAAAGAAAAACAAACTCGTAAATACATTAAAATAAAAATACAGCTTGGGAAATTGAAGGAAAAAAAAGTACAAAGCATCTGAGTTGTTTGTGCATTTGTTGTTTTCGGCATGTGAAATGAGTTGTGTCTTTGTTCCGGCGCTGTAAACAATTGCATTTAGCAGAACAATAAAGCGGCTGATAGCGGGGCCAGTTTTCTTTCTTTCCGCTGGATAGCTGTGTTTACTTATCTGTTGTTTAATTAAAGGGCCTCTTTTCTTTAGGCTCCCATTGTTTCAATAGCACGGCCGGAGTCCCGGCAGGGGTCAAAGGGTTAACAGCCGTCAACTGTGTCTTTTTTTTTTTCCTTTTCTTTTTTTTTTTTTTTTGAAAGGGGGCCCCCACACAAAGGCACGGGTTCACCTGCAGCCCAGCCCGAGGCTCCCTATTGTGTGGCCCCATTTGAATTGATTATGTTTAGAGGGCTGGTTGTGATTGGTGGAGAAGGGCGTGGTTGATTGGATAGTTTTGTATCTTGTCAGCCAGGGAGCAACCTTGCGCGTGCAATCTGTCTGTATCCCGAGGAAGGTTGGAGACTCCACAGCACAGCAGCGCTTGTTCTCAGCCTCCCTGCCTCCCGGTCCGTGTGTCTCTACCTCTCTCTCTCTCTCTCTCGTGCTCTCTCTCTCGCTCACTCTCTCACACACACTCTCTCTCTCTCTCTCTCTTTCCCTCGCCGCTCTGCTCTCCGCTCTGCTTCACTCCACACCGCGTGGCCCAGCACTCTGTTTACCCTGCCAGCTAAATGGAGTTTGTCAGGTTTGTCAATATGATTGATTTCTGTGATTTTTGCCTGCTTTCTTGTGTAAAAAAAATTTGACAATTTAATTTGACCGGGGAGAAGGAGAGAAGGAGGCTTCATTGTCTGTCTCATTGTTGATGTTGTATCATTGTAATTGGTTAATTCTGTCATGCAGTCTGTATGGGAGAAGCAGTTATCCGGGGTTTACTTTGCCGTCGAGACAGTTTACAGTTCTCGTCCTGACAGGGGAAGCACAGAAAGCAGGTGTCATGTACATCAGTATTGCTTTTCAAAACAAGACTGTGTGCATGAGCTGCTTCTGTTTATCTGTGTGCTGTGCTGTTGATGCTTTTTTTGAGCATTTCTCTTCTAGCAACAGTTTGTTTAGCTGTGCTTGTTTGTCAGTTACAGTATTTGGTGCCTGACCATTTACAGCAAGTTTCCGTGTGCCATTTTACGCTGTTTGTTTAGTTTTGTTTACTTTGCCGATAGTGAGCTTAAACCAGTTGAGCAGGATCCAGTACCGTACTCTATGCTGTCTGAAATATGGAACGTTTTAGGAATAACAGGACACAGGTTTGCCTTCTCTTTTACATTGTTGTTATTCTCAGAAAATTATTATTATTATTGCTGTATTGTTTTTAAAATACGTCTAACGTAAGGCATGTGAAATAGTCAGATAGTTTTTTATTGTGTTGTTCCACATTGGGTTTTGCTGTTTGTGTGTTTTATGATGATTTGCCCCTCTGGGTTAACGAGTGCTGGTCAGATTTTGCTTGCTCTCAGGCTATGGCCTGGACTAATCCTCACTCTCCTCATGGTGTCACAGTGAATTAAGACAGGCTGGCGCAGCTCTATATTTGACACCGTCACCACAAAACCACGTTGGAGACACGCTGTCACTCCAAATGTCATCGCTCGGATCTTCCTGAAAAGTTTTGAGTGTGTGTACGTTTTGTACGTGCCTGTGTTTATGTGTCTGTGTGTGTGTTGCAACAAAGGGACTGCAGAGTAGATTTAGGAGGGAAAGTTGTGGTCATTTTTTTTCTGCTGTCAAGTTTGAGTCCGATGTGACAGCTTTGAGGTTTTACACAAAAGACAGCAATTGACTTTCTGTTGTTTAACGACCTCAAGTATCTTTAGTACAATATCTTAAGTGATACACTCATGCAACTATAGAAAGGACTCACATGTGAGTCACATTTTCTACTGTTTTTGCCTGTTTGCATTCAGCCCAAACTTTTTTTGGGTGCAATGTTTCAGCACCTTGCATCAGTGCTGAGAAAGTGGGTGCCTAAAAGAAAGAGAGAAAGAAAGGAGAGATGGAGGTGATATATCGGATGGTCGAGGAGGAGGAGGAGAGCGAAGCCTAAACAGGGCAGCGTGCACCGTAATGCCGTGCAGCTGTGCCGAGACTCGCAGTTTGGGAGAGCTGGAGTGCGAGCTGATTGGGTTGACAGTTTGTAATCAAAGTTGATTTATTGTTCATTAGTAGTGCATTAGCCCTTTCAGGCAGGGGCGTTATTTGTGCAGTGGCCTGTCAAGGCGAGGGGCTGCGAGCACCTGTCATTTCTAAACCATGACATAGGCAACCAGATATTAGCTGTGTACCCGGAGAGAGGGGGGCACGCAGGGGGTAGCCGCCGGAGCCTCGCGGCTCGCTGGGATATCCTTTACAGGGACGGTCTGCGCTTTGTACTGGAGCAGGCAGGCAAGACAGAGAGGAGAGACGGGGGGAATAGTTTAGCAGTGATATAGTGAGACACCAGCTGCTCTCTGCTGTTATTTCCCCGGCTTTCCCGACTCGAACATGTTTTTACTTGAAAAAAAGGCTACTTCTTTTTTTTTAAGGGTCATTACTGCTCGGGAGTTTGTGCGTCTCTGTTTCAGATAGGAAGATTAACTCTACACTTGAGATGCCATGTGTTTCAAAGGGCTGAGATGGTAGGATAATAATGAGATTACACGGTGTGGAGTGTTTTATGGCAGAAGGTCTTCTTCACCACTCATCTCTGTCACGACCTATATATTTATAAAACAACAAGGTGCGTGATGGTATTGACATGTTGCACCTAGAAAATAAGGGTGGATTATTTGGGTCGTGTGTGGACATAAACAAGATGCAGTTAATGCTTTAAACCTGCTGCTGACACTCAGAGTATTTTTCTATATAATTGTATTAATTAGCTGTATACTTTTATACGAGTCACATAACACAACACTGTCAAGAAGCGACACAATTTGTGGCCCTCTTGTCTGCCGTCATGGAAACAAGGATTAGCTTTTTGCGTCGCTGGTGTGCAGAGAATAGAAACAATCTGCACGAGGATGTGTCAGCCATTGTCTTTTAACTACAGATTCATTTAAAAGGGATTTTAGAGGCTGTGATCTTAATTAAATCTCAACCGACTCAAATAATGCATCTGAACCGTTGCGTAACCGACCGTGCAGAGCTGGTAAACCATTAGATCACAGGGCCACGCAGTTCACCCCACAATAGTGATCTTAAGGCGTTTCCGGGAAAGGTGATAACGGTGAACGGCGGTGTGTAGGATGGTAGCTGTCGCCCTGAATTTGTAAGCCAGGTTTCAGAACTCCAAACCGCCTTGTGGCTGTGAAATACGCACTTGGAGGTGTGGCTTGAAAGGTCAAAAAGAGTGACAGGACAGTGAGTCACACGGCGAAATGTAATGAAGCACGTAGGGTTTTTTTTGTGAATATTTTTTTTTTAATATTTGAAAATGCTCACTTCTAGAAATATATAGCTGAATCAGTGTTATTTTAATATTATTTTTATTTAATTTATTATTATTTTTATTGATTTTTTTCATACATTTTTTGAAAAACAAAGTAAATTTGGAGTGCTGTACTAAAACATGATGGTTATGCAGAGGATGGTGTGTGTGTTTGTTTGTGTGTGTGTGTTGGGGAGGGGGGGGGGGGGGGCTGTGTGCTCTCCCCTCAGCAGTGGTCACCTGCAGCCTCCAGTGTGGGAAACAGCGTCCAGCTCGCAGCTCAGCTGTTATTGTTGGGGCGAGAGCTCGCTCACTCCGCCGCGCAGTTTGTTTGTTTAAACCCGACACTGGGACCAGCTCCGGCGAAGAAAACCTGTTTGTTTGTAGTCGAAAAAGTTAATTAAAATGCAATCTTAACTTTTGTTTTTACAGTTGCTCAAATAATTTGAGCCCCCCCTCACATCCCCCTACTCCCTAATTCAGAATATTTAGTGTATGGTGAACAGAGACAAAATGTGGCTGTGATTATCCTGTTTATGTGAACTGTAAACATTTTTAAAACAGCTTGATTGTGGATGACGAGGAAGGAATAATGGAGGTATTAACACATGTAGGGATGGGTAGTTCTGTCCTGCTTTTAAATTTTTTTTAGGCTTACTGAAGAATCTGGGATCTTAAATGTTTTTTTTATGTTTTGTATCAATTTATACACCAAGATGTTATTATTATTATTTTTATTAGGGGAAAAGGGTATCGCTGTGAATACACTGCGTCTATATTTTTTTATTTTAGAGGGGAATAAATGCTCTCCACCTCAGAGATTTCAATCAACCTGAATGGATAATGTGGAATTAGTCTTTCCAGTCTTGTCGACGACTAATTATGTTCACACATCACTTAAGTACAATAGCTCCCGTGAAATCCTCATTCCGGCTACATTTTCATGCAGGAGATCACAGTCGGGATGGGAAGTCGTTTCCTTTGCGCCACTGCAGGCCGAGGTAAAACAACAGCATCAAACGGACCGGGCTCGGTGATTTCTCCAGGGCCTGTTATTTCTTTTTTTTTTTTACTTCTCCATTCCATTTGATGCCCCAACAAAACAAGATGACCCCAGGGAGCATGAATGAAAATTTGATAATTCTCCTCTTTTTTTTTTCTTCCTTTTTTATTTCAGCCAAGCTGCACCTTTTGCGTCCAGCGTGTGTCGGTCTCACTGACATTCACCTCCTTGTCCCTCATTTCTGTTCCTCTTAATTGCCTCAGAGCCGAGGAAAGGGGGGGATATCTTCACCCCTTCTCCTTCTCACCGGGCTTTGACCTCTGACTTGTGATAGGAGGGGGAGCGTCTTCATTAACTCTGAATCAGTGACTCTCTAACGTTTTCAGATGTGCGGTTTGTGTTCCCTCGTTAGATTATCATATTTTGCGCCTTTTCTCTTGAAGTTGGCTTACTGGAGGTGCCCTTTAATGCCAAATGCTTTCTATAGCGTGTGTGTTGATGCACGGTCAGAGGTGGTGCAGCATGAAGGATATGAACGATCCCTATCTTTGACCAAAGGACTGTTTTGTTTTAATAATAACTGTTTTAAAAAAACACCTTTAAAATGTTTAGATTAATCATGATTTTATTTCTGTTTTATTCCATATACATTTTTATGCTGAATACACAGTGCCAGTACTTTCTTACTCTATATGGAAAATGTGCTCCTCATATACAGTATGTTATGGGCTGCACATGTGCCTGTATGTGCTTGTGACAGTTAACATGCCACAGTTGAGATTTGTGCAAGTGTGTGTGTGTGTTTGGCCAGCAGGCCCGTGCTGGTACAGTATATTGCCTCCAGTCACTCTGCAGCTGTGTGAGAACGTTCCAGGTTTTTGAATGTTTATGTACGGGGAGGCACCTGGAGAGCACCACACCTTCGCGAAATTCATAAACGTCAGCTATTTCTGGCATCCTCAGAATGTCCTCTTTTTTCGCACCCTCATATCGGCGGAGCATATTAGAGCTGGGCTCAGTGGATCCCTCCAGTTATTAGCCCAGCACGAGACTATCTTTAGGAGGTGATATATATTTTTGCGGATCATCTGGAGTCATGATGTTATCCCAGAGATAAGGGAGTGCACCATATGGGAGTGCTCTAAATGGCGACTGGCGTCCTGTGTTTGCGTTAAATGGGCATGATACAGCGGCCAGGGCAATATTTTTCAGTTAAAGTGCTCCCTCCCGCCCTTCCTCTCAATAGGATCCAGTCTTAGGCAGATTTTCACTCCTTCAGCACAGGATTAAATGGTAGTAGTTACATTGATCAATAGGTTAAGAAGCGTACAATCCCTCTTGCTGCTAATGACCTCAGTAGTAATGGGTAATAAAATGGGGGTCTGTAATAGCCTCTTGCTGGTGCACAGAGGAAGCTGCTGTAGCTGTAGTTACTGTGAGCCAGACGTGTGAAACCATGATGAGATATACACCCAAGGTGTAAAGAATTAAGACGGTTAAATTGAAAGGAAATCTCGGTGTCGTTTGTAATGAAATTGGCAGCTATTGAGAGCTGAAGTGTGTAAAATCTCTGTGTTAAGTTTGCTGCACATCACACTCTATATAATATGGCATGACAAAATGATTATACATTTTGAAAATAAGGCTAAATTTACAGCTTTAACACGGTAGTAAAAAATAGAGCATGACAAGTATGGAGTAGATTTTTAATGCACGCAGTTAAAGCAAAGCTTCAAAAGAAAAAAAAAGGGAGGGGGGGGGCGTTATTATTTATCCTCGGTGTGCGTGGGGGGTAAATGTCATGTTTAGACGGGGACTATATATCACATCACGTATGGCGCTTGCATGTCAGCAAAGACAGGGGCTGCTCGGCTTGACCTTCAAAATAGTTCATCAAAATTAGCGATGCCCAGAAAAAAAAAAAAAAAAGGACTTCAGTGGATAATGACTGTGAAATTAGGAAATGGGAGGCCGGGGCTATGCAAATGACAGGACAAGTCATGTGCAAAAGTCAAGATGAACTGCATATTAAGACATAATACAGGGGGGAATTAATATTGCATTTTCCTCCTCCTCGCGCTCCCCTACGCCCGGCGCTGGAGATGAGAAATGTGAAGTGTGTGTTAGTCCTGGGTGGGGCTGAGCCTCAAGAACGCGGCACGGCGGAGTCTGGCACCGCTCTATAAAGTTAACGGAGAGCATCAAAGCCGGTCCGTCCTATTTGACACCGCTGCCCTTTCCTGTGCATTTGCAGTACAAGCTGTTCATTATGGCAGCGCTTTGTTTGTGTTTTATGCTACAGTGGGGAGAGCGAATGAGGCGATATGCATGCAGGGCGTGTGTCGAGAAAAGCCCCTTCGTTACCGGACGAGGTTCTAAACAGCGGAATTACATTCGGAAAATGCATGAAAAATTCAAAAGGGTCGTCATTAGCTATAAGGCGGCCACACAATTTGGGTAACCTTGGTGGAGACAGACCGTCACTGACAGACTCTCCGCTCTATCAGCTGCTGACATCAGCCTGAGAGATACAAAGCACATTTTAACACACACACTTATGCACATACATTACTAATGTATACCACGTACACAAAAAAGGAACGATCGCCACAACATGTTAACAACGCAGCACTATCGGGCACATCTGAGCTGCTGTTTGTCATCCGAATGTCAAGGAAAGGAGCTTTTAATGGTATTGCACATCATAGCGGTGAGTGGCAGCATCCAGACACACTCCGAGTCCCCTACGCCGCCGGAGCAATTAAGGCACCCTGACAACTGTGGGGGCTCCTCCGGTGTCACAACAAATCACTTGTTTTGAGGAGTCATGCACTCACACCTTTCTGCTGGGAGTTAGTTAGGAGGCCCGCGCGTTCTTCACCGTGGCTCCTCCTCCAGGCACTCTGCATCTTCACAATAATAGATCGCTGTTGACAGCGTCTCTAATGAAATGTTCTCACATGACATGTCTCGTGTGCGACGAGCGAACCGCAGCATTTTTCGAGGCAATCTTTCACGTCCTCAGGTACGGCACGTCGTGTAAACGGCGAGCTCTCAGCAGATGCGGATCATATCCGATGGTGTTGAGGGGTTGTGTGTGTGTGTGTGTGTGTGTGTGAGAGGGGAAGGTCGGAGGATGGAGGTCGGGGTGGATGCGCTGGCCCCCTTTACTCCACAGGCATGATCCACGCCTGGCTGTTTCTCGTGTCCTTTAGCCCGCCTCAGTCTGGTGTGGTGTCATAACGGTTAGAGGGGTTGAAATGTGTGTGTTTGTTGGAGGGTGTGTGCAGTTTGTAACACATCAAGATGACACTTGAGATGAATTTTTAGAATCCAGTCAAAAGCGAGGGGCCATTTTATATACTGTATATATTACATGATTTATATATACTTTTGTTGAGCCACATTTATCCCTGGCAAGTCATCAGCCTTCACTTTTTTTCCATAAGTTTGTCTAGAGAATGGTTCCAGGGGTGGGAATCACCAGAGGCCCCATTATACGATACTATCACGATACGATCTTATTGCGATTTTAAACATTTTAGTATATTGCGATTTATTACCCTTTTTCAACTGCAAATTTTGCAGTTCGTCAACATCAATTTGATCTAATAAGATACGGTTTTCACTCTGTTCATCTCACATGTTTTCACATTCACATATCTTGAGGTCAGAGGTCAAGGGACCCCTTTGACAATGGCCATGCCAGTTTTTCCTCGCCAAAATTTAGTGTAACTTCAGAGCGTTATTTAGTGTTCTTCCCGACAAGCTAAACTTGTTGGTACCAATCGATTCCTTAGGTTTTCTATAGGGCTGTCAATCGATTAAAATAGTTAATCGCCAATTAATCGCACATTTTTTATCTGTTCAAAATGTAACTTAAAGGGAGATTTGTCAAGTATTTAATACTCTTATCAACATGGGAGTGGACAAATATGCTGCTTTATGCAAATGTATGTATATTTTTATTACTGGAAATCAATTAACAACACAAAACAATGAGTAATATTGTCCAGAAACCCTGGTGGAAACAGGTTCTGCATGTAGCATAAAAAATATGCTCAAATCCTAACATGGCAAACTGAAGCCCAACAGGCAACAACAGCTGTCAGTGTGTCAGTGTGCTGACTTGACTATGACTTGCCCCAAACTGCATGTCATTATCATAAAGTGGGCATGTCTGTAAAGGGGAGACTCGTGGGTACCCATAGAACCCATTTTCATTCACATATCTTGAGGTCAGAGGTCAAGGGACCCCTTTGAAAATGGCCATGCCAGTTTTTCCTCGCCAAAATTTAGTGTAAGTTTGGAGTGTTATTTATCCTCCTTCGGTTGGTACCAATGGATCCTTTAGGTTTTCTAGTTTCATATGATACCAGTATTTTCACTCCAACTTTAAAACTGAGCCCGCTACAACCTAAAAATCGAAAGTTGCGTTAATGCATTACAGAAATTAGTGGCATAAAACAAATTTGCGTTATTATCCTGTTAACTTTGACAGCCCTTGTATCGATATATTGCCACGCGAAATATCGCGATACTATGCTGTATCGATTTCTTCCCCCACCCCTAAATGGTTTGCTTTTTGTATCCTGCATTAATTCTCTACTGTATTAGTGGACTTTTTTTGACATCCATCCACTCTTTTTGTGTGTCTGTGCAGGTTCCAGTTTCAGTTGCTATGATGACACCTCAAGTGATAACTCCACAGCAGATGCAGCAAATCCTTCAGCAGCAAGTCCTGAGCCCTCAGCAGCTCCAGGTTCTCCTCCAGCAGCAGCAGGCCCTCATGTTACAGCAGGTAATGTACATCTGACATTCACCTCATGAATCATTTTATCTGGAAAAAAAAATCGTCTTACAGAGATAAATTCCCTTTGAGCTGCTTTTCTTTCCCCAAAGCCTCAAAGACAACATCCCTCAAAGTATTGAAAATCCGACTGACAGACTTTCACTCACATGTCGCCTTCCCGTCTCTTCTGCAGCAGCAACTCCAAGAGTTCTACAAGAAGCAGCAGGAACAGCTCCACCTCCAGCTTTTACAGCAGCAGCAGCAGCAGCATGCAGGCAGCAAGCAGAGCAAAGAGGTAGGCTGACATCACTCCAACCGCCTGCCATTACCAAACCCGTTGGCCAGACGGAGCATGGAAGGCATGTGTGCTCCCTCCCTCAACCCCATCTGCTTCCAGACTGTGGTTAAAGTAGAGAGGAGAGGGGTGGGGGGGAATCAAGTGCACTCATGCTTCTGATTAGCATGTCAGACTTGCTGGATAAATGGTAACAACCGACTGATACTGTGCTGAGAATACAGCGTCTCTTTTTCTCTCCGCGTTAAATGTGTGATATTTTATAGAAGCCCATTGTTTTAGATTTTCAAGTAAACAAGTGTCCTGTGCAACAAAGAGATGACCGCTCCTGTGAGCCGCGTGTAGGACATAATGAAAGGCAGAAAGGCAGGAACAGGGAGCATATAAATCTGAGAGGCTTTTCTCGGTAATTAACATGGAAATGGCAGAGGAAGAGAAGGCATGTAATTGTGAGATATCAGTGCAGAGAGCGCTCCCAGCTTTGTTGCCTGTGTTGAGTTTTTTTTTTTTTTCTTCCTCTCCATCTTTGCTCCCTCCAGTACGGCGGGGCTTGCTCATAGGCAGCAGCTTAATGCGTGTTAATGACTGGAGGATACAGGCATCACTGTGGACAAAAGCAAATTATTATTGTGCGGTCAGAAGAAGTTCAAAGACAATCTGGGAATTTCTTCCCTTGTCCCCGTTGAGTTCCATGTTTGGGGAGCGGAGGAAGAAAATTAAGCCCGATGTTAAGAAGCAAGAGACACACACATCCACGCGTCTTCACACACACACACACACACACACACGTCCGCGTCCTGTCGAAGCTCCCAACTTCAAAGTCGTAGCTCCCTAATTAATGAACTGCGGGCTTCAGTTTGGACAAGTTGTGGCGTGATGCTCCCATAAATCAACATGACAGCAGAGCTCCTCGGCCTCAGATAGGGCCTGTCACCAAGTCGCATCTGATGTAAACACTAGGAGGGGAGGAGGGGGAGGAGGGGGGGGGGCGGGGGGGGGGGCAAGGAGGTGCAATTGATCAGTTGAATGGAGCATGAGAATAAAAGAAGAAACAACTTTTGAAGCATATTATGTATGATCACAGGAAATGGATGCAGCCTCGAGAGGCTCTCCCCCTCCGCCGATGTTTTCTTTCTCTCCCCATCGCTCTTTTTTTTTTCAGTCCCATTTCTCGCAGCCATCAAAAGACAGAATAAGAATTATGCAGCGACTCCCCTGTGGCTGCCAGACAATAACCCCCTGTTGTTGCTTTGTGCCTCTTTTATTTTAAAGACATCAAAATTTAGTTTTTCAAAGATCTTTAACTTTATATTTGAAGCTCGACAATAAAGGCCTGCCAGTGTCACTCTTTATCATTTGTCAGGGACTGTATTTTTCGCTCCCTCGTGCCACTTCTTGTTAACCTCTTATTTGGTCTATTGGGTCTGGGGGTTTTTAATGTGTCTGCATGCTGGGAGCGCACAGGAGCTCCTGTCAGCTGATGGGACCAGAAGAAGGAAAAAAAAAAAGAAACATGTGAAAGGGGGAGAGAGTTAAATTCATTTGCAATACTTGATTTTTCTTTCTTCCTTTTTTTTTTATTCTCTTCTTCAGAACAGCCGCCCTCTATTTATTTAGCGTTTTGATGAAAGACATTGTTCCTTGTGAACTCCCACCCCCGTAGCACTATTATCTTTGTCTCAGGCTGTCAGGGAGGAGCTGGAGAACAGAAGACCACTGAAGACATGAGAAACTTTTCTCACACTGATGGAAGGGGGGAAAAAGAACCATCCACCTTTTACATTAATAGGAGAGATCACAGGCCACCTGCATCTCAAATCTCACTGAAAACCCTGTGAGATCTCTACCCTGTCTCTCTCTCTCTCTCTTTGCTCTTATTTTGGGTTAGATCACGCATGAGCCTGTGAATGAATGTGGTTCCTCCTCAATTATGACCCTCCGCTGCCACTGTCAGAGCTCCTTCCTCCCCTGATTGATCCAATGAGACGACCCCGCTCGCTGTAATAGACCAGTGCTGCCCCAGAGCTTTATATTTAGTGATGGAGCAGCAGGCACAGCTTCTTAAATGTGAATATTTTCCAGTTTCTTTACTCCTCTATGACAATAAACTGAATATCTTTGAGTTGTGGACAACACCGGACATTTGAGGATGTCATCTTGGGCTTTGGGAAACACTGATCAACATTTTTCACCATTTTATAGACCAAACAACTAATTGAGGAAAATAATCGACAGATTACTGCTCAATTATGACCCTCCGCTGCCACTGTCAAAGCTCCCTCCTCCCCTGATTGATCCAATGAGACGACCCCGCTCGCTGTAATAGACCAGTGCTGCCCCAGAGCTTTTATTTTTAGTGAGCCGGTGCCGGAGCAGGAGGAGGGAGAGGAAGGGAGAGGAAGGCCACTAGACCCTTTTGACAAGCCGAACGGGGGTGGGCGGAGGGGACACGTTTTATCTGGCCGTTTCAGAGCCGCCAGCGAGTGACCTGACAGCCGCGTTGCACCGAGACCTTTTTTGTATGCACTCAATTGTGAGAAGTAAACAAAGTGGCGTATCCTGTGTTTGGTAACAGGGTGCGGTGCACAGCTTGGCAGCCCCTGCACGGATTTTAGTTCCCCCCTCCCCCCCCCCCCCCCCTCTCCTCCCAACCGCTTCACAACTGGCCTTGTGTACTCATAAACAGGCCCAGTATCCTGTTGAGTCTCAGGCATCCTTATCTATAAGAACAAACAAAAGGTGTCCTGATGGAGGTTGTTGTTTAAATGATAATAATTATAATAAAATAATAGACATTTTTAGGGCTGCAACTAACAATTATTTTCATTGTCGATTAATCTGTTGATTATTTTCTTGATTAATCGATTCGTTTTTTGGTCTATAAAATGTCGGAAAATGGTGAAAAGTGTTGATCAGTGTTTCCCAAAACAAAAGATGACATCCTTAAAATGTCTTGTTTTGTCCACATCTCAAAGATATTCAGTTTACTGTCAAAGAGGAGTAAAGAAACCAGAAAATACTCACATTTAAGAAGTAGGGCTGTGTATTGGCTAGAATATGGCGATACTTATGCGTATTACGATACAGGAGTTACGATTCAATATATTGCGATACTATAAGCAAGGTGATATATTGTGATTTTTAATCTAATTTTAGGAAAACTGTTATAGTATAAAAAACACAACACATATGCATGAAATCTGAGTAAAAAAGGGTGTGTTTTTTTTTAACATCCAACATCATAGCACTACTTTGAGAGGGTACATGCATTGCAAGGGCGCATCTCCTTGCAAATGAAATAAGATATTGACTGAGTTAATCTTTGCATTTAAACTATTAATTAAAAACCGATAGTGTTTTTTAGAATTGATACTGTATCACAAAACATAATGTTGTGATATCAGATTTTTTTGATATTTTCTTACACTCCTCTTAAGAAGATGGAATCAGAGAATATTTACCTTTTTTTTCTTAAAAAATTACTCAAACCGATAAATCGATTATCAAAATAGTTGGCGATTGATTTAATAGTGACAACTAATTGATTAATCGTTGCAGCTCTAGACATTTTGGGTGAGTTGATTCGTCGAGAGCGGAGATTGATGAAAGGGTTGAAAGTCATCTCTCTCCTCCGTACCCCTGTTATCTAAATAACATCTCTCATTTGTTTTGACTCATAGGAGATTGGGGATATTAGATAATTTCCTTCTATTTATTATTCTGACTTTCTTTTTCTCCTTTCCATTTTCTCCTCTGCTCTCATATCACTGTTTTCATCCTATCAAAGTTCACACATTTCACTCACCAGAGCCAAAAAAATGTTCCCCCCCTCCTAACCCTTAAATCAGTACCAGCACCAGCTTTTCATTAAAAGCTCCTTGATGAAACAGCCGCAGCACAGTTAGATCAACAAAACAGTCGGTCCACAGTGTGTGACTGAACAAAGCTGGCTGCGCTGGTCGGGGGGGAAGAGCGTATCCCTGAGCTCAGCGCCATGCCTCGGAGAGTTGTGAGAGTTGCTAGGGTGGTTATTAAGCACTCTGATTTAGTCACACGTTGTTTGCTGAATTATGAATGGCTGTAATTAAATTCCTGTGGCTCTTATTATGAATGATTAACTATGTTGTTTCATTGTTTGTCATTTGCCTCCCGACTCCTCGTTAATTAAGAGAGAGAGAGATGTATACTCTACCTGTCTTAAGTGGGCCCAGACAAAACCCACACTAACGGCAAAAATCTGGAAAATTACCCCGCGCTAGTGTGTGTTCACAATCCATTAACTTTGTTTTTTGTTTTTTTTTACGACTGTTGTTCTAAAGCGTTGCATTTTACGACCTATGAACTCTGCGGCCTCGAACTTCAAAATATTTCACTTCAACGGCGTATACGAATTCAGTTATGCACAAACCTGAAATTCAGCTTTACATGTTTGCACTGGCTGTTATGCTTCGATATTTATATGTTTGCTGATGGTGTGCCCCTCTATCTTTGTGTTTGTGTGTGTGTGTGTGTGTGTGTGTGTGTGTGCCACCAGCAGCAGGTGTCACCACAGCAGTTGGCCTTCCAGCAGCAGCTCCTGCAGGTCCAGCAGGTCCAGCAGCAGCATCTGCTCAACCTTCAGAGGCAAGGGCTGCTCACGATCCAGCCCGGACAGACCGGCCTGCCGCTGCACTCCCTCACTCAGGGTCAGTACCTCTAATATCACACAGCACCGTACTGAGCTACCTGCCCCCTGCACTTTGTCAAATCTCCTGTCCATCAGTCCTCAACTCCTCAACGGGAGTATTTTTGGTAACAAAACGATGTCTAGGGATGATCCAACACTTGTTTTACCTCTAATATATTTGGAAGTGCTAAAATGTGTTTGCCGGAAGACTTAGTCTGATACATAGAGCCCAGTTTTTGAACGGCTCCGGGTCCAGAAGTGAACATCCCATTCATTCACTCCATTGACTTTTCAGAAAATCCTTATATAAAAAGTTTTAAGCATTGAACCAAGCCAACCAGCTACGAGATGAATCCTGACCATAAAACATTTGATTTGGAGCAAAAAAACCATTGGAAAATAGGAAAAAGGCAAAGGTACAAGACTGTGTACATAATAATTTTAAGAGTGAAGGAACTACTCCTCCCATAAACCATTGCGAATGGCAAACTGTCTCTCCGCCTCTTGAAACTCCCAAAAAACAGGAGCATATACCATGGTTTCACAATCTCGTAGCTCGTGGATGGCCGTGGATGGTTACGACATTATGGCGAATAATCAAATCCACGATTTAGAATATGAATGGGATTTTCTCCTCCGGGACCTTACTGTTGAGCACTATATGACAAAAACAATGGAGATTAGGGTTATGCTAATACATCTGTTTATTGATATATTGGTTGATCCTGGCCTCGTATTTAAAACTCCCATATTGGAGGTCATGTTGATTTCCTCCACCTGTTATTATGGTAGTTGTTCCCTGAACACAGCTTGTGACTGTGTTTTTATAATAGAGCAAAATTGTTAAAATATCTAACCAGAAAAAGTATTCAGTTGTAGTGGAGGAGGCCTTTAACAAGGCACAGTGACAACCTGCTACAGTATTGGTGTGGCATTGGGACGTTTATGAAAAGGTATGGAGCACAAATCGAACATACAGTGATAACAAAACCTTGGCACACTGCATTGCTAAAGTACAACAAATGTTACTTAAACAAAGGAAGGACATTCTTCAAAATGGCAGCTAGTTTACAAATAACTTATCTGATTGTAAAAACAAAATTAATTTAAAAATAGATGGACGGTTTAAATAGTACTTTGGCAAACACCTTTCTCTTTAATTCATTTTGCTTACATTCAAACAAAATATGAAACTCGTCTCCCAAGCGATTGTCATTACAAAGGTTGCAGATCCTCTGGTTTCTATCCAACGCTTTATATCTTCTAATGACCTGAATTCTGGTGTTGTTATAAATAGACTTTTGGTTTTCAAACAGACACTTTTCCAATTTAAACTCTTGTTGGAGTTCTGCATAAACATCACATGATGTCATACTTCTGAGCTCACTTTGCCACCTCAGATACCAGTTTTACCAAACAATCTATTTTAACATTGCAGCTTGTGTAGGTGTCTATTCAAAGTGGTTTCATCTGTTATAAGTTTGCTTAGTCAAAGTGAACAAAGCACTACTTTAGTACGTAACCACATAGTGTTTCACAGGCTCAGGACACACCTACTGTAAATCCTCACTCAACACTAACTTACTAAGTGGCATCTTGTGCCTCTTGTCCGGCTCCACTGTTTACTGCAGCGGGATTGTGGTGTGCTACACCTCGTTTATTACCAGCCTGGACTTTAGAAATAAAACGTCCAACTGTTCAGAGTGTCCTTGAACTCTCCGTCCTGCGCCTGTGATTGGCATCCTGGTGGCAGCCTCCTTCAGCCTGAAGGAAGACTGGATCTATTGTTCGTAAACTGCCAGTGAACTTGTCATTGTGAAACGGCCTGTTACTTGATAGGGAGTCAATACTTGTTGTTTGGCCAGGCAGGAAGTTTATTTCTTTATTTATTCTTTAATATTTTGTTAAGGAGTGGTCCCCCTTTTGACAAAGACGCCGTCATGCGGGTTTTAGAACATGACATTGACTATTCATTCCCAGCTAAGACAAACAGTTTTGAAATAACAAGATAAGGGCGATAAAAACGGGAGGGAAGGGGGGGGGGGGGTGCTTAGGTAATAGGCAAACACAAACAGGGTTTGTACAGTGGTGTTATTGTTTGGACTGGGTATGGAATCACTCATCCACCCGCAGACGATTGCCATGGGCACAGGCGTGGAGCTCTGCTGCCGTGTTGTGCTGAATTGCTGTGTGTCAGATGTCTGGCAAACACACTCACACCCCTTGAGTAAAGCGTCATGTGGTGATATGGCCAGGTACTGTACTCTTGATAGATTTCACAACAGTCCCAGAACATCCTGTTTATACTGTGTCATCATTAAATAACTCCAAGGCTTCTCACCTTATCAAAAGAGTATTGAATTTATCTTTTCACCTTTTCATTTTGCAATACGCTTTGTCAGGGCTGCACTGTAAATTCTATTGAAACAATGATTTAAATCATTAATTGCATTAACAGAGAGGATTCATGCATCACATTACGTGTTTAATTTCTCTCGAAGTACTCAGATATTCTACTCTAAGTAAAAGTAGTAGTACCACAGTGTAGAAATTCTCTGTTGCAAGTAAAAGTCCTCCATTCAAAATGTTACTCAAGTAAAAAAACTTACAAACTAGGGCTGTCAATCGATTAAAATAGTTAATAGCAATTATTCACAAATTAATCACACATTGTTTTATCTGTTCAAAATGTGCCTTAAAGGGAGATTTATCAAGTATTTAATACTCTTATCAACATGGGAGTGGGGAAATATGCTTGCTTTATGTAAATGTATGTATATATTTATTATTGGAAATCAATTAACAACACAAAACAATGACAGATATTGTCCAGAAGCCCTCACAGGTACTGCATTTAGCATAACAAAATAACAGGCAACAACAGCTGTCAGTGTGTCAGTGTGTTGACTCGACTATGACTTGCCCCAAACTGCATGTGATTATCATAAAGTGGGCATGTCTGTAAAGGGGAGACTCGTGGGTACCAATAGAACACATTTTCGTTCACATATCTTGAGGTCAGAGGTCAAGGGACAAAGTTTAAGTACTCATTCATTTTGCAGAATAGCCCATTTCAGAATAATGTCTATTATATTATTAGATTATAAATATCGATGCATTAATGTGTTTGATGCAGCTGGTAAAGTTGGAATACATTTAATTACTTTATATACTGCTGGTTAGCTTGTGAATTTACTCCAGGTATCAATAAAGAAGTCTTATTTTATCTTAACCTACAATAATAGATCATAATTTACGTGTTGATTATATTTCATATGATTAATCTGAATCTGTAAGTAACTTAAAGTAATTAAATAAATGTAATGGACTAAAAAGAACAATATTTACCTCTGAGATGTAGTGGAGTAGAAGTAGAAAGTAGCATAAAATGGAAATACTCAAGTGAAGTACAAGTACTTAAAAAATGTACTCAAGTACTGTACTTGAGTACATGTACTTAGTTACTTTCTACCACTGGTTGTATCAACACATGACAAAAGATCATTGGAGCCTCCTGCAGTGCATCAAGCTACGATACCATAAGGTGTCGTACAAATAATGAAATTACGCAAGAAATATTTCTAGTTGAAGAATCATTAGAGGTAATTTTACTTTTAATTCTGAGTAAGAAAAGGATTTTAATTTTCTGAGGGATTTTCCACCCTCAATAATGTAGGCTATTAAAAATAATTGTCTTTTGTTTGCATAAACATCAAGATGAGGAAATGAATCTCCCCCCACGCACAATCCGTGTTTAGTTTCCGTTTGTCACAACCAGTCGGACCAGGTTAGTTTGTCCTCGCGACCCGTCGATGGTTAACCCTCCGACAGCTGTTCCAACACTTAGGCCGGTGCTCCAGGCCCCCAGTTTGTCTTCCTATTCTACACATTTTCTGCTTGACTGTTTGAAGTTATTGATGACCTTTCTGTTTTCCACATCACTAAACTCTTTCATGCATCAGCGGGCCAGGCCTATGGTGCTCAGATCTAATCTGCAACACACTCAGCTAGCAGTTAGCACTGCGTCGGAAGTGATGAGTTGATCTGCTCTGTTTGGGTCCCGTCGATTATGGATTCGCACTTGGGGGGGCAGTAAAGAAATTGGCACGACTTTTTAACTGATGATTTTTTATTTAAAAATGTAGATATTGTTAACACATGCAGACCACGAGACAATGAAAGGAACAAAAAGGTTTTCGGCAAGAGAGTAATTAAATAATACTAGGTGTGTGATCTGTAGTTGTGTTTTGGGTGCTACGACGCAGTTCGCAGCTCATTTTTGCATCAGTCTCCTGCCTAGCCACAATGTCGACTGAGACAGATTACAGTCGTTTTTTCTTCCTGCCAAAGCGACGGACTGAAGGAATGCATTTGAATTAGCCTTTGAAACATTTGATAGCACTAATTAAGTATAAACTCGCAGATAGCAGTTATGAGTGAAAAACAATTGCTCACATTATCTGGAGTATAATTTGTTTCTGTTGTCGTAAATTCTTCTGACATTAATGTTCAAAGTCTTGGAAGCGGCCAGACGGTATCTGTTATAAATTACAACAATGTGTTTGGGGAGGATATAACTCTCATAAATATAAATTTGATCCACCACCCCCCTCCCCCCCTCACAAAAAGCCTGTCCTCTTGACCTGGTAAGTGAGTCAGTGGCTGCTCGGGCTCATGTTGCTCAGGTATCGTACGTGTGCATGTTTGCGCTCACCCTCCGAGGCTGCCCTGCAAGAGAGTGAGTTCTCGTAGCTGCACAACATCATTTAAGCTGTCTGGGAGAGGCCAGTGGGACAGTGACAAGACAAATTTGTCGGTAATATGAAAGCAAAGAACGTGGCGAGCCATGAAGTGCTCACAGAACAGCAGCACATCAGGGACAGCGGCGGGTAATGCGGCTGACCTGTCAGTGATTGATACGTCCAGCGGTGGGCTACTGGTAATAGTTCCTGCAGCATTAGGACAGGACATATTTCAGGCCTAAGGGGTGCATATCAGCAGGCCAGTGATTACGGCAACATAAACAGGGGTGCAGTAAAGGTCCCAGCCTGACGGAACAATAAACTAATAGCGGTGTCACTGTCCCCCCACGGCACCAGCACTGTGTGTGAGAAGTAACAGCTCGGGTTTAAAGAGCCCGGAGCACTGGGGGCCATTTTTTATTTGGGGGATGATGGCCTGCAACTGATGTCATTATGAACCTTAAATCAACTTTCTGCTTGCTTGAACATGGTCACCTGGGTACAGGGGGACAAGGACAGGAAAAGGTTGAAGAGCTCGGCCTGTCTGCGTGCCAGAGCTACCTGCAGAGGTAAAATTGAGTTGAGAGGCCGGTGATCAATCAAGTGTCCCAACAACATACATTTTTTAAAGTGCTTGTCCGTATTTCCCAGTCGTAATGAGTGGAATAGTTGTGTTGAAAAATGGAAACGGGAAAGATAAACCAATCCGGCATTTAAAGGATGGACATACTGGGGACCCGAGGAAGAGGATTTACAGATCAATGTCATTACGTGTCCCGCTGTAATCAGATGGAGAGCAACCCAATGCATTTTGTCCAAACACAAAAATATAATGCCCTCCGAGACATTTGTGTAATGATATTTTATTGTCATTTATGTGGAATCATGAGCCATAGCTGTTGTTGAGTTTGAAGAGGTTAGGGTTAGATAGGAGCACCGAGAGGGGAGAGGCAATAAAACTAGGGACTGGATCCAGAAAGAGACAGCTTGGTCCCACTCCGTTACCTCTCTCATCAGACCGCTCTATCCGCTGGCGGTTTCGTCTGAGTAAACAGTGGTGTCGGGGTCACCAGGACTGCTGGGTAATTGAGCCAGTGTGGGCCGCCCTGTCAAGCACATCGGCTAAAAATACATCGCCCACTGTCACCGGGCACCAAGTGGGGGGGAAAATGATTGTTCCCGCTGTCGGAGCGCAGGACACTCGCATCACCGGTGACCTTCCGCTTCCAAACCAGCCACACTTTTACTCCAAAGTCTCCTTAGAGCATCAAAACAACAATGGATCCTTTGAAAAGGCAACTGGAAATGAGCACGCCGCGGATTAGCATGCTGTAACACAGGCCCCAATATTAAGCATGTTTAGCCTGTCATGGACGTGCACTTCGATTAGAGCACATCAAGGCACTGAGGAGAATAAGGGAGAATACAGGCAGGCAGAATAGAGCGAGCGTGTTGGAATATCCGAATGAGGAAAGACGCTCCTTGGAACGTGGAAAGGTTATTGATTTGTCCTGTAATCATTTCCTGCTCTTTGATATGCAAACGATCTAGTGTGAATTTACAGCAATCCTATCAGACTCATTTCACAGTTCTTAGCCCCTGCGTCTCTCTGGAGTCCTCCGCCTCATTAGGCCAATGTTCTCCATTACCAGCATAATTAAAATCTTTAGTAGCTTATCAAATTAAAAATATTTTTGCTGATCGCATTGAGATCTTCACCTCACAGTTATTTTCCACAACAGGAATAAATTAAGACTAAGCATTTTGCACACAATGTATTACAATCTGGTGCTTGAAAGGAGCACTTCTGGTATCTATAGAGCTGGTGATGAGAAACAGGGAGGGGGGATGGTGGTGGTGGTGGTGGGGGGATCCGGAGAATATAAACCCAAGAAGATAAGCATGTGCAAATCATCTTTCATTTGCCAGTGCTCATTTTGAGAATGGATTTAATTAATTGTAATGTTAAACGAGCGGTCTTGCCCATTTGCTCTGTGGTTAAATTCACCACATATCCGAGGGGCTTCTTTCAGCATGCTTAAAACATGTGGCTTATTTAAGCACAGATTTGAATAGCCAATACAAATCCACACATATTAGATCTCTCAGTATGCTGTTAAAATCAGGGTTACCCAGACGCGGTGTGTTTTTGACTTGAAAATACAAACAGATTCTGCTACCGTGAGGCTTAATCTTATTTAACATATCAGCTTTATCCTCATTTGTGTCAAATGAAAGCAGACCTCTCCGGCACAGTAACACACACAGCGTAGTTGGACACGTATATATTGTGTGCCAACAAAGGCCCTCTTCTCTCAGACATGGAAAGTGGGGTGCACAAACACAGCATTATCCTTCTTCATCCCGACTGTGGCCCTGGGTGTCGGGATCGCTGTCACTCACAGGCAGGCATCCACTCCGTAGACGTGTTTCCACCACGCAGAAAAAAAAATGTCTTCTGTCTTCAAGGGATTTCTTTTTTTTCAAAGGGCTGTGTGAGCTGCAGTGTGCTTGACTTGTTAAATGAGGTTTAAGTCTTCTGTGTCAATTGGAGGCGGTGCAGAGCTTTAAGTATTTTGCACATTAATGCGCTTTTGAGAATATTACCCCAGGGTCCTGTTTCTCAAGGAGGCAGGGGTGGGATGTTTTCTAGTGTTGCCATTGTAAACTTTTGTTGTGTATGTTCTGCACATCTCTGTTGTTGAGAGAAAATTGATGGTGATTATTCAGATTTCATGCCTTGTCTGGGTGTTAATTATTTACTCTGGGCATGAAATCTGCGTGAATGCCAGGGATTTGTGTATACAAACACGCTTCAGATCACAGGGGAAAATGGGAGGGAGAGAAGAAGGTGGTGGAGAGAGAGAGAGAGAAAGAGGGGAGGGGGAGGGATGGAGGCTCTCAGTGCATTACCCTGTAGTGGAATATTTTCTAATTAATACTTGGCTTTGTTTACAGACGCTTTGATTTAATTAAGTGATGAAGAGGAGAGTTGGATTAGCTGTTAATTGATTTAATTATCCAATTTGTTTGTCTCAGGCATGATTCCAGCAGAGCTGCAGCAACTGTGGAAGGAGGTGACGAACGCTCACGTGAAGGAGGAGCACAACAACAGCAGCAACAACGGCCACCGGGGCCTCGACCTGTCCTCCCCGGCACCGCCAAAGAACCCACTCCTCAACCAGCATGCCTCCTCCAACGGGCAGTACATGAGTCACAAGAGAGAAGTGTGAGTCCCAAGGTCTTTTATGTCACATTTCTTGTTTTCTTTTTCGTGCTGACATTGTTTGCATGCTCTCACGATGAGAACACGGGTCAGTGAAGACACACAAGCTTCAAATGATCGCTTTAATAGAACGAGTCTTTTAAAGCTAGGGTTGGTAATCTTGAGAAACTAGCAAGAGTACGCTAGATTTTAAAAATGATCCAACCGAAAAACCCAGAGCAGTGTTGCCAACTCTTTTCCAATGAAAGTAGCCAGCAGCACTAGCTCCAAAAGTCCCTAATTCTAACGAGAAAGTCACCCAGTCTGCAACACTGACAGTCCATCCCTTCGGGCCTCCCTCCAAAGCCACTCCCCCACAATTATCATAATGAACGTAAACAACGAACATAGCTATTGTTAGTACTCACTAGGGATGGGAATCACCAGAAGCCCCACGATACGATATTATCACGATACGATCTTATTGCAATTTTAAACATTTTGCGATATGCTGAGTATTGCGATATATTGCGATATTATGCAGTTTGTCAACATCTGCTTCATCTAATAGGATTCAGTTTCCACTCTGTTCATCTCAGAGTTTTCATTCACATATCTTGAGGTCAGAGGTCAAGGGACCCTTTTGAAAATGGCCATGCCAGTTTTTCCCCGCCAAAAGTTAGCGTAAATTTGGAGCGTTATTTAGCGTTCCTCCCGACAAGCTAACATGACATACCAATCCAATCGATACCTAGCGATTATACCAATTGATTCCTTAGGTTCTCTAGTTTCATATGACACTCACTCTAGCTTTAAGACTGAGCCCGCTACAACCTCTGAAATAGCTAGTCAAGCTAGCAGCTTGTGGAAAACTCCGGTGACTCGCAATGAGTGAAGGGGCAGAGTGCGAGCAGGTAGGCAGGTAGGTAGCCGAATGAAATGATTGGACGGGCGTATTACAGTCCTGCAACAGTCACAGATGTCAGATTTTTGTCTTTGTTTTTGTCAGAGTATTTGATTTTTAGATTGCTGTCGGGATGTAAAGAAAATGTCAACAAATATATCAAAAATGTTTTTGAAGAGGATTACCAACCCTAGCTTTAAAGCACTGTTAAAGACACCTTATTTGTAACCTACAACTGGTAATTAAACAGTCTTCACTGTCATCTTTGTGTAAAGCAAACAGAAGACCCATGTGCCATATATTCCCATTTAAAATAGCAATTTCTCTCACCGGGCTTCAGCTGATGGACGTGTCCCCATAGGGTTTGCATAGAGATTACTCTTAATTTATAGTGTGTAAGTATTATTTTCATTAAGGCCATCACAGTCACATTTCTATGTGCCTGGATACAGCTGGTGATTTCACAAGAACACCTGGAAGGAATGCAGGGATTTAGAGAAATGTGCACTGGGATCACCATACTATTAATGAGGGGGGGGGGTCAAGGAGTATTGACCCCCCCCCTGCTATTGTTTCAGTTGCACATTGAGAAATGCAGCTGTGACTTACAGCTGCACTACGTTGAAAACATTTAGAGCACCAGTGTGTTTTCAGAAAGGAAAACCAGTTCCATGGGAACTTGTTGACATGTAGAAACAACCTCATCATCACCTGTCACGACAGGAATAACAAAAGCATACACACCAACAACAAGCTATTATATGCTAGAAACAACAACCCCTGGGTGTATCATATTTTCAAATGAATCATCTGTGAAAGGCGTTTGCTCTCTGTGCCGCACGTCTGCGTCTTTAAGGAAGGAATTAATTTGACATCTTACCCGTTTGCTTGTTTTCTTGCACCAAAGCCTGATCTTTGAACTGCTAGCGAGGAGCCTCCAGGCACCGTGAGCTCACTGCACAACATCTGACTTGTGTTTCAGTGATCAAAACCTACGCGTCATTATGAAAGCAACGCAGATGAAAACATGTTTAGCACAGTAAACCAGCAGGCTTTTGGAGGTGAAGAGGGGCTGCTGGCAGTGGGGGGGAGGGGTCACGGGGGCTTGTAGAGAGGATCTGAGTGACGAGTTGGAGAGGAAATGTTATGATTCACCGATGGAGAGATACAAACTGAAAGCACCTATTTCTTTTCAAGCTGCGGTATCGGTTTTAAACAGATTCATATTACCTGTACGGACTTATCCTCTTTACTGTGTTTCAAAGTTATCTTCCAGCACAGACAACCGGAGAAAAATCAAATAAAAAATGGGCGTTAGTTGCTCCCACAGTTGACAGTATCCACAGGCTTCCAGTCCTTCATCCAGAGTGTGTCTGTTTTTTGTGTGAAGTTAAAGACAAATCGCAGGGGAGGATATTGATTCGCTCACTCCATCACACATTGTCGCCAGCGAGCAAACAAGGTGAGCATCGGTGGCAGGAAAAGGCAAGAACCAGCCTCGGCTGAGGGCTCCATGAAACATCGGAGACGACGTAACGCAAGAGCTTGGCAGCCCCTCTGCCTCGCGCTGACTGTCAGAGATTAAAGAAGATGTCAACAGCAGTTTAACACGAGCTTAAGTGAAGAAGGCAGTCTCGAGTCTGAATATTCTCGCAGTATCTTAGATCTGTCAGAAAACCGAGCAGGTGATTCTCATCCAGCGCATCTGCTCGAGGATGTCGTGGATTACCTACCCAGACTTCCCAATTTACGAAGAATAGACTCAAAGTGAGCACAAAACATTGCTTATTAAATGCTGAATGATGCTCATTTAGATTCCAATAATCCCTTCTTAATTTTGATGCACTTAAAATCACACAACTATCAAGAGCATTGTTCCCTCTCCTCTCCTTTTGATGATGCCGACTCAATTCTAATCAGACTCCATGGGAAGAAAAAAACGAAGCATTATTAAGTATGGTTATTCTAAGCAAGGCTCTGAGAAAACGTCTGTGTTATAATCCAGGGATTTGAATAATCAGGTTGAAGATAATGGGCTGGGCCGGCCGCGGCGTAAATAGAGAGCATCCCCTCATCCTCCCAGCGCTGAACTTAATGAACTTTTAATTGATGCGGTTTGGCGAGTCCTTTTGTCATGCAACAGAAACAAGCCTCTCTGCTGATGGGCCTGTTTTCCCGACTGGCTTCAGATTGGTTTACAGCAGGCCCTAAGTACCATGTAGTTAGTTTCATGTGTCATATAAAATCTGCCCAGGCACAACGACGCCTGCAACTAAAACCTTAAGTGCATCCACAGGAATCACTCACCGGCTTTGCACTTCCGTCTTAAGGAAGGAGGAGAAATTCAATCACTGCCGGCTTGACACACCGAAGACGGGGGCCCACGTGCTCCTGCTTCTACTTGTCTCAAAGAACACTCTGGCGAAGCAGGCTGGGATTTGTGTTTGTCTGAACAACATCCCCGATATGACCAGGGCCTGAGTCACTCAATCTGTCAGCCCCGCGTTGTCTCCCAGCCACACAGATCTGTGATGCATAGATAGAGATATACCCCTGTGAGCCAGGTCATCTTTATTCAATGATTTGCTTATTTAAATGAAATGTGGCTGATCTGTATCTGACACAAATTCCCAATACAGTGCTGCATCAGCTTTGTAAAGGAGGAGGGGGGGGGGGGAAGCATCCTCACAAAGCGCTTGGCCCACTTTACTTCCCAACAACCATCAGTAACCACAGCTTGGGGACTGTAACGCGGCAATCTGTTAAGGAGATAAATAATCAGATTTGGCACAGCACTCCCATCTCTCTTGCCTTTCATTTGTTCTTACACTAGAAAAAAAAAAACTGATAATTAAATCATTTAGGGTAAACCGTGCAGTGGCACAGAGAAGACGGAAGGAAAGGATGGAGTATGGGGCCTAGAGAGTTAAAAACGGGAAGGAGGGTGGCGGGGGAGGACGCGAGGGAATAGGCTAACATTAGTACCACCGGTGTTGTGACTGGCTTCACACACACTGTGGCCAGACTCTGACCTAGCAAGGTGGACATCAATCTTCCCACCCTTTTTTTTGTTGTTGCTGATAGATTGAGTCCATCAGCACACGACGCCATAGATCATGACTTGTTTATGGCCCAAAGCATCTCATCAAAAGAAGTGAACTAGAAAACAAGTGACTAGCAGCTGTCGGAGTCATCTCTGTGTCTGTCCACACATAAACACAGTTGCAACACCTTTCCGTCCGGGTCTATAGGCACTTTAATGTTTCTCTAAAGGAAGCTGATGGCACGTTTTTTTCCCTCATCGCTGTTACAAGATCATTATTCTTCCCTCCGGGGCTGCCTGACAATAATAACATCCTGACAGACCTGTCGTTGGTGCAAGTCAAATTTAACGCAGAGCGGTTTCCTTTTTCTTCCCCTTCAACACGTTCTCAAATGGGAGAAAACCCCACGAATCCTACACTCGTCTCCTATTACACTAATGTAGCTCATTTGGTGTAAATTCTGTCATTTACTACTGTTTAGCCATCCACCGTTTAAAAGGGCTCTTCTGCCGCCAGCCCCTCACAGCGCTTTGTGCTCACTGATTCCCAGCACACTCCACATTTCAATTTCTTATTAATACAGAATTAACCAACAAGCCTGCTCGCGAAGAATTAAAAAAAAAAAAAGGATCTCTTTAAATTAAAAAGCAGCGTCACCTTCACCAGTCCACACATTTCCTTGTTAAAAGCTCATTATAATAGGTCTTCCGCCATCTATTTATTAGCTGTATCAAAACAGAGGTCTTAATGTGAATGCATAATTCATAATTGAATAAAAAGAAGAAAAAAATCGGACTTTTGAAAGAGGGAGAGGGGGAAAAAAAGCTGCTAACCACATTCATGAATGCTTGACTGCTTCCTAATTGCAATGCAATTATCACATGTTATGAACAATGTGAACTCCTAAGCAAGTAATTATAACACAAGGAAACCTGTGACGGCCTTTAAAATTTCCTACTTGAGGTACATCTTTGCCAACATTGATACAAATGAGATTTTAATCTGAACATCAGCTTGTTTAATCCTGCAAACTTGGCACACCGTGGTTAGATTACTTTCTTTTTTTTTACTAATTCATTTTTTAAATCATAGCAGATGGATGATTGGCTGAGCAATGCGAGCTATTTATTTCCCCCTCTCTATCCTTAAAGACGTCCCCTGAAGTATTAGACATTATTTCTTCTTGAATATATGTATATGAATGAGATTTTAGTGGTTGCGAGTTATTCCCACATGGCAACACAACCGTTTGTGGTGTAATGAATCTCCCTATCTGGCCCGTTGTCTGAGAGAGCAGAGCTCAGACTGGAGGAGAAGCAGCAGCAGCAGCAGCAGCAGCAGCAGCAGCAGCGTCGTGCTCGCGAGCCACCAGAAGCACAGGTGGCAGCGATATAGGCCAGTCCCCCAGGCTCTTGTAGCTGAAAGTTGTGTGTCTTGTACAGCGCCTGTGTCCATATGGCTGCCTTTCTCGCTCTCTTAGCAGACACTGCCTCCACACGGGCCGCTTTCTCTCAGCGCCGATCGCGGTTAGCCGCGGCTCCACCGCCTCTCGCCATATGGAAGACGTTGTAAAGTTTGTTTTTCTGGGGACGTTCCCGCTATTTAGACTTACGAAGCCATACGATGCGGTGCTTGTCAGCCCCCCGGTGACATGGATTGGTCAGTAGATAAATTGATACCAGGCGGCGGGGATGTTTACAGTTTGTGCACGGTGTGAAAGATGCTTTTGGGGGTTTCACGTCGCGGTACAAGCTCCTCCAGGTGGGCTCTGGGACATGATGCAGCAGGCGGCGTGAGGAAAAGCATTGGCTGAGGGAGCCCCCTAGCCATCTTGATCAAAGTGAATTGCAACATGGCTCAGTGATACTAAATAATTACATATTGATTTGGTTTGCTTTCGCGACGTGAGTCCCCTCTATACGAGAAGCGCAAGCAGATATCACACTGGTTCCACACAGACCGAGGCTCAAAGATCAAGTAGGAGTCAAGGTTCTCATGTGGAAACTACATACAGTACACACAGGGAGGCATCATCACCAACCAGGCATCAGCTTAACAGCAGAAACCATCTTCTGTGACCCCTCGTGACTTTTAACTGTGTCCGAGAAAACTTTAAAAATCTGTTTTTATTAAAAGCTGTCTTCTTTATTTCTCCTTCAGATCCTCGCTAGAAGATCATTCCCCCCACAGTCACCCTCTCTACGGTCACGGCGTCTGCAAGTGGCCTGGATGCGAGGCGGTGTTTGACGACTTCCATTCATTCCTCAAGTAAGTGGAAGTCGGGAGGTAACGCTTCTATCGCAGTTTGTTTGTCCTCGCGTTGGCTCGATTACACGTTTTGTGACCCCCGGCGACTCAGAGGCACTACAGGTGCAGCCGGTTGTTATTCCTGAGTGCGGCGGGCGCCTAGCCGGGTTGGCCCTCTCTCTGACAAGGGTAGTGTGGCGGGGTCTCCTTCTGAGAACCGCATGGGCCTCTAATTCCTGTGATAAGTGCAGTTCCCATGGTGACAGGGGCCGTTTTTCCCAAACAAACAACGGTAGGATGTTTATCTGTGGCAGCCCACACTTAGGGCGCTCTGCATGTTTGCCCTTGTCACTGGACAGGGGGATTGTGTGTCTTTGCCTCGCTCAGCTCTTTCTATCTTTTTCTCAGTGGTTTATTTGTCTTTCCTTCTCCTTTTCTCATGCTTCACTTCTTTGACTTGTGTATTGTTTGTTTTATTGAAGGCCCACACCTCAGCCATACCACATACTTAAAGAGCTCCAGCTTTAGTCAGCATCACCTGCAATCTTCAGAAGTGTGAACTTTGTAACAGGTTTGACCCTGTCCAGCCCGACACGGGCCTTTTGTTTTGCACCATGTTTCCCCCCCTGTCTGAGTCACACCGCTGGTTTACTAATCAACCCTGTGTGCAGCGCGCTCTAGGTAATCCAACACATAACAGCGCCATGGTTACGGAGAGGATGAAAACATCTGCATTGTGGCAGCAGATCAATGGCTCACTGTCACCCCGGATTAGTCGCACTTTAAACAAGATATGACACAATTCCATTATCCTAAAACAAGCACTCAGCGAACACACAGTTTTCCTCGCAGGCGTAGAGAAAGGTGCTGCCTCGCAGGCAGCTGAAAGTTTTAACCGTCTTTGTCAACATTTTCGAATCCTCTTCATGTTTGACTTAAATCCACTTTTGCTTTAGAAAATCACGCCAGATTGCTGGGTAGTACTGTGCAGTTTCTGCGCAAGATGAAAAAAGAGGCAGTTATGTAATTTTATTTTTATTTAATAAACATCCTCCTGTGACACATAGTCATTAAGCCACGTATTACACACATTTGGGCGTGCCCTCTTAAATCCATCACTATTTATTGTATTCTGACATTGCCTCACCCTTTGTTTATAGAAGAGAGGGGAATTAAATTCAGTGCGCCCGGTGCAGCTCTGCCTTAAAAAGTCTCTAAGTGCACTATGCTGTGTTTTTACAAGTGTTTTTATCATGGCAACATCTTGTTTACTTTAGTTGCCTGCTCAAACTGCTTGGAACATGTTAAGAAAACATTTGGGGGAGAGTCTCCACAAAGCTGCCTTTGTTTAACAGCAGGCGAGAGAGCGAGCAGCTCACCAAGGTGTTAACTCTCAAACTCTTAAGCACTTCCACATGAAACCCAGCAACTGATACTGCAGGCCTCACAAATAAAAACAAAGAAGACATCAGGCGTTGTAATGCTCTTACAAAACGTCTCCAAACATTTGGGAGAAATGTTGAAAATCTAAGTGAAGATAGGTGTGTGTATGTGTGCAGTCAGCAGAACACTGTGTACCAGAGAGAAAGGTGAGGAGGACTCTAACGTCAACCAGATTTCAGCTCCACACGCCAACAGCAACAACTAACACGGGACTGAAATGTTGTTTTAAACTGTGCATGTATTTGTTCTATCTTTTAAAGAAAACATCACATACCTACACGCACTATCTTGATAAATACAAAAGCACCAGATCCTTGTTCCTGTTTTCGGGTTCAGCACACAGAAGGGCGGGGTCGGTTTGTTCATAGCAGAGCCTGGTGTTTTTATGAGGGTCAGGACCTTTCTCTTCAGTGTCCAGCCAAGAGGTCAGAGCCAGGGAAACACTGCAGTGCCCTCTAGTGCTGCACCGTCCTGTCTGTCTGCTGAAACCACAGAAACTCATCTCTCACACCTCGACACAACTTAGTAATCGTTTTGTAAGTTATGCAGCCTGCGATCCATGCAGAAAAAAACGCAAATAAGCCAAACATAAAATCATCTAATATAAAATAAACTGAAGTCAAGTCAATTTTATTTGTATAGCCCAATATCACAAATCACAAATTTGCCTCAGGGGGCTTTACAATCTGTCGTCTCTCTCATCAGATAAGGAAAAACACCCTCAAAAATACTCTTTTAACAGAGAAAACAATGCTAGAAACCTCAGAAAGAGGAGTCCCCCTTCCAGGATGGACAGATGTGCAATAGATGTCGTTTGTACAGAGTAACAGCATAATGAAAATAAAACATAGACAATCCATGTGACAAAAACTTATAAATATGATGTGAACATATATGAAGAGATGAATCCAGGAGGATATCAAGCAGCTTCCAGAAATCGCCAAACAGAGCAACACAACCTCCTCTCCACCATGTAATAGGGATGCACCAATCTGACTTTTTCAGTCCTGATACCGATACCTGGTCTTTGGGTATCGGCCGATACCGAGTACCGATCCGATACCAGTGTTTAATTAATAAGCTGTACTGTACGCCTCACTGTGTGGAAGTGACTGGGATCATTCTGTCATGTGTAAGGCAACATCAAGCCTGACTTAAACATTGCTTTCCTAACTTTGTAAAACAAAAATCTAACAAATAAATACATAGATAACATAACACAAATTTAGTGAATTGCTATTTATTATTAAAATAATAAATCGTACATCAACAACTTGGCAAAAAAATCTTCAAAATTAAGAGGATTCAGGTGTTAACTGTTTTAATGCAGCAACAAATTGGTCAAAACTTAAACGGGAATTAAAATTCCAGTCAATAATGTATATAGTATATAAACATAGAATTTAATTTAATAGATTGGCCCCATTGTCACCGATATCTGATCCAGCTGTTTGAGTCAGCATCGGCCCGATATCCGATCCGGTATCGGTGGATCCCTACCATGTAACCATGTTGTTTTTAGATCACAGTTGCTTTGGTGATGTAAACGTATGTTTCCAATGCCAATAACCCTCTTTAGAAAGAACTGAATTCATCCTGTAAGAAAAGTGTAAACTTACAATTAATGATTCTAATACTAGAAATAATTAGAAATATGTTTTAATGCAGGGAAATGTACTGAATGTACTGATTACTGAATGTAAAGATTTGTGCATTTAATTTAAAATCCCACCCAACAGTGAAGAAGATAAACCGTCCTCAGAGACAGCCTTAAGCTCTGGGTCCAGTCTATATAATTAGAAATTGTAAAGAAGAAAAAAAAAAAAAAAACTCATATGTAAAAAGCCGACTGTTACAGGAAGCTCTATTTAACTTGTTTTATTGTGGCAATTTACATTAGCGACTGTCATCCTGCCAGAGAGCTTTTAAAAGTGGCTTCATTTGAAGTCCAGAAAGTGACACATGCCAACGCTCAAAGCCTCCCTCGATGTCAATTCCCCCCCGTATCCCCTGCTCCCGTGTCCAGACGCTCCTCTCAAGGCTGCATTAGGGCCATTTGAATATTTCATTTCCTATTAATTATGCACTGTGACTCTCCATGTCATTAGAAGAAATAAAGTGGAATGTAACAAAGGATGAAAAGAAGCGGGGCGCATGTCTCCTATGAGCAGAGAAATTCCAAAGCTGCTCACGTAGGCCACCCTTCATTGAAAATTCAGTCTGTGCCAGTTAAATTGAAGTTGAAACGTCTTTACCTATTATTTTCCGTCTTTGAAATTTAGCAAGATGTCCTGAAATGTTTACCAGTTTCATTTTCCGACCCACTTAATTAAATGGGCATTTGTTTGACTCAAACAAATGGAAAGCCCGCAAGAAGTGTGAATTGATTTGAGCAGAGGGGGTTATTACCCACGCTTTCTTTAAATATGCCTTTTTAATTTCTCTTTTTCGCCACAATAATTAACTTCAAGTGCTGAATGTATATCAGAGTCATTTTGAAAAAAAAAAATCAGAACACAATAGGAGGAGCTGAAAGGGGGCCTACATTTCCCATAAAGATTTAAATCATTCACCTCAAGGTTGAAAATACCGCAGCCGAACAGAAACCTTCACATTTCGAGCAGAGCGCTATCAATTCTCCCCTTCCCTTCGCAATGTGTCTGTTTTCTGAGTGTCTGCGTGCTGTTTAATGCACAAATGTGTTGTCTGTATATAAAGTGATGGCATCAAATTTATTGGGCCATCATACATGTAACGCCAGCGCTGCCACCGAGCCTTCACAGGTTGACTCTCTGGCTATTTTTGATTTGCGGTAAATGACAAGAAAAAGTGCATTTGAAAAGGCGGGAGCGCGTCACACACACACACACACACACACACACACACACACCTCGCTCTCTCCCGTCTGCCGGCGCCACCGTGTGCACACACAGACATGCCTGGTGACAGTGACCTACATGGTCACCGAAGATGTGATATAATTTATGATATATATAATATATTGGATCCATTAGCGAGCATAATGAAGTAGTGAAATGAAAGGGTATTTGTGAAATCAGTTCAAACATCCTGCTCGGATTATGATTAAATGATTAATGAAATGCCCCTGCATAAGCATTTTCAAACAGTAATTCATGCGGCGGCTGATAAAATTCCTCCAATCATATTTCCTTCACTCGTGAACCTTATCTCCACCATTTTATATAAATCACAGAAAAAAAAAAAAAAAAAAAAACCCTGTCTGCTACCCAGCGAGCTACTTATTTAGATTAGTTATAAACGTGCAGGAAAAGAGAACATCTTCCCCTGTATGAAATAATCATGCATAATTATATCCATAATTCAAGTTTGTGACAGATCCCATCTCGTCGTCCTGTTGTCCTCTGCATTCGGCCTGGCTGTGTTTGAATTCTCTTAATTACACAATTAACAGAAAACACACGTAAAAAGGGGGAAAAGGCAAAGGGACGCTGGAGTGAGAAGAAGGTGGCATCGGTGCACTGGTGCATAATGTAGCAGAGGAGTCCAACCTGAAATTCTTCAATCATTCCTCTTATCTGGGAGCTGTAGTTGGAGCAGACAGGACTGTCATGAAATATTAAGTGTCATTCTTGTGCGTTAAGAAGTGTTTCTTCTGGTGCTGCAGATATTCTATGTTGAAGCATAATATTTACCTAAATGTTCTCTGTGCATTTTGCTCTTTTACCAGGTTGCGTCATTAAACCAGACTTCTTTTTATATCTTATAATTTTGCAGAAGTCAAATTGAAATCAGCTTTTTTTTTTTTTTTTATGTGTGTTCTCTGTTTTCTTTTCCAGGCATCTTAACAATGAGCACGCCCTGGATGACAGGAGCACGGCCCAGTGTCGGGTGCAAATGCAGGTCGTACAACAGCTGGAGCTGCAGGTATTGTCTCTCAGTTTGTTTTGGCCCAAATATTTATGTGTCATCTTCTCCTGACACTTCCTCCAGTCGCGTCTGGCCCGAACCTCTTTCCACGTCCGTCTGCTATCAGCCACGGACGGGGTCACTCGTGGACGGGAGGGGCAGCAGAGTGAAATAATTTTGTACATTTGCAAGTAACCAAGTCATTAAAAATGTGTTATGTATGCATGACAGCCGGGGAAAAAAAAGATATATGAAGGGCCCGGGGCTAAGTAGAGAAGATAATTACATTTTGAATTTTACTGGGTTTTAAAGTTATTTATGACTTTTAACTGTTTGGCACCAACAATAAAACACTTGGTGAAATTGACTGGGCAGCACAGTGTGGATAGGAGCAGAAAGGTTATTGTACAGTAGCTTGATAATCAGTGGTTTTAATATGTCATCTTCCGTAGTATTTTTCTGCGAGAAAGAAAAATCTGCATTAAGAATGCACTTATGGAAAAAGCCCTGTCATTCCATTAGGAGGGGTCTTATGTGTGTCATATGTGTGACTAATGCTGATGATGTGCTCGCACTTATTTATTAGATTTACAGGGAAAAATAAAACCAACCGTCCCATTAAAGTACGTTTTTATTAATTAGCTGCTGCTACAGTTGCAAAAGCAAATAAGACAAGGATCAAATTTAATGTATTCCAGATTTTATGCTTGTGGTTCACATCTTAGCCCTCCCAAAAAAAGACTGATAATGAGTATTAACAGTTGTGGTTTTCTGGATGTTAACCTTAAACAATGTGAGTTGAGTTGCTCAAACATTACACCACACCAACGTCCTGTTATTTCCGCTCTGCTGGTGTTTTATCCAGAGGGATGGAGCGAAGCTTTATCAGACACAGACTTCCCCTGCATGCAGCCTATCACCATAATTTAAGCTGGCAGCTAAGACAGCGCTGAGTTTCAGACAGGTAGAAAAGGGCCCGGGCCTGTTATTGCCAATGAGACAGAGTATATTTTAACCTTGAATTGGAGACAGTAGTTGGATTGTCTGAAGTGTTGACAGCCTCCAAAAGTAAAAACAAATAATTAGACGATCCCAAGAGGAGAAAAAGATCGATTTGTTCAAACACACTCACACTGCACAGGGATGTATGGAATTAATAATTTTTTGCCCTTTTGCTCATAAATAATGTGTTCTTTATCCTCATTACAGCTAGCGAAAGACAAAGAGCGTCTGCAAGCTATGATGACGCACCTTCATGTCAAGTCCACGGAGCCCAAATCCACGCCACAGCCGGTGAGCAGCAACGCCTGTCATACGTCTCTCTCTGTGTCTCTCTGTCTCTATCGTCCCTCCCCCATCCTTTTGTTTGTCTTAATTGGCACACGTGTATTCATTAATCCCTTCCTCCATCTTCTTATTTATCTGCTAAATAAAAACAGCTGTTCTCTTGAGGGAGGCAGTAAATATTGTTTGGACCACATCTGCTGACATCCGAGATTCAATTTGGTGCCTGTGATGAACTGGATGCACACACTGTAACAGCTTCAGAGATCCAGCAACGACTGTTTGGGCAGACAGGGGAGATGAGAAAGCGCAGAAATACAGTAATAACAACAGACACTATATTTAATAAATAGATCAAATATAACATTTGTTTTTAGCGATATTAAAAGAAACGTTACGGAAAAAAATATAAGAAACATTGATTAAAATACCAACAAAAAAATCATGCTAATGCACGTAGAAAAATGGAAAAAATAATTGTTAAAATGAAACGATACATGATGAAACAACTGAAGCAATATATTAAAATGTGATATTTCAAGTAGCGGCTGAAATCTGATATTAGTGATTGATATGTAGATATAAGATATGGCTTACTGATTGCAAAAGAAACATTTTAAGCTTCCTAGCTGAGTTCATGGCGTGTTATTCCAAAATATAGGTGGTAGGAGCACCTGCTGATCATGATATTAATTAGAGCTGCAACGATTAATCGATTAGTTGTCAACTATTAAATTAATCGTCAACTATTTTGATAATCGATTAATCGTTTTTTAGAATTTTTTTAAGAAAAAAAAGTCAAAATTCTCTCTTCTTAAATGTGAATATTTTCTGGTTTCTTTACTCCTCTGTGACAGTAAACTGAATATCTTTGAGTTGTGGACAAAACAAGACATTTGATGACGTCATCATGGGCTTTGGGAAACAACTGACATTTTATAAATCAATTTATCGAGAAAATAATCAACAATGAAAATAATAATAGTTGCAGCCCTAATTTTAATATTGATTTTCTATGATAACGGATGCTTCCCTGAGGACATTTTAATCGAGAGCTGCAACGATTATTCAGTCATGAGTAGTTAGTGAAAACGATCAGCAACTATTTCGATAAATAAGTCATTTTTCATGCAAAAATGGCAGAAAATCGTGTTTTTTTAAAATCATATTTAACTGAATATTTATGGGTTTTAGATTAAAAAAAATAGGACATTTAAAGACATCACTTTGCACTTTGAGAAACTGGAATGGACATTGTTCACTGTTTTCTAACATTTTATAGACCAAACGACTAATCGATTAATCTAGAAAATTATCATCAGATTAATGAAAATAATCGTTAGTTGCAGCCCTGTTGGAATCCCCATTTAGGATTAAAGGAATTTCCCTCAGACATCTTTAAAAGTAATCAGTAAAATCACATCGAGACTTCATGTGACTGTTTTTATGCATAAACATCTCAAAAGGCTTCTTCACATTAGATGAAGTTGAAGTTTTAACTAAATGTTTAGTATCAAAGTAAACAGCAGAATGAAGAGAGAACAAAGTGTAAAAATTCAAATCTTGCAGGTTGAGAAAAGAAACAAAAACGTAAATGTTCCTGGAGGTGAACAACTGGAATTTGAAATAAATGCACAAGCAGATCAATTTATTATCTTCTTGACAAATTCCAGACATCATGCTTATCACTCTTAATATATGCCATGCCATAAAGCCTGCTGCTTAATCCCTATCCTATAGGGGCGAGGGCTTAACATATGGCATTTAAGTGTCTGCGCTGTTTTGTCATGTTTAAGAAGAGAAGGGGCCTCAGCACCACCATATTTCAGTCTGTATGACAGTTCATACACGGATCAGTTTTACTGCAGGGCGTGAATCTGAAATCATGCACAATACGCAGGAGTCTCTCAGCACACTGTGCAGCTCGGATCATTTATTTACAGTCGGAGAGTTGGCTATTGACACACCAACATAAACCGCCCGGAGACGTCGGAACGACAAAAGGCTGCCTGTTAAAGCTGCGTGTGTCACACACACTGATGGTGTAGATTAGAGCGCGGAGCGAGGGCTCTGACACGGGGACATTTGTATATGAAAAGTGGTAGGAGCGGCAGATAGCATCTTGAGTTCACTACCTCTCTCCTCCGGGGCCCGTGAGAATGGCTGTGTCAGAGCTCAGCGTTAACACTCTCGAGGGGGCAAGCTGGGATTTTTATTCAAACAAATAGACTCCCATTCTCCAGCGCCACTTTCCCCGCTGCGAGCTGCTATGATAAATACGTCTGGCTTCGGCTGGGTGAGTGGTGGACTTACACAGGTCAGGGCTTCATGGCCCCGCTGAGGTTTTAGTGAGATTGCAGCATCAGAGGTGGCCACCACAAAAAAAAAAAAAAAAAGCAGATGCAGAATGAAAGTATTCTCAGCCGCTCTGAAGAAACAATCGTGTTCTTCCAGTAATTGCTAGTTTCTGCCGTTCTGTGCTGTTGCGTTTAATAAAGGCGCGTATAAGTGGCCAACTGTCATAGCAAAGCAGCTGGTTTACATTTAGTTATAATTAAAGACAAACAAAGTGATACTGTGCATGCACAACGTCAAATGAAAAGGATTCATTTGAGCCTTCTGAGGTGGATGGGAGCGGGGGAAGATCAAAACAAAATGTGCCACATTAGCAATGCGTGTTTCTGTGTGTTTGTATTTGCCTCTGTGTGGGGGGGGGGGGGGGGGGGGGGGGTCTGCTCTGCACTCGGTGTCACTAAGCATTCTTGTCAGAAATCTGACCTTTTACGCCATACATAATTAAGGAGGAACTTTTTGTTTATTTTCTTTAGCAGCTTGCCGAGTCAAAGCCAGTATAATTAGATCACCAATTACCATTTAATTAATTTCAGTCTGAAGTCTCATTTTGTCTAGGCACTGGAGTGAGCCCAAATGGTGAGGCAAACAAAGGCAAGGCTATTACCAGCCTGTCTGGCCTATTGTTGAAGCCTCTCTGTGTTTATGGCCGGGGAATATGGATGAAACATGAAACAAAGCCCGCTAATCCACAGGAAGAGAAGTCAACACCGCAGCCCCGTTCTATTGATAGCATTGTGTCAGAACCACGCGAACCCAAGTGTGATTTATTTAGTCCGTGATTTAGAATAACACGTCTGCTGCTACTGTCGGTGAGGATGTCGTCTGCGGCACGTTTGTGCATCCCAGCGGTAATCCAAATTATTTGGGCAGACTCTGCCAAGAAGCCACAGTTCAGCCTGCAGAACATAAATAGACATTGTGAGGAGTCGGACACGTGTCTGTTAACGTGGGAGAAAACACAATAAATACTTTTGTAAAATAAATAAAATAATGTCAATGTTAGGGCTGACCCGAACGCTTCTAAGCTTCGACCGTTGCCATGGTAATCAACCTCCAAATCAGTATTCGAATGCTTCGTTTTTTTTGTTTTTTTATAAAAAAGTATGTATTTATAATGTATAAATCCCTAAATAGCCCATGAAATAATGAATAATTACATTACATTAATTATTATTACTTATTCTCAGACGGATATCGCTGTTTTGTTATGCGTAGAGGTGCGTGTGTGTGTACAGAAGTGCGGCAGCAGCGCTGTCCCAAAGCTTCGAATACCTTGGAATATTTCTCACCGTAGCTTCGAAGGCCAAAAAAATGGTATTCGGGACAGCCCTAGTAGATTTATAATAAATTAAACAAAGCAAAAAATATTATTATGACAGTGCCAATGCTAAGACAGATGCCAATCTTGGATTTCTGATATATTCATTATACCTGCTGGTAATGAGTGTTAATAGAATGTAGGATCTAGGGCTGACGATTATTTTCATTGTCGATTAATCTGTCGGTTATTTTCTCGATTAATCGATTAGTTGTTTGGTCTATAAAATGTCAGAAAAATGGTGAAATATGTTGTCTTGTTTTGTCCAGAACTCAAAGATATTCAGTTTACTGTCATAGAGGAGTAAAGAAACCAGGAAATATTCATTTAAGAAGCTGAAATCAGAGAATTTTGACTTATATTTTCTTAAAAAAATGACTCAAAACGTAGAATCGATTATCAAAATAGTTGCCGATTAATTTAATAGTTGACAACTAATTGATTAATCGTTGCAGCTCTAGTATGATCCGTGTTGCTGTGTACAGTCAGATGCTCACTTTCACCTGTCTGTCGTCAAACCCTCCATCACCTCCATGACATCATCATCTTGTGATCCGTCGTAATCAACAAATGATTTCAGAGATGATACGTGTCCTTTCTCCAGCTCTCCATTTCTCTCTCTCTCTCTCTCTCTCTCTCTCTCTCTCTCTCTCTCTCTCTCTCTCTCTCTCTCTCTCTCTCTCTCTCTCTCTCTCTCTCTCTCTCTCTCTATCCGCTTTCTTTTTTTCCCACAGTCTGAAGTCATGTTTAATTTGGATGCTGGCCTCCTTCGGCAAATTAGCAATTAGAACAATTTTGTGGGAATATGTATATGTGTCATTAGTTTTCCTGCCAATTAATAGCCGGAGCAGGGGGTCAGGCTAGAATTTTCCACTTGACTGCTGCTCCAGTGCGGAGGCTCGGCGCTTGGCTCGTAGCCGCCACAGCTGCTGGAAGCCATGCTGTACCTTTGGAGTATTGGCCGTAATTAGTTTACCTTGTAGCCATTATGACTTAAATCCCTCCTTCTTCCTTGGCCCGCCCAGCTCATCCACACTCGCAGACGTCAGTGGTAAAACCAAATATTCTCCGTCCGTGGCGATCTTTACAGCGGCCGTCGTGGCCCTGATGATGGAGGTCAGTCAGATACAGTAGTTAATCATCAGATCACCTCCATAAGCAGCTCCTAATTAGAGTCCTCACAATACAATTTCAGCTTGTAATTAGCCCAGATTGGCTTCTTCCTCTGGCTGCCTTATTAGCGGGGCGGCTCAGCGGTAGGTGAGAATCACACTGTCATTTTTCAGAGCCGCCCATCTTCCCTTCTCTACTCAACCCTCGCTGGTTACCATGAGGTGGGGAAGGGGGATGGGGGGGGGGGGGGGTGTTGTCCAAACAGGACAAGAGGGACAAAAGATTAAACAAAGGCGGTGAAAAAGAAAGCCGGGGACAGGCCCGACACAGCGACGAGAGAGAGGGAGGGAGGGAGGGAGAAGAGAGCAGAGCGTGAAGAATAGAGGAGGTGGGGGAGAGTGGAGGAGCGGGGCTCCGGGGGTTGTTTTCCAAACATTTAGCGAACGTTCATGGATCATCTCAGGGCCCGCCTGCAATTAGAGAGGAGATATGCATAGTCAATGAGGCGTCTGGGGTAATTAGAGGACTAACTGTGCTCCTGTCTGTCTGTCTGTGTTTGTTTGGTGTTCCAGCTCAACTTGGTGTCCAACGTCACATTGTCCAAATCGGCCCCCGCGGCCTCTCCTCCTCTGAGCCTGCCCCAGACCCCCACCACGCCCACGGCACCCCTCACACCGCTGTCCCACCATACCCACTCCGTCATCACAGCCAACAGCCTCCACAGCGTGGGCCCCATGCGACGGCGCTACTCGGAAAAATACAACATGCCCATCTCTCCAGGTACTGCAGGATGAACACACATGTACTAATTAATACTGTGTAAAAGGGCTGTCAATCGATTCAAATATTTAATCGCGATTAATCGCATGATTGTCCATAGTTAATCGTGATTAATCGCAAATTAATCACACATTTTTTATCTGTTCAAAATTGACCTTAAAGGGAGATTTGTCAAGTATTTAATACTCTTATCAACATGTGAGTGGGCAAATATGCTGCTTTATACAAATGTATATATATATTTATTATTGGAAAATCAATTAACAACACAAAACAATTAAAAATATTTTCCAGAAACCCTCACAGGTACGGCATTTAGCATAAAAAATATGGTCAAATCATAACATGACAAACTGCAGCCAAACAGGCAACAACGGCTGTCAGTGTGTCAGTGTGCTGACTTGACTATGACTTGCCCCAAACTGCATGTGATTATCATAAAGTGGGCATGTCTGTAAAGGGGAGACTCGTGGGTACCCATAGAACCCATTTTCATTTACATATCTTGAGGTCAGAGGTCAAGGGACCCCTTTGAAAATGGCCATGCCAGTTTTTCCTCGCCAAAATTTAGTGTAAATTTGGAGCGTTATTTAACCTCCTTCCCGACAAGCTAGTATGAAATGGCTGGTACCAATGTATTCCTTAGGTTTTCATGTGATGCCAGTATCTTCACTTTAGCTTTAAAACTGAGTTTAAAACCAGCTACAACCTAAAAATCACAAGTTGCATTAATGCGTTAAAGAAATTAGTGGCAATAAAACAAATTTGCATTAACGCGTTATTATCGCGTTAACTTTGACAGCCCTACTGTATACACACACATCCATGTAACCATGATAATATTTGTGTGAGACTGTTGACACTTGATCATTTTATTCCACGTTCACCCAGTCTGTGTTTGTTCCCTGTGTGCAGATCTCAGTCAGAACAAAGAGTTTTACATGAATGCAGAGGTTAGACCGCCGTTCACGTACGCCTCACTAATAAGACAGGTAAGGACTCTTTAACACCCTTCACCCTGCCTAGTCATAGCAGGAAATACAGCAGTCAGCTATTTAGAAAGCCACATTTGCTCGACTTATTCCTCTGTTCGCTCCTCGTTAAATTTCGAATGCAATTTAGACAGAGGAGCAGATTAACCATCTTCAAATGAGTGCAAGAATGCGTACGGGATTCAGAAAAAAACAGCCACATACGACAATTGCATTTGATTAAGCATTTCAGTGGCTGTGATTATTACCAAGTTCATTTCACACAACAGTAGGGATGAACCTGTTTTAAGATGGCCAGTCAATTATCGCCGGGCCGCAGTAATCTGGGATCTCAGGAATTAATCTGAGCCGGCCATAATTGCTGCCCTGTAATCTGCCTGAGAAATGTTTTCGCTTGCCCTTCATTTACACTCACAAAAAGGAAAATATATTCAAATCTGCCGTTTTGAATGAGAAGTGCAGACTCTAAACAGAGCGAGCGGTTACACGTTACACCGACTGTTTCTTTGCTGCGTTTTTCCTCAAGAGAACACACACAAACCTGCATGCCTCTTGTGAATTATTGATCACGTTGTGAGGCGAGCGAAATTGTTAAATGTTTGTTTCTGTCACTGTTCCTCATGCAGGCGATCCTCGAATCTCCAGAAAAGCAGCTAACACTAAACGAAATCTACAACTGGTTCACACGAATGTTTGCATATTTTAGGCGCAACGCGGCGACGTGGAAGGTAATTTTTTTTTGCTGACTTCTTTACACTGGAGGAGAAGGGGACATTGTGTTGGTGTTTGGAGAGAATTAAATGATAGCCAGGCGTAATACCTTTTTATAAATGAGCCTTTACCCAAACACATAACAATACTCCACTTATTCTGTCCAAATGAACCACCCTTTAAACAAACACTATGAACCACATAGAAAAACCAAAGAGAGGAATATGTGCGTTCTTTTAAAGAAAGAAAAAAGAGAGAGAAGAAAAGTGAAAGAAACAATTTCCCTGTAATGTGTGGGGATGTTCTGATGGTGGGTGGCATTAGTTTAACATAGCGGTGCTCTGCCAGTGACTCCTGGCTGAGCCCCCTCACACTCACTCACTGAAGGGAACACTGTGTTTTCCACCAGGCCACAAACACACACACACACACGCAACAAAAACAAAACAATAATCTAAAAGAAAACAGGAATAAGTGGAGTCAGAGAAAGTTAGATTTGAATGAGGAAGACGGTGATGAAGCACTGAAAGCCTCTACTAAGCCTGATTTGCCACACACAGACACACACACACACTACCACCACCCTGCTCCACCCCCGTCCTCCATCAGCTCTCACACTCACTGACAGCCCTTCCATAGGGGCACATTGGTGTTATAACCACTGGATTCCACAACTCTCCCTCTCTAGACACACTTAGTGTATACACATTCACTCAGCGTAGCTCCTGCAATAACAAAGGGATGATATATGCAGGTCTGCTTTCATGCCTAAATGATTTGGATCGGACGCTGGATTTAAGTTTTTATTTGCTCTTTTTTTTCTCACATTGTTAACGGGGAAATGACCAGAACCTTTTCGAGTCAGTAGCCGTGTTTCCATTCACATATTTTTGCCTTTGTCGAAAAAGAGTTGATGAGCTAAATGTGTTAAGGAAACTCTTTTACCAAATAAATTCTGAAGTAGCGAACATTTAACTCACATGACTGATCAGCTGTTTCCGCTGTCGGTGTCTTCCCGGATATTTCCATAACGTGCGAATGCTTGTCTTCGTCCCCGGACAGCACGACACATGGTCAATACTAGCTGACATGAAAGAACAATTAAAACTTCCTGAAGACCTCCCTCCATTTTTCTATCGTAGAAGGTTAGATCATGGATGTATAAAGAGAACTGGATACAGCGTTGTAGGCTGTAGTTCCTATGAGAGTTGCTCATTGGTACATGAAGCCAAAATGGCTCAACTGATGTGATAAAGTACCCGGATCATCCGTCAATCTTCCGCATCCATTGGGCCCATAGAGCAGGCACAGTAGCAATTTCCTTTAACTCCGCCTCCCAGCCCGCGGTCTGGGTCTCATTTACATGAACAGAGGATGGAAAATAACTCTGGATTCGGCTATTAGTGCATTTTACAACTTTTAGGACCTAATGATTTAAATAAGGACTTTTTAAATGTTAAAGACGTCTCTTTCCCAATGAAAATCTACGGTAAAAAGTATTTTTGGGCCCAATGGCATGACGTGACGGACACGGAAGTTGTAGTACCACCGTTTGGCCACAATGAAAATTTGCTTCAAAGCCCGGCGCTCTTCCTGGGGGCTTTGGTTAAATGACCAAGCTGAAGTCTTGTTTCCTGTTCGCAACCTCTTCTTCTTCTACTCTGTCCACTGGCGGATTACAGCCATGCGTAGCCTATAGCACCAACTTCTGACCAAACTACGCTGTAGCCGAGTTTATTCGCTCCAAACCAGTCGATGAAAACGCGCCTAACTCGCATTTCTTCTTTTGTGACGATTCAAAAGTTCACTTAAACTTCACAATTGAATGGAAACAAGGCTACTGTTTGGTTTCTATATCTCACTGATCAGAAAAGGAACCTTTGTGAATGATAAGAGAAAAAAAGGATGCCGCTAACTCTATTACCATGGAAACCCAGAAATATTTATGTGTTGTTTAAGTTCCGGACCATTTACTACCAATAACACTCTGGTTTATTTTCATTCAGGTTTCATCCAGTGCCTGTCAAAATATTTCTTCTTTGTGAAATGAGATATTTTTCTCTCTCTCTCTCTCATGCAGACATGTTTACTGTACTGATAGCAACCTTTTCTGTCTCTCTTTGTTTTTACACCAACTGCAGAATGCAGTCCGGCATAATCTTAGTCTTCACAAGTGTTTTGTGCGAGTAGAAAACGTAAAAGGGGCTGTGTGGACAGTCGACGAAATAGAGTTCCAAAAGAGACGGCCTCAAAAGATCAGTGGGTAGGTTTGGCCTTTTTTTGAGCCCCGACTAGCGTCTGTGTCACCGTTTGCTGCTGGGAAGAGGCTGCTGCTGCTGCTCCATCTCATTGCTACATCCCATCGCTTGCTTTGGCGTGCCCCCCCTTCATGCTTTCAGAAGCCTTTCTGGTGATGCTTCATAACCTTCAATGGCTTATTTTTATGTTGATCCTCTCCCCTCCTCCCTGTGTCTGTCTGTGTGCCCGTCTTCTGTCCGTCCTGTCCATCATTGCATCTGCATCTGGCTGTCCCCCCCATCCCCCTCACCCCCCTTCGCTGGTTTGCTTTCCCAGGGTGCCATTCGCACCAACCTTTCCCTGCATAAGTGCTTTGTGAGAGTAGAGGATGAGTTTGGGTCCTTTTGGACCGTTGATGATGAGGAGTTTAAGCGCGGCCGCCACATACAGCGAGGTCGTCCTCGGAAATACGCCGCTGATGAGAACTTTGATGAGCTGCTCGTACAGTAAGCACTTCCCGCCTGCCTGCTGCAAACTCCGGAGGCCCAGCCCCACCTGCATGCTCCCCCCCAACCCCCTTTCAGTGTTGCCATCATGCTTTTTTTTATGTTTAGCTTCATGCATCATGCTTTCACAAGCCTCCATCAGCCTATTCTTTCTTCTCAAAGATAGTTGTGTGGTATTGTCAAGTGATTGAACATCTTAGAACTATAGCCACATTACTACACCAGTAAATGTATTTAGTTCTTATACAAAGTGCATTGATTTCTCTTTATGAAATAAGATACTGTAGCTGAGGAATGCATGCTCGCTGAGACACGAGTCTGTGGTTGTAATTCGATTTATCTGTTTGCAGAAGTCCAGCCTTAGTGAAGAACATTCAGACCAGCTTGGGCTATGGTCCGACCCTCTCTGCTGCCTTCCAGGTAAAAAAATAAATAAATAATAAAAAGTGACCTCATCTTTTCAGAGCTTTAAAAGAAGAATAATAAAAGTCTCTCCTCGTCTCGTATGCCCAGTCACCTCCTCTTTGTTTTTAAGGGTGGTGTGAAAAGAGTGATGGGCGACTGAGAAAGTGCTGACAACCCTCTTCCGTTTCACATTTAATGCTTCGGGTTTTGCTTTTCAGGCTTCAATGGCAGAAAACAACATACCTCTATACACTACTGCTTCCATTGGAAGTCCCACCCTCCACTCCCTGGCTAACGCCATCCGCGAGGAGATGAACGGAGCGATGGACCATGGAAACAGCAACGGCAGTGACAGCAGCCCGGGACGCTCGCCCCTGCCAGCTATGTGAGTGGCACAGCACGCTTTCTATCTCCACCACAGTCTGTGTAAGAAAAGAGAGAGAAAGATGCTTATTCCACTGAGACAGCAACACCCTAAATAGATTTAGACAGAAAATATGATTTCAATGCCCACCCAAAATGCTCTAAAATGAGCTAACGCATGGCGCTAGATGAAACAGAAACAATGAGGACAATAAATAAAGTGAAGAGGGATGATATTGGAGTGGTGTGTTGGGGTCATGGCCAGAGCTGCGGCTGGCCTCCATGCAGAAAAGGAAACTCCACCTTTTCGAAGGAAGAAAAGACCGGAGCCCCTCTTGTTATTTTAACAGCGAGTTTATGAACTCCCCTTTATGTGTCCCGCTGTCTGTCTGAGTCCCGCCATAATCAGCATTCCAAATTGTTAAAATATTTACAAAATGCCAGAACGCAGAGTGACAGAGCTGTTGGCTCCGACGCTCCGCGAAACGCGAGCTGCAACACATTCAGAGACGCCTCTCTGAGCCGCTGAAAGGAAAAACAACACAAAAGCGTAATTAGTCTGGAGGACATCATCCAAGATTCTCATGTAGGAAAGTTGCGGTCGGCCTGGAAACCGCAGCTCCCCCGTTCACTTGTTGTATAGGAGTGTCTGCTAAGTTGTTTGAAGCCTAAAATAATACAGCACACGCTGCATCGTTTCCAGATGTGGGGGGCAGACCACCGACTCGGGGATGGCCTCCTGAAACGTCTGAGCTTGGGGGGGAAATTCTGCCTGAAAACAAAAAAAGGTGCAGTAATGAGCTCCTGGCCAAATGGAGGAAAGTGCCATCCCTAATCACTGTGAACATAGCTCTGAGCGTGGCTGTGGAACAGGAAAGGCAGAGACAGGATGGGTGTGCTGGCCTAAAGGCAGCCTGCTTCTCCCTCTGCCCCTCTGCTTCTATCTTTAGGCTGATGGAGCTCACAAACTCTTTCTCCATAATTATGTCTATAAGCACAAAATTAGTTAAATCTGTTTTCTTTTGCTTTTAAAGAACTTTTCTCTAAAACATACCCGGTGTTTCATGCCTACAGATTGAGCATATAGAGGCGAAGTCCCTCCCCCTTCCGGTGGACCCCATGGGACCTTATTTTGGAAAAAATATGTACGGTAGTCAACGGCGAGAGACAAATAATTCTTTGATCCCGTCTGAATTACGCCATGAATCACACAAATGATGTTTGTCGATTTAAAACATAATTTTGCTAGTCAAAAAAGTCGCAGTTTGTCGTAGTATTATTTAGTTTTGTGTGAAGCCGCTCAGTGAACTACATCTCTCGTCTCGCACAATATACGTCACCGACGCTAGCTAGCTAACTTCGCTATGTTCCACACACAGATGTAAGGTTATCTTACCTGATGTGTTTTATCCAGCGACTCCTGGTCGGGAAGAGAAAGAACGAGCGAGACCCGTTGCTGGTGTGAGTACATCCCGGTAGGAAACACACAGGCATCAGTAGTGGCTAGAAGAGAGCCCACAAACTGGGGAAACTCTCGCGAGATTGTTAAGGTTAGGCATTGACCTCGAATGGTTACGGTTAGGATAGATCGTCGGGCAGCGAGTCTCGTGAGAGTTTTTGCAGATCTCAGATCAAATTTCGCAATTTGCGGGCTCCCATCTAGACACGACCAGGCATCGTAACTTCATCGAGAGAGACGTCTCTTACGTGACTTTTGGTATTTTACGAAAAACTGCGACTTTCTTGACAAAATTATCTTTTAAATTGAAAAAAAATCATATGTGTGATTCATGGCACAATTCAAACGGGATCAAACAAGTATTTGTCTCTCTCCGTTGACTAGCATTCATATATTTTCCAAAATAAGGTCCCACGGTGGTCCACCGGAAGGGGCGGGACTTCGCCTCCTGTAACATCCAGTAGCACCATCACTGGGAATGCTCAGGGAATAAACTAACGTGCAAAAAAATAACCCCTTTTGTGCCTGTGATTCTTTGGCTCACACTGTTCCAACTACAAGTTCATCACTGTTCACTGTGTAACAACATGTGTTATCCACATGTGCCAGCGCGCTGCCTGGTTGACAGGACGCAGCTTTTCCTGAAACCAGAGCACTTCTCTTAAACAGCCAGACGAGAATCAGGTACCCAGAGAAGGCTAATTATAAGCAAAGTGTAGAATCAGCATGCAGTTCAATAGCATAATAATAACAATTTCATGTCTGCCCTGCAGCCACGGAGTCAGACCCGAGGCAACGGCACTTGTGGAGTTCGTTTGATGTGAAAATGATAGAAAAGCTGACTTTACTTTTTCCCCCCTTTTTATAATTCACACAAAAAAAAAAAAATCAGCTCATTAGCATTCGAGCGTCTCCATCACAATAGTTGCAAATCACACAAGACATCCCGGTGTGAATAAATCAAATGCAGGCTTTTGGTGATGAAGAATGTGCCAGTTGTCCCTTGTTGTCGTAGTAAATGAGCCCGGCGCCTCATCCTGACACCGCTCTACCTCCACTACGGCAGCCTGGCACCGCGGGTTAGAGCGGCAAGTCCCCTGCAGCTGCTCATAATGTTTTTTTTTTCTTCTCCTCTCTGCCACAGCCAGGCCTTTTCTCCCCCTCTGCTTTATTCCTGCTCTGTTTCTGTAATGAGAAATTTGGCAGATCTCATCTCTTTAGTGGCTCTTTTGCCCAGGCTGCGAGCTGGGGGGGGGGGGGCTCATGTTTTTGCCTTGTTTACAAGTGACAGCGTTATTATTCTCATAAGGGCTCCGTTTCTTATCACAGTGTTGTGCCGAACGCGCCGCCGCTGCTCCTCCTCGCGCGCCTCTCCTGCCAGCGCTTTTCTTCCCTTATTGACACTTGGTTGAAAATATGCATTAATTCTGGAGTTTAAAGCATGTACGGCGGTGTCTGGTCGCTGTGTTTGCTTGAAGTTGATTAATGATAGAAGCCGGCTCGGGGTCGTCCTCTGGAGACCCGCCTCGCAGGTTGTGCATGTTAACGAGCAGGAAGGGGAACACACAGCGCGCCGCTGATCCGCCGCCACCAGGAGGCTGACAACGGCAGCCCACTCGCTCCGCAGAGTCCATTCTCTCCTCTCCTCGTCTCACGTTGTTAATCTTCCTCATTTATCAATTCTAAGTGAATACCCTGTTGTCGGTTGCCATGAAAATAAAAAGCCTGCAGCTTTGCCGGGATTGGAATACCTCAAAAGAAAGCTGAAATTATCATCAGCACCAGTGAGGCCCCCACTCACCGTCTCATTGAAGCCAGACATTTGTTTTTGTTCCCCCGTTTCTTTCTTTATAAACAGAATCAGGCGTTTTGTGCCTGCGTGTGTGAAAGGTTATAAAGGGAAAAAAAAAAAGGATTTAAGGATAGCGGAACTGGAGCCATATTTGTTCTCTCTCCTCCTCGTCCAGGCATCACATCAGCGTTAAGGAGGAACCACTGGACCCCGAAGACCACGAAGGGCCCCTCTCCCTGGTAACGACTGCCAATCACAGTCCGGATTTCGATCACCACAGAGATTACGACGACGACCAGGGCCACGACGACATGCTGTAAGGCTAGCGCCGCCCCTCCCCGGCCTCAGAGGCAGAGGCAGTCTGGGTCATCTGGGAGAGACGAAAGGCTCCCCAGATAACGAACACTGAACTGCAGTCTCAGCCACTGATGACAGCTCTCAAATGTCTCCCGAGTTTTTAGTGCCATTACAATACATAGCAAGAACACACACACAAACACACATTCTGATTACTTTTGATTTAAGCTTAAAAAGTGAAACTTCATTTCTACTCATGTGTGGACTTGTTTGGTACGGGGGGGGGGGGCAACGTGTTCGCGGTCAGAGACCCCTCGCCGGCCGCGCAGCCAGGACGGACTGCACTCAGCGGACTGCTGGAGGGGTTGTGTCTCTCCCCCATCCAACACCCCCCCTCTCCGCTCTCTCAGACACACACACACGTGACCACAAACTCAAGAGAGAGAATGACTGACGTTTAATTTTGTGTGTGCGGATGAAGCGAGCGCGGACTTCTGTTCATTGTCACTGCCTTCAACACTTCTCATTGGTTTCCATCTCGGGTGGGAGGGATGTTTTTTATTGGGGTGTATTTTTTTGTTTCGTTGGGGGGTGAGAGGTTATGAAATATCAACATAATGTGTCTTTTTCCATTCAATGCTGTTATTGATGTTGCATCTTTGTTATTTCTTTTAAACTGATCAGACCTCATGCCCATGCTGTGGAGATTCTGTGTGGTCAGCACTTGATGATGAATGTTTATGATTTCCTTTCATGTTGTTCTTTTGAGACACACACATGAAGCCGAATGTCACATACCGAGGAGTATTTTTCTGTCATTTATTCCACAATCTTCAAAAAGAAAAGTCACCACTCTGACGTGTAGACCGCCCCTCCTCCCTCCTCTTCCTCCCCCTTCCCGCTCATGAAGTCCATTGGCAATGCACTACTCGTAATGAAGGCTCTCTCCACGCATCAATGAAGTTTAATTTAAGATGCGAATGAATGACAGAGAAATCATGCAGGTTATGATTTATCCATATGAAATTATACTTTAAAACAGCCCCTCACGGCAGCAGCATGTCGAGCCGCCGCAACACAATTTCTGATCACTTACAAGCTGCGGGTTTTTTTTTTTTTTTTAAAAGCAAAATGAAAATGTCAGGTGTGCGCCGGAGAGATAATGATTTAGACCAACTAATTGTGATTCCTGAACACAACTTCTCGTTGTTAATCAAACGCGCCTGCTTTTCCATGCTGCAATTTCATCCAGTGGCTTGACGATAAACGTGCATTCCCTGTAGTTTTATTTGTATCACGCGCATGACCAGTTTTTGAGTTTTTAGTGAGTGTTTAAAAAATTGCACACCGGATGAAACGCTCATTTTCTTTTCATCGAGGGGAGAAATCCCAAGACTTGCAATAAGACCTAAACATTGCACATTCCAGCATTTGACAGCCATCGAAAAGGGCCCAAACATACAGTAACATGCCATTTAGGGGATGTGGAGACCTCGACTTTCACCCAAAAAAGCCAATAGTTGTAGTTGTGGATCCACATGTGGTTTTGTGATGCAGAAACAGCTTTGGTAGGCAGTTAAATTTGACATGAATTTCAAGACTGCAATCAACCACTTTTAATTTTGTATTTATTATTATTATTATTATTTTATGTTTTATTTGGCTTTTTTTTAGTTGTTGATGTGTTTTAATATTGTTCTGTGACTACCAAAGATAAAGTCAATGTTGTGTGTTCCATGCAATAGCAGATAAGGCCAAATATCTCTCCTCCGTTCTCTCCCACTGGATCATCTCGAGCCGCTGGCAGATCGAATCGAAGGGAAACGCTCCTCAAACTGGTGATTTTCATTCATCTTTTCTTTTTTTCTTTTTTTTTTTTTTTATAAAAACCAAAGGGGGTGTCTCGAACAGGACAGCTGCAGTAATGTTTGCAGTGACCAAAACTGAATGGGAGGCGCTGACAGTCTGACTACACGATGACCAAATTAGGGAAACTTCTTTTGTCTTTGGGCCAGTGAGCGGGGGAAAAGGGAGCTTTCTGGTCAGGAGCAGATTTGTGTGTAGATTTAAAGTCGATGAGGAAAAATATACTGGTAAATGGAAAAAAGCTTTGCAGAGAACAATGTGAAACGGATTCTATACTTCAACTGGACCACACGATGATTCAATGTTTCTCTTCTTTTATTCCTTATTCATTTGTATCCTTTGAAATGATTGTATGCCACTTTTTAGGGGTTTTAGGGTCTTTTTTGGCAAGACTTTATGATTGTGTTTAGTTTCTGTATTACTTTTTATATTAAAAAAACACTCCTGTCAACTAATAAGCTGGGTACAAGGTACTTTATGGCAGTTATTGTTATTATTATTATTTTTTTTTTAAGTTCACCGCTCATTAACTAAAAAAAAGGAAAAAGGGCAATCTGTGGTTTCCAGAAGTTGTATTTAATATCCAGGCAGCTGTGGGATGGGTCAGTTCCAGCCAGGCTGGGATCGTGAGAACGGGGCCGAGCTCATCCACAAACCCCCAGTCATCTGGCTGGTTTGTTTGGTATTCGAAACGGAGGAAAAAGCGCTGGTAGATTAGAACATTCTCAGCATGTGTAGCTCGACATTACTAAAGATAACAGCATGAGAAAACCGTTTGTACGCATACCTCAGTTCAAACCTATAGGGAATGATTCAATTAAATGAGAAAAAAAATAAACAAACATTTCACTCAGTTGCACTTAGTTGTATGTCTTGCATGTGTAGTCTGATACTGTAGAGAGAAAACTACAAAAAAAAGAAAAAATGAAATTAGAGCTTGTTTATCTTAAAGGTTTCTTTTCTTTTTTTTTGCCAAACCAATCCAAACCTCAGGCCTTTTGTTCATGGAAACATCATCCAGCTGTGTGTGGCACCGTTCATCCTGTCAAAGTCTCCGATGGGTTGTTTTAAGGGCGTTCCAATATTAGGTTGTACATACATGTCGGTATAGCCTTTTGTCTTTTTCCTGTCTTTTCTTCTCTGTCTTTCCTTTTTTTTTTTTTTTAAGATCAAAAAATACATTTGTGTTATGATGTTTGCTTTATCGCGACTGCTTTGTATTAACTATGAAATAGCTATGAGAAAAAAAAAACTGCTGTATGTATTGGAATAGCAAACTGTGCTGCAAATGTATTTTACTTAGTAATCCTTGCTTTAAAAAAAGACAAAAAAAAAATCACATCATCCACGCAGACATCTGGGTGAGCCGGGCAGGGGCAGGCCGGGGGGGAGATTATCCCCCATTTTGGATTTTAAACTGTAATATAGAAAACAGACTTTTCTCTGTTATCATTGACCTAAGCATTTTGTACAGATTTTTTTCCCTCTTTGTGTTAAGCTGTTTTTTGATACTTCCTTTTGATGGTCCAACCACTGCCTTCTGTGGCTGTATGTTAAAGATTACTGCTCTGAGAAAAGGGCAGACAGGTATATTTCCTCTACAAGACGGAGATATCTTGCATGACTAATCCCAGGGTCACAGAGATAGGGAGGGGAGGGGGATATGTTTTAAGTGGTCAGTAATAATATAAGGGTGTATCAATCTAATGATATTTTATATGAAATGAATAGGAAAAAGAAAAAAATATGCAGTGCCAAGATGTAAAGAATATTGTTAAATGCTGTTTTTTTGTTTGAAAAGTTCATTTCACTCACGCATCAAAGATGTGTCCTTCTCATCCATGTCATGTAGGTAAAACATTTTGTTTGGCATCAAGATATTTATATTTTTATCTCAAGGGTCATTGTAAATGAGTCAAACCAAGCACAGCAGGCAGGGTCAAAGGTTAGACGTTGCTGGAGACTCCTGCAAACTGCGGCCGTGTGGCATCAGATCCCCCCCAACATCACACACTGGCACCCGAGCTAAAAACGCCATTGTTTCATCCATCACCAACCATCCAGCCTTGCTGTCATTCCGTCCCCCTTGTTCTCCGTCTCTCGCACCACACTTTGGTTTTCTCCAGATGGAGGGGGAGGGAGGGAGAGCGGAGGGAGGGAAGGGGGGGGGGGGGCAGCCCAGGAGCTGTCACGGTGCTCTCATCCTGCAGCAGCTTTTCTGTTTCTTCCTCTTTCTTTTTTCTTTGAAGATGTACTCTGTAGTTTCTTTTTCCTGTTTTTTTTGTTTTTTTTAGAGAGAAATATTATTGCTCATCACTTCCATCAGTCTGTAACCTCCTCATCATTCCTCGTCTGTCTGATGCAGACCACTCTGTTGTAGTCAGTGGCGATGACTGACGTGAGCATTCTAAACATGCAATAAAATGCTGGTTGTTCAGATCGTTTTGCTCCAAGTCTCTCATTGTATCTGTTACGTACGGCGCGGCAACACAGAGCTGCACATTATTACAGCATCACTTGTGATTGAACTCGAGTGCAGAATGAAGAATTAAGTAGTCATCTTAAACACATAATATGCAAGAATTTCCTAAAAAACAGCGTATAGACTGATATAATCCCTCTCAATCATCACTTATGCCTCACTAGAAGTGTGTGGTTGTGTCTGTTTCTGCAGAGACCCTGCAGCCCTCTGTCTGTATTTTCTCTTTTCTTCTTATTTTGCTTTACTCGGATGCTTCTAGGCGTCTGCAAACAGCCTTTCGGTCCCACGTGGTGGTGTGACCCCCAGCCAATAACATCACGCAGGGTGTGCAGGCTGTTCAGGTGGTCAAATACTGCCGCTTTGTCACGCCCCTCGGCTTCTGATACCGAAGCACAAGTCCCCCTTTAACTCTGTTAGATACAAAATGGCCATATTTCACGGATGACAACGGGTTGTGTTATATGCATGTGTTCCAGTGATCCCCCTGCTCCTCTCCGTGCTGTGAGTGCAGCTATGATCGGTGTATGTCTGTAGTTTGACGAGAGCAGCGCTGAGCCACAGCCAGCTGACAGGAAGCCTGCATTCATTCAAAATCTTGCAACTCGGCACCTTCCCGCAGGGTTGTACAGTTAGTTGTGTGTTTTAGAACATAACTACCGGGAAACAATCAGAAAAAAAGTTTTATTTCTCCGATTTGCTGCATTGTTCTCACTAATGCCGCTCCCTCATTTCAGTCACTCTATAGCTCGCTCGACCATCGTTGCTCTCTCTCTCTCTCTCTCTCTCCCTCTGGGCTCATAGAGCCATGGAGGTGTGGCCAACTTTGAATGCTGTGTGTTTACAAACAGCAACCGAAAACGGTTACATATTATACCTTTAAATCAGTCGATACTTTCATTTTCATATTTCATTTGCAAAGAGATGTGTCCTCTCAGTGTATGTGCCCTCTCAAAGTAGTGCTGTGATGTTGGATGGTACAGGGACTGTGATTTTGTGGTGTTTTCTCTATACTATGAAAGTTTTCCTAAAATTAGATCTAAAAAAATCGCAATATATTGCCTTGTAACGATCATCACCCTGCTGACACAAACTCATATTACCAGATATATCATCGTGTTAACAGTAACAGAGCATGAATAAACCCCCTCTCTGTGCTGTTTTCCTCATCATTTTGGCCTGCAGAACAGTTCCATACAGACCTGTGTTTGTCATCTGCGCCAGGACTCTCATCTCGTCCCCAACATTAAATTATATCGTAATTAAAAAGAGACAGTTAAACTGTCTTTTCCTAACAGCAATTTAGGTAACTGCATTTGATAAGCTATAAATTGTAACAGCATTAAAATTCCAGAAATAATAGCGATATGGATTTGGTGACGGGAGCTAATGCTGATGACCAGGACTTGCGCTTTTACGACAGAGGCACAGGTCATGTTGGCCACTAAACAGGAGACAGAGATCAAGTCTAAGCACTTTTAATCTTGTGAAACAAGCAATTACAAATAGTTGCATTGATTTGTTAAAAAGCTTTAGGTGACATAAATCGTTTCTTGCTTAGCTTATTGCTGGAAAACATAAATGTCAAGTGTATTATTAATTAACGCCTTTGAAAGACAAGATTTAATGGAAACGATATAAAATCACAAGCAATCTTTCTGCAGGCCGTATTTCACCGGACGCTCAGGATTCATGTAGATCAGTGTTGTTGTCATGACACTGATCACAAACTGGATCAGATAGCATAAAGTTAGAGGGAACACACAGTCATGGAAGGTGTTTGTGTTTGAAAATCACTCAGAGCAGAAGCATTCACATAAATTAATCGCACAGTAACTTACAGAGAGGCATTAACATATGATATTATTATAGACCATAAACGTGGATGAAATATTATGGGAACAGTGGGTCTCTGTGGATATATTGGTGCAGTGACATGATCAGCGATAACTGTTTGTTAACTGATAAACAAATTAAGCAAAGTTTAATTTTATTAGTTACGTAAGCAAAACTTACTGGTAGTTTAACTTGATGGTCCCCTATTACAGGTTCTGAAAGTATCTATTAACTTTATAGCCCACTAACATAACATAAGCCTGTTTCTCAATTAACTGTGTATTTCGTCAGATTATTTGAATTGGCAGGCTAATAATAAGCAAAAGGCATTTCAGCCGTGTGCATCACTTTTTAGTGTCCCCTTGAAACCAGTGTATGTTTCCGTTGTCGTGTGACGCCACTTGCACTTCTATTTTTTTTCTATTACTGGCAGAAATGGGCTTCCATATGATCCAGAGGTTTTGAGGCACATTAATTAATTACAAATGAACTTCCATCCACCTCAGTGATATGAGATACATTAAGGTGAGATACCTTAAATAAAAACAAAACTACCTACACGCCTAGATACCACTTGAGTTAAGTGTGGACTGACCCTATTACACTGTTAATGTTCCTCATCAATCACAAATATTGCTATTTAACCTGTGTAAGTGATGCTCTCTTCTCTTCTTCTCTGTCGTGCTCTACAGACACCAGACAGATCACCAGTCATATTATTTAGCTCCGTTAGATTGCAAAAACAAACATGGATGGCCGCTGTTAACTTTATCCTAATTGAAGTGTGGCACAGCCTCATCCATTCACACAAGAGCTTCAGTCAAATAGTCTGAGCTGGCAAACTCCCAACATTGCAGTGAGGCAATTAGCAGTCCTGCAGTGTTTGTTATTCATGGTTTGATGTAAAAATGTGTTTATTAAGATGGGCTGCAGGCCCTGGTGTGCAATAGACCTGCTTGTAATTAGATTCCAATTATTTGTCTGTTTCTGATATTGTAAACTGGCACTTACCACATCAGTTAAATTGACACACTGCACTGCTTGGTTTACTCGGTAATTAAAATGTGTTCTGTTAATTAGATGATGACCACTTTATTCCAGGGCTCTTGTGTTTGGGCTCCTCGGCGGCTCGCTGTTTGGATCATGAGTTGCCAGACGCTTCCCTAATCAGCCCTTGTTTTGTTTCAATTACCACCTGCTGTTCAAAAGGCATGCCTCGCTGCCCCCACCCCTACGCACACACACACATAGGCATACACAACAATAACACGAGGCCTGCTTTACTAGCAGCTCCAGCTCCAACACAACAATCAGTAATTCACAGCTGGGCTCGCTTTCTTCTTTATTAGAAGGCACAGCTAGGTTTCTAAGAGAGTCCAAGCAATTAAAAAGGGAACTAAAGGAAGATGAAAGTATAAAGGTACTTATCACATCATTTAGCAGGCCTCGTGTGAGTAGCCGATGGTAATTATGCTCAATGAGTAAACAGCTGAGATGCTCAGATGTCTCCTTCTCTTGGTGACAGAGGGTTAAAGGTGACTGACTGAAGATGACTAATAATATAATGCAGGTGCTGTGATGGAAAAAAGAAAATCCCCAAATTTCTTCTCCTGTTCTCTGAAATCAACATGTTCTCAGTTCCAACTCATCACATACGGATGCTTGGTCAGAGCGACACCACTGCACTCTGAAACCCATTATTTCCAAGGGTTCACGTGGCGAAACAACAGCTTTTTGCTACGACGAGCAAAGCGCGAACGCTGAGGAGCGCATAGCTCATGCCCAAAGTTAAAACCCGTTGAACTTTGGGCACAGCGCACTGTGAACCAATGGCACAGCGTAAACTGCTTTCGATGTGAAAGGCCCATTAGCGTGGGTTAAAATAAGTATGTTTGTTATGTAACATAAGTTACGTATGTAAGTACGCTGCGTAAATTAATTTACTCAACGTTGAGTTGGTTTCACACGGGTCACTAACAGCGGTCTCCTGGGTGAAAGTCCTGTTTGTCCCATCCATCCATCCAGACCTCCTCCCTACATAGACTTAGTCGCTCTTTATACTACGTAACCTGACCAAACCAAGAAAAGATCTAAAGCCAAAATAAATTGATTCTAGTAACAAGTGTTGTGTGTGTATCAGATCCTGATTTTCTTCTTCCTCTTTGCCATAGAGCGCCATTGTTGTCCAAAAACTAAAAGCATGCACGGCCGGCCCGACTACGTAAACAAGAACCAGAGAAGCTCAGATTACAACACACACGGGGGGAGAGTGACTTCATTCTCTGCTCAGGTAGGCTTTACCCCACCATCTCTTTACATTAGGCTACAAATTGTTGTTTGATGCTATATTAATGCTCTGGATATGGTATAGAGCACCTTTAAGGTGAAAATTGAGTCAACAAGGCTTGAGACTTGGCTGCAGCCATGACAACATCAGTATACCATAATGTATCCACAGTAAACCAGGTGACTCCCATGGTGAGCTGCACCCACTGTCTGACCTGCACTCATATGCCAGCATCATCCAGCATTACCGTAAGAAATGTTTTGTTTGAATAATTGAAGAGATGCAAAACAACATGAATAATTGCGTCTCGCTCTCGCACTTTGTGTCATAGTGAATTAACAGAGAAGTGGCTGCTGCAGGGACTGTTTCTACAACAGATGATAGATTTCTGATCTGGTTTCACACAGTGTGTAAACCATGTTGGAGCTAATGTTTCAAGACTGAAACATGTTTTAATGTTGAAAAATACTTTTATTTTTTTAACACTAATACTGATTGCAGTACAATGTGTTTAAAGGAATCGTTTTGGGAAATATGCTTATTTGATTTTTTGCTGAGAGTTAATTGAAAAGATCAATATACTCTCATGTCATGAATATGAAGCTGCAGCCCTTTAGTTTAGTTTAGCACAAAAACAGGGGAAACAGCTAGCCTGGCGCTATCCAAAGTTAACAAAATCGGAGATATAACTTGTTAGTTGGTTAGGTTAAGAGGTGCTGGTAGCCAGGCTAGTTGTCCCTCCCTGTTTCCAGTCTTTGTGTAAAGCTAAGCTAAGCTAACCGGCTGCTCGCTGTAGCTTGATCGATCTTCTCATCAAACCATCCTCTTCCTCCTCTCCTTCAAAGGTATGTTCCCGTACAACTAAACTGCATTCTCAAATAATGTTCCGAGGGAAATATATTTTCTTCCAGATTACGGTTACAGTTTTAAACACGTGGTTGAAAAAAATAAAAGTGCAACAAAACTACTTTGTTAGACTTGGTTAGGTTTAGTAAAAACACATCATGGTTTGGCTTAAAGTGACTATGAAATTGAAACAAAACAAAACAAAACAAAACAAAACAAAATAGCTACAAAAATAACTTGGCTAGGTTTAGTAAAAAACATTGATGATTAAAATAAGTGAACGCTATCTTTTAGTTTCACACAGGACACGAACACCGGTCTCCTGGGCGAAATCGCTGTGTTTGTTTGATCCATCCCCCCACCCTGACCTCCTACCTACAGTGACTTCCACGGACTATACAAACTAGGGCTGTCAAAGTTAACGTGATAATAACATGTCAACCCAAAGCTAGAGTGAAGATACTGGCATCATATGAAACTAGAAAATCTAAGGAATCCAGTGATACCAACCATGTCATACTAGCTTATCGCGAAGGAGGTTAAATAACGCTCCAAACTTGCGCTAAATTTTGGCGAGGAAATAGTCATAGTTAAGTCAGCACACAAGATAGGATAAGAGTATTAAATACTTGATAAATCTCCCTTTAAAGGGACTATTTGTAACTTTTCACGCGCATAAATCATAACGGGTCGGAATCCCATGCGCGCTCGCGTGTGGGTACGCGAGCGCGCAGCTGCGCTGCTCCTGCCTGCTCGCACACCGCGCTCGTTCTCACTCGCTCGGCTCGCTCCAACTCCACGTGCACGCGCGCACACTACACACTGCAGAAGAGTTAGTTTAGCTCTGAGAATATCTAGTGAATGTGCAGTGGACGTTTGTGCAGAAATAAATGCTGCCGCTCCTCCAGACCAACAGAGGTTTCCCATGTCTTGTGAAGTGACAGAGCTCCGGAGAGAGTTACGTTATCGTCCCGACCGGGTGACGGTGTCTCCCCCCTCCCGACCGGGTGCCTCCCCCCGGTTCCCTCCGCGGTCGGCAGGCTGAACAGGAAAAGCCAGCACTAGAATCAGCATTGATTCATGGAGAGACCTTCGTCTGGTCAGCTAACATTACTGCCAAGCAGGTGAAATATAGAGTGATATTGTGTGTTAGCTGACGTGTGTCGCCTCACTGTTTAGACCGGTGCTCGTTCATGTCAATGTAGCGCGAGCACAAGCGCGAGCACGAGCAACAGGACGCTGACTTTCGTTGACATTGCGGCCACAGGTGTCGCTGTGAACAAGCAATTTCTGATTCTTACATATAGCCCCTTTAAGGTACATTTTGAACAGATAAAAAGTGTGCGATACATTTACGATTAATCACGATTAACTGTGGAAAATCATGCGATTAATAGCAATTTAATATTTTAATGGATTGACAGCCCCAGTAAAAACACATCATGGTTTGGCTTAAAATGACTACGAAATTGAAACAAAAAAGCTAAAAAACAACATAGACTTCCATGGTCATTACAAACATATTTGTGATATGTCAAAAACAAACGTAATACATAACAAAATATGTTTCTCTTGAAACATAATTCACAATGCAGTTTCGTTGTATGGGAACATAAATTTTAGGAGTCAGGGCCGTCTCATCTAACTCTCAGAAAGAAGGCGAATAAGCATGTTTCCTGAAATGTGACTCTATTCCTTTAGAACCAACTGATAAACACCAAAGCCTCGTCGCAAACAGTCAAACCACCTACCACTATATATTTAATACATGTCTTGGTCACACATTATCTACAACTACATAATCCATATTTCCTTAAATAAAATTGCTCACAATACAGAAGCTTTCGTTTTATTTTTGATTTAGAAGCATCACTCATGTGGAAATTTAAATGGTAGTTTTGTGGTTCTCTGACAGATTGAGTTAAAAGGAAGTGCATCATTGTAAACTGTAGATAGCCTTTATTGCCAACCGTCTGAATTTCTATTCACTTCCCTCCTGCTCTGATTCCTACAGTATATGAGCTTTCTCTCCTTCCCCTGTGAATGCTTTCTCCCCCGTTTCTTTCAAAAAAAGCTATCATTTAAACATGTCATGGGTAGTGTTTACCTGCAGTGAACCTTGATTGAGAAAGCCTGTGACTTTACACTGATGCCCTCCTAATCTGTATGACTGGCATGCTAATTTCTCTGACGCTGCCATTCAAAACACAAACATGAAATGTTGGTTTTAGAACCGGGAGACCTGGTAGAGTGAATTTCAAGTGCTTATTCAAATATTTCATTAAAATGTAAATTTTTACAACGCCGTACGTCTAGCTGTGCACAAGGCATGACTTAAGAAGTTATGAAGTTATAACAGCATTTCTCTCTCTGATGCCAATTAACTGGTGGGGGGGGGGGGGACTATAATGCCCTTACCTTGTTTTATCGCTGCATAACAGCGCGCCAACAAATGCATCACATGCAACAGGAGTTTCAGGTATTGACAGCTAAGATTGGTAGACTGGAAGAAAAAAAAAAGGAGAAAGTCAAACATGAAGCCTCCTGGAGAGTGGTGGCTAATCAATTCTCTTATCTTCACAAAGTGCAAATGAAGTGATTAAAATTAAGGTTATGCAAAAGAAAAGGAGTGAAAGAGAATTGTAAATGAGTCGTGGCCACACAGCAGGTTTATCTCAGACTAGAAAACAACCTGATAAAAGGTACACTACTCAGGTCGCTATGGAAGCATTTTTATACCTGATTGTGAAATTTAACCACCATGGATTATTTAATGTTAACATTTTAATATTAAAATTAGGGCTGTCAATCGATTGAAATATTTAATCGTGATTAATCGCATGATTGTCCATAGCTAATTGTGATTAAGCGCAAATTAATCACACATTATTTATGTGTTCAAAATGTACCTTAAAGGGAGATTTGTCAAGTATTTAATACTCTTATCAACATGGGAGTGGGCAAATATGCTTTCTTTATGCAAATGTTTGTATATATTTATTATCGGAAATCAATTAACAACTCAAAATAATGTCAAATATTGTCCAGAAACCCTCACAGGTACTGCATTTAGCATAAAAAAATATCCTCAAATCATAACATGACAAACTCAAGCCTAACAGGCAAAAACAGCTGTCAGTGTGTCAGTGTGCCGACTTGACTATGACTTGCCCAAGCTAGTATGACATGGTTGGTACCGATGGATTACAACCTAAAAATTTCAAGTTGCGTTAATGCGTTAAAGAAATTAGTGGCGTTAAAACGAATTTGCGTTAACCCGTTATTATCACGTTAACTTTGACAGAAGTAATTGAAATATTTTACTCTGAAAACCATATATCGATGGTTTAAATTCTCCCATTCCAGCATTTCCAGAGGGTCATCACAAGTTGTACCACTTAAAACTTAAAACGCAGATGTTTGTTAAAATTTTAAATCTGAATTTGATGGGTTCAATTTCAGCAACTGGATTTTTTTTACTTAATGCAAATTATTAGATGTGAAAATGACTAACTGAATTGGAAAATTTCAAAGAGGGAAATTCAAACCACATAGATTTTGATAAATATTTCAGTGCTATAAATTCAAAGATATTTAACCGTTAGATGTGGGTTAAAAAATGACTCGGTTAGTTTTCCAATATTTTTTTTTCCAAAAATATTTCAGCACGTCATATTTCAGGTGTTCCCCAAATTCTTTGAAATGTAGCCTACAATTCTTATTTACCTCTTTTACTTTTTCAGTAGCGTGTTTATTGGGCGGCAGTAGCTCAGTCCATAGGGACTTGGCTTGGGAACCGAAGGGTCGCCGGTTCAAGCCAAGAACTGAGTGTGAACTGGTAGCTGGAGAGATGCCAGTTTGCCTCTTGGGCACTGCCGAGGTGCCCTTGAGCAAGGCACCAAACCCCCAACTGCTCGGGGCGCCTGTCAGGTGCAGCCCCCTCGCTCTGACATCTCTCCATTAAAAAATGCATGTATATAGGTCCTGTTTGTGCATGTGTGTGGATTCGGGCCTGTGTGTACTATGTATCTGTAAATAATAGAGTGAAAAATTTAAATGAATTTCTCCTCTGGGATTTTTAAAAAAGCCTTTCTTCTCTCTTCTTCTTTAAGTTATTACATCAACTTTCCAGATGCGAGTCATACCTGTGACATCCTTATCAGGTGTTTCTGTCAGGTATATAGCCTACAGTATTTACTGTTAACCACACCTTAGCATCTCCACTCGGCTACAATATGTATTTTGTTAGACTACATTGATAAGTAAATAAAAAATAATTAATAATTAATAATTTGGTGATAGGTATACCTTTAATAATCCTATTGGCCACACAGTAGGTTTATCTCAGACACTAGAAAACAACCTGCTAAAGGTACAATACTCAGGTCTTTATGGAAGCAAAAAAAGGACGTAATGATTTGATAAGTAATTTAACCACCGTGGATTATTTAATGTTAAAATTTAAATATTAAAGTATTTTACTCTGAAAACCATACTGTATATCCGAACCACTATAGTTTGAATTCCCCTCTTCCAAAATTTCCACAAGGATCATAACAAGTTTTACTACTTAAAACTCAGATGTTTGTTCAAATTTTTAATTTTGGAGTCTGAATTTCAGCAATTAGATTTTTTTGACATGATGTGAATTATTAGATGTGAAAATGACTAAACTTTTTTTAAATGACCTTCTGGAAATTTCAAAGAGGGAAATTCAAACCACATAGATTTAGATAGATATTTTTCAAAGTAAAATATTTCAGTGCTACAATTTCAGAGATATTTAACCCTTAGATGTGTCAAAAAAGACCCGGCTAGTTTCTTTTTCGATATTTTTTGTAATAATATTCTTATCAGGTCTTTCTGTTAGGTATATAATCTACAGTATTTACTGTGAACCACACCTCAACTCCTTAGCATCACCACTCAGCTACAATATGTATTTTGTTAGTTTACATTGGATATGTGTGCATACAAAATTGCGAACTGTTTAACATATAGTTTACACAATGAGAAAATCTGACATTGCAGTTATATTAGTCTGTCACAGCTAACTAACATTACTGTTGGATGATTTGACATAATTAAGTTTAACTATTTGCCATTTTAATAATTTGATGTTAGGTATAACTTTAATAATCCTATTGGCCACACAGAAAACAACCTGCTAAAGGTACACTACTGTGGCATCTATGGAAGCAAAAAAAGGCCGTAATGATTTGATTTTTTTTATACCTGATTGTGAAATTATACACCGTGGATTATTTAATGTTAACCTTTAACTATTAAAATACTTTACTCTGAAAACCATATATCTAAACTTATATGGTTTGAATTCCCCTCTTCCAAAATTTCCACAAGGTCATCACAAGTTTTATCACTTAAAAATTAAAACTCAGATGTTTGTTCAGATTTTTTAATTTTGAAGTCTGAATTTGATCGGTTCAGTTTCAGCAGTTCGATATTTTTGACTTGACGTGAATTATTAGATGTGAAAGTGAAATGACTAAACTCAGATGTACGTTGCTTTAGACAAAAGCGTCTGCTAAATGAAATTGTAAAATTGTAGAATTGTAAACTTTTTTTAAATGAAATTTCAAAGAGGGAAATTAAAACCACATAGATTTAGATACATGGTTTTCAAAGTCAAATATTTCAGTGCTATAAATTCAGAGATATTTAACCCTTAGATGTGTGTCAAAATTCACCCAGCTAGTTTTTTTATTATAATTTTTTTTTTATTGGAGTTATTACAGTTCTTACCTCAACTTTCCATTCGTGAGTCATAACTGTGACATCCTTATCAGTTGTTTCCGTCAGGTATATAGCCTACAGTATTTACTATGAACCACACCTCAACCCCTTAGCATCACCACTCAGCTACAATATGTATCTTGTTAGATTACATTGATATGTGTTTATATAAAATTGCGAACCGTTTATCATACAGTTTACACAGTGAAAGTATCTGATATAATCATATTAGCCTGTGGCAGCTAACTAGCATTACTGTTGGATGATTTGACATAATTAAGTAATTTGTATAAGTAGCATCGAAAGACTAGTTTAACTGTTAGTCACTTTAATAATTTGATGATAGGTATACCTTTAATGATCCTATTTATTGACTGATAGATGGCATACTGTTCATAATTGTATATATGTATATATTGATTTGCAATTTTTAATTTATTTACATGTAGTGTTGACATTGCTGCTAGATAAACACTTGAAATGGTCTCAGATACACTGGCTGATGAATCAATGAATCAGTGATGGAGTTAGACTTCTCAGACGAAGACGACCCAGTCTATCGCTATATGATCTGAAAAAATATACATAGTCAATATGAAAAAAGACAAACATTTGCTTATATGGGGGTTTAGCATGAAATATGCTGCAGTTTGAAAGTTTATATGAAGTCATGTTACACATAAAATCCCCTGCGAGGCTTTTTTCCTTGTCAATCAGTTATTCATAACGTGTGCTTGTCAGAAGATGTATCAATGAATAAACAGTGGTATGTTGACTTTTAGGGTGGTATCTGGCTGATATGTGCAGTTTCCCCGCCTCGATCAGACACCGAAACTTCAGCGACAAGAACCTCCGGGTTCGTATCGCTCCAGGTTCTTCGCTCTCCCCTTTTATTTCTTTATTTATTCTCTCATTTTTAACTTGCAGGGGGGAAGGAGACAAAATGGTTGCAGGTGGTGATGAAAATAAGAGCCATCCATCATTATTTATTAGGCATGAAAAAGATACACAATAATGTAATTTAATCTCTCAGCAGACAATTATTTCCACATATTGATAACGCAATGCGAAAAGTGCCATGAATCCTAATATGATGTTTGCTTTTATTGGTCTATGATACAACCATAACAAATAATGTAATTGTATCAGGGAGAAAATGTGATTATTTGAACATGCTAACATTATAATATCAATCTGCCGCAGACAATGGTATCATATTATTTTGCTGTGCTTAACTAGTTACAATTTGCATTAACTTATTATGTCTGGCTGGCAATGAAGACGGCTCTCTCCCCCCTGGTCTGTGCTTTTCTTAGTTTCTCATTACAGCTCTGTGAAATTTTGGAAAGTTTCAAGCCTGCGTGATTTTTGACTTGAAGAGGGAAACTTTTACATGGAGTTTCAATGTGATTTTCTTTTCTGCCCGGCTGCTTTAGCCTTTTATCTATTCATTTGCAGCTCCAACTCAAGCGTAGATGACTATCCAGAGCCCATCCAGGCCAGTATGAGGTTGAAGAAGCACGACACAATAGACACAATCTCTATGCAAATGATAGTGCTGGAAACAAAAACACCTTTTCCATTAAAAAGTAAAATGCTTTAAATATTTGCATATAGGTGCACTGATTTGGCTATTCACAATTGTCAAGATGATTAACATTAATGAAGGAGAGGCTTGATGCACTGACTGTCAGGCCACATCAGGCCACCTCTGTAACCTCCTCTGTGTTTTGCATGGCGAAGCATTCACGCCATAGTGAACTAATGACCAAGTCAGCCTGTGTGAAATTAGACCGTGCATCTACACAAGTGACATTATGAGAATGTTTTATTGATGACTCATTATTAGCAGTCCAGCGGTGAGGTGAGTTTGATCCACCCAGAAGATGTAAAGTGTAATAATAATAATGCCTGCTTAATTATTAATACCCAAAACCTAATCCATCTCTGCAGAGAATATGTACATATTTTAGTGTCTCATTTGAATTTTTGCAACAAACACACACCTTAAAACCATTAGACGGCCGTGGTAATGACAGGTTTAAATGGGATGATTTTTAAGAATTAATGTGTTATTGCCACCGTATGGCCTGAGCTGAAAGAGAGAGGTCTTCCTGTTTATTCTGTTTGATTCTGAAAAGCGTGCAGTGTCCCACTGCACGTCCCCGTAGAGAGGCGAGCAGAGCACACACTGTGAGAAGGCGTCATTCTGCACCGGAGGCTAGAGGAGTGTTTGCAAGTCATTAGTGGTTTGTAAATGATATTTGTTCCCATGTGACATATCATTTGAAATGGTTTTCTAATAATAACACCCACTGATAATAAAATAAGAGGGCCCTCATGTTGTGATTATGCTTTTCATAAATTTGGTTTTGGAAAAAAAAGAAGGGAGACATTTCAGTATGAATAAGTGCTCAATATGTTGATGTGAATTTTCCTCTCAGATGGTGAACATCGCACTGATCCTCCAAACGATAGCTCTGCTTTAAAGTGGCAGTAGGTAGAATATTTTTGGCATTATTGGGCAAACATTCCTTAATAACCTTTCAGCATATTGTAATTCAAGTGCTCTGAGAGATAACTAGATTTCTGCACCTCCTCATGGCTCTGTTTTCAGGCTTTAAAAAATCTAGCCCGTGACGGGAGACTTTGGCCAATCACAGGTCATTTCAGAGAGAGCGTTCCTATTGGCTGTTCATTCAACGGAGACAGCTGTCAATCACTCACAAACAGTCAAACTAGGCAGCGCTGATCAAATAAGAATCTATATTCTGTTACTGTAATGCCTATTTCTCTCCTCAAATGTATTCAGACTCATCTTGTAGTGTACTGTTTAGCTGTAAAATGAGAAAGTTTGCTCCAGCTGTTGGGCGGTGCTTGGTATGTCTTCAACTGATCTCAACACAGCTGCCGGGTCACAAACTTTCTCATTTTACAGCTAAACAGTACACTACAAGATGTTTCTGAAAACATTTGAGGCTAAAAATAGGCATTACAGTAACAGAATATTGATTCATATTTGATCAGTGCTGCCTAGTTTGACCGTTTGATCGGAGTTTGTGAGTGATTGACAGCTGCTCAGAGACGGCAGGCTCCAGCTCAGATGTGATTGGTTGTTTTCCTCCGGTCTGTGAAATCTTTCAGATGCCATTAGGAGCACCGGAGGACACAGAGGCACATGATTATTTTCAGATTACCTGTCTCATGCACTACTGTCAGGATATAGTATCATAAAAATATATTTTTTTAAATCATATTTGCTCTAATCTGCCTCCTCCAGCTTTAAGCTCAGGTTGAGTTTGATCAGTGAGAGAGCGTCTCACGCTGAGCTGAATAAAACTTTAGTTGTATCCTGACTCGGCTTTGTTGTAAAGAAAAAGCATCTTTCCTCTGAAGCTCAATGCACTGTATTCTACAAGCAAAAAGCTTGAACTGTCACCTCCTTCCTTAATGACTCCTGACAAATACCCTGTCTTCCCGCGGTGAGTTTCCTGTGCGCCACAGCACAGAGCCGAGACAACTTGGCATAGGACGCAGTGTGTCTGGTGAATAGGGAGCCGTGCTGCCGCTCTAACACCATTTGCCTTGTATTTTATGAAATGAACCAGCGGCTCGGAGATCAATAGGCCCCCGTGGTGAATGCGAACAACGCTGCTGGGTCCTTATCAGGAGCCCACTGCCAATCTGTGGCAAGCGAAGCCTGCACCTTCCCTGGATACACCATTGGTCTTTGAAATTAAAGTTGACGCCTGTAATCCAGGGAAATGGTCCCTCTACTCTCGCTTAACACCGGTTTAGTTTCACCCCAGCTGATGATAAAGCATGACAGAAATACAGAGCACTATCTTCTTGCCGGGGTTGATAGGTTCTGCCAGCTTATCAGGAAACAGGCAGCTAACCTTCTTGTGCCTGGCCCGTGGACAAAACTGAGGAGTCAATTTACAAAAGAAGGCACGCCGGGTGGCTCGTAAATAAAACCGTTCTTTCTTTACGGAAGACAAAAAAGTAAAAAAAAGAAAATAACCAATTTTAGAATCCAACCCCCCCCCCAAAAAAGTGAGTAAATGTATAACACAGGAGGCTAAGCGCTAGTGATAGAGTGTATTCATGTAAATCCGCCCAAGCACAGCTGCAGGAAATTGACAGGGATCTACTGGAGCGCTTTGCCTGTAAAGGGTGGGATTTACATGCCTAACTAGGGCTTAACCACCCTCCCCCGAGTTTACCTGTTACTCTCTGGCCTGTGAGCACGCGTCTGGATGGGCTAAGGTTGCACTGCTTATTCTTAATGCCTTTTCATCCCCCCTCATATCTGTCAGTCTCAGGAATGAACTCGTAAACTCCACCGGGGCTTCTCGGTATCGCAAAATTGCTTTGGCGTAATGGCACAGCAGGAGTTTTGTTTGTTTCCTGCTCAGGAGGCCTCAAAACTTTCCACAGCAGGAATCAGATGAGCTGAATTTAAAGCGTGTGTGTGTACGGCAGGATGTGACCGACGCCGAATGAGGCTGTGAGGTGCGAGCGCTGCTGCAGGACTGCTTTATGGGTAATTGAGATCACATTAATGCATATGTTCCTCCTGAGGAGAAAGTGCAAGTCTTTTCCTTTTGGACAGGATGTGGCTTTGGGCAGTTCGGGATGGTGGGCGTCGCTCCTGGGCTCCACAGCCCTCAGCTGAATCTCAGCCCCTGCAGGCTGATTCTGTAGACCGCTCATGGCAGTTTAGACTAAGCAGAAAAACTGTTTGGCTTTCTTTTTTTCCCTTTTTTTTTTTCTTCATGAAACTCACATCTGTACACGTAGAGCACGCAGCGGCGAGCTCATGCCAAAGCAGTCTCAACAAAAACATCCAAATGTTTCCTAATTTGTTTTTTTCCTCTGAACCTAAGATCCCTCCAGATGATTAAAAAACACAAATAGCTAGCACCAATTCTATTAATGCTGTCGTCCTATCACACAGGAACCGAGTGCTGATGCAAAGCGTTCCTTTTCGCCTTGTGTGTTTTGTATTTTTCCCCCTTATAAACAATGATTTTCAGAACTGGAGCTGCCGCCAATAAAATTAATGGGAGACTTGCTGAGTCCATACAGGAAGTGGGCTTTTTAAATAAACACATTGTTTCCAAACTAATCCACACCCCTATTGTTTACAGACGGGGAACTGGGCTGGGTGCAGCCCGGGCCAGTCCACCCCGATTAATCCGCCCCCCCCTCCTGTCAAGGCTACTCCATTTCTAAACAGGAGGAAAAAGATAAAACTGTCAAGCAGGACTTCACTTTGATGTTATTTCTGGTCAGCATTACAATTGTTTTTATGTTTGTTCTTTAACTTAAATCTTATTCAGTATGTACAGGGACTTTTGAGTCCAACTGAAATTTGAATTCTCCTCACTTTTTGTGTAAGAAAATATACATCAGCTATTATACAGACAAGATGATAAAACTTTATCTCAAACCTTTTGACTCAACTTCTGTGGTGTACTACTGACTAGAAATCCTCAAACTGTAGCCTATGACCTTTGAACTTGTATAACTGGTGTTTTTTTCACTTTCAAGACCACATAGTGTTGACTAGCATTCGTGATTTATGCTGCAAGATTTGTGACTACCCATCATGCTGTTAAGTTTGTAGTCAGTAAGTGGAAGCTAGTTAGCCTAGCTTGCTACAGCCCATTCACACGAAAAGGTGTTTGAATGTCACGATAATGCGCAAGGCATTTAGCGTGCATTAATGCCTTTCTTGTGTTCGGCGTGTCATTTGTACGCCATGTAGTCTGTACTGACTGCAATGTAAATATTCTGCATAAATATGCTACGATCAGAGCTAGTGACGAAAAAGCGTGAAAGACCGCTTATGGCGGGTGAAAGGGGAGATGTTTCAAATTACAGTTTAACCTGCTAGGGTCTAGGGCTTATGTGGTGGACACTAAAAACAGAAATTAGATCAATAATTATTTAGACATATGAAGGGAACCACACAACGTGCTGTTGAGTAGCTAATGATTTTTAGTCATTTGCATTTCTTTAGTCAATTGCATTGTTAAAATTGTATGTGTGATTCTGAATGACTTCTGGAACAGAACGAGAAGTTTTGGTTTCATTTCGGCTCGCTTTACAGGACGCTGTTACTGCAGGAAAAGGAAAGAAAAACTCTTTATACAACTTTGACCGAATCAGTACACCATGGATATACTACATACATATTGATTTCTTATCAACAATGATTTTTAATTTCAGTTCAACTTTAAAAATCCAAAATCAGAGAACATCGTATGATTAGAACATCTAGTTTTAAATGATCAACTACAGTCAATATTAACTTCGTAGAACATCTTCTATTAGCATGCAGGGGCCCTTATGCAATGAATATACTTTGCATGATCAAATTATCATCCCTGAATTTGAAATATCTGTGAATATCCAGAACCACTCTGTCAACCACTCTCACTTATCGCCTCCTGCATCGATTTTTGGTTTCAAATACTACCAGTCACTTATACTTCCATTTACATAATGTCCGATGAGAAAAATTTGTCGGACAGATTGTAATTCATATCTCCACTCTACGCGCTCGCTGGCCCTAATACTTCAGTTAGCTACCTCACATTTACATTTCAATCAGTGATTATAGCCTCTCCTCCTCTCACCCCGCTGAAAGTAAATACGGGACTCCACTATCTCCGACTAAAATGCATTTGGTGGCACCAGAGGGATAGGCATGAATATTCTGTCTGGTACATATTTACCATGTGCTGCTAAGTGTCACATGCTGCAAGTGCATCCTTTAATAGCTCAGCGCTCTGTATACAGCACAGCGTGGCACTAACACTGCCAGGAGCCTCAGACGTGCTAAAAATGTCTCATTTTGGCTTAAAGTGTCCACCAAATGGCATGTGACATGTTCTCTGAGGCGGCTGTTTAGTGTCCGGCACACTGACTCTATCTATTCTGATGATTTTTTGTTTTGTTTGTTCAAACCTACCGCACTCACACTCTCTCGTGGTGTGTTTCCTAGAATATTAGTGGGCAGAAAATGAAACTCAGACACACGAGCTGCTTCCTGCGAGTTTTCACGCAGCTGCAGAGATTAAGGGCATCATCATGGAAAAAGGTCAAGCAAGTGGAAAATGTGTCTATTGTTAGTTTTGCTGTTGACCGCAACTGTGAAATGAATGTTTGACATGTTTGTTTCTTGGTGTTTTTGCATGGCTCTGAGCGTAATAAAGGAACAAAACGCTGGTTGTTTTATAAAGCTGACTCCCACACAGGCAGCTGCTGATGACAAATGTTGGGCTCCCTGTAGTCGGAGCGAAGCCTCGCACATAAGGCAGGTTGTATCTTCACTGTGCTGGAAGCCACCGTAGGAAAGTCTGCTGCGTTTGGAAAAGCTCACTTCCATGTCCTCCACCACTGGACGCCTGCTGTCTGTTGACTTCTCAGTCAGTGGTAACCCAATATCCAACTTCATGGGGGAAAAGTCTGTCAGTTGATGAGTCATGGGTGAAGCTTACAATCATTACTTTTTAATTGCTCTTTGAGTGGAATTTTCTTTGTGTCGGCCCTGGCACGGTAAGGTGAGCCGGGAACCGTTGAGCTCAGAGGGGAATTGTTTGCATGTTTTCTTGTTTGCTTGTTTTGGAACGACTTTGCAACTCATCTATCATGCAGCGAGGAGGGGGGAAAAAAACGGACAAGTCATAATAATCACACTTTGCCACAAACTGCTCTCCCCGGCCTTCTGTTTTCCAAGTCTGGTTACACACACATGTTGGCTCCGCAGAATATTCAATAGACATTTATAGGAAATAAATTAAGAGATGAATGCAAACCATATGGCATTCGGAGGTTTATTTGTAAAGCCCCTGCATCAAAGCTTTTTCCAGATCACACCATATTAGCTATGTTTTTCCAGTCCAGCAAAATCAGGAAGGTAACCACAGACCTTCCTGATGGGAAACACATGAGCGGCGGTCCGCCGAGACAAGGAGCCTCATACATGGACGAGGCATCATCGTCAGGGAGCATCAGTGAAAACAATTATCCCCGCATGTCTGGATGTCATATGTCACCCTGGGTTGAGTTTAACAGGAGGGCGATGGAGCTGCGTCACTGCTCGGAGAAACCTTTTTAGCCTCGGATTGAACCCCCCGCTACATTCTACACTTCTTTGCATGTGAGGCGGCCTGGATGCCTGTGCGGGGTGTGGGCTCGAAGACAGACTGGGAAGCGAGCCAAGAGGAAACGGCAGTGCCCAGGGTATACACTTCCACCCCTGTATGAACACAAGACCCCCCTCCTCCTCTTTCCATCATTTCCATAGGCTAGACAAGTTTACGGTTTTGTGCATTTGAGTGTGACAGCAGCAGCCCTCCTGCGTGTGACGGGCCCAACAGCAGCGGTCTGCCGACACTCGGGGTGGTTTCTCCTTCTTCGCTGTTGATCTTGGGCTCGCGCTGCACACACGCAGAGGGCCTGCCAATGTCAGACGTGGAGCGCCACACCACTGAGAGTCCACAACTTTAACCAGGAAGGTATTATTTTTGCTGTGGAGACGCACATTTTCTGCAAGATGTCAAGAGCAAAGCTCGGGTTGTGGTTGCTTTTATAGAGCTTCAAAGTCTCAAATGTGCATTCGATGCAGGCTGTGGAAGAGTTAGTTCTTGTGCCATTTCACAGTGTAGACAACATGGCACGGGGTCATCTCTCTCATTCCTTTTTTTCCTCTTAGATGCACATAAACACACAGATAAACGCACTATATGCTCAGAGTGATCAGAGCCTGCTGTGCGCCATCGGGCAGTTTACCTCAGGACTGACAGAAAAGCACTTCCAGGAAAAGAAAAGCCAGGGATTCCTGCTGAGGGAAAATGCATCAAAGCGCCTGACTTAAGGCTATAATTAGCCGCTGTGGTGTTTGAAATGTGGAAGAATGAAGTCTTCGGAGAATTTGAATTGTTTATTTATTTACGTTTGTTGTTTTAATTTTCCCTCCAAATGAGCACATTTTTCACGAGGATTGAGTTCGCTCTGGCGTACTTAATTTGCTGTTTGTCAGCGGTAGCCTATTGTGTGCAGTGGAGTTTCATGAGATACAAAACACAAGCATGAAAAGGTGCATGTTAAAATAAGTGGTGTTTTGTGTTTATAGAAAATAAACTCTGTTCTGTCTTTCAGGTTATGTGACGGAGGGGGCGTCCTCTTGGCAGAGCGGAGTAGAGCAACTGGATAAATACAGTCCATTCTCTAATGATGTATGAAATCCTAAACTAATACAAATGGATGACCTGCACTCCCTCTGTCTCCTGTCTCGTGAACCAGCCAAACCAGTGCCCCTGCCGCTGGCGTACAGTGATGAAAACCACTGCCTTCACAAGAACTTCTTCCCTTGAGAAGAGAAAAACTCTCCTATTCTTTCGACACATCTGCTGACGGCTCACTGCTCCACCAGCTTTTCTTGCGTAAAACGATTTATAGATATTTAAAATTTACTGATGTTTTCATGCACTGTGTGTGGGGAGTTTTATATAACGCCTATTCCACAACCTATTTGAAAAAAAAAAAGTCCCGGTTGTAAAATAACCTTCAGTGCCACAGATTTCATAAAGAGGGAAAACATTACTAACAGCATGATCACTTTTTACGTATGAATGATGTTTGCTGAAGTCAAACTGTTTCACAGCTCCGGTTTAATGTGGAACTGTGCTTTAAAGGGGACATATTATGCTAATTTTCAGGTTCATACTTGTATTTGGGGTTTCTACTAGAGCATGTTTACATGCTTTAATGTTCAAAAAACACATTATTTTTCAGTCTGTCTGAATATACCTGTATTCACTCTCTGTCTGAAACGCTTCGTTTTAGCTCCTGTCTCTTTAAGCCCCCTTCTGATAAAGCCCAGTCTGCTCTTATTAGCTTATGAGAAAAATATGGAGCACCTTTGCAAAGGTAGTTCCATGGATGTATAATATGACCTGCATACCGTGCCGCTACTCAGCCTTGCTTCCAATTTTTTCTATAGCTCTCGGTATTGTAGCGAAAAATCCACCATTGTAAAAGAGACATCTGCAAAACTGTTGACAGGACACCTTGAACTAAACAAGGTTGATTATGACTCTATCTATTATGAAATTTTGATCCATGGAGGTTTTATATTTGTAAATGGACTTGAATTTATACAGCGCTTTTCTAGTCTTCCGACCACTCAAAGCGCTTTACACTACATGTCAGCATTCACCCGTTCACACACAAATTCATACACTGATGGCAGACGCTGCCATGAAAGGTACCAACTTTTCCCATCAGGATCTAATCTAAATACGATGGCTATGCCTTCGGGAGCAATTTGGGGTTAAGTGTCTCGCTCAAGGACACATCGACATGTGACCAGAGCAGCCGGGGATCGAACCACCGACTCTCCGATTGGTAGACGACCTGCTCTACCCTCTGAGCCACAGCCGCCCAATAAATCTTTCCTCAAGCCGAGAAAAGTGATTTTAAAATCTGTGACTTCATCACAAAGAAAAGTATGTATATGAGCCGAGCGGGAACTCGCGGAGGGGGCCAGCGAGAGAAACACTATATATACTATATATATATATATAACATCATATTCAGTTGGCCGCATACCCCGCAAGTAAACCTGGAAGCTAGAAAGCTTTTTGGCGTATGTGTCAGGTGAGCAATTCCCATTGGAATGATTAGGCGGCATTTTAGGGTCCGGTATCCAGTTCTTATAATACATCCACACCACGGGTAGTTCTCATGCGATATATTCTAATGAGCCTACATGTGATATAGGAAGGAGAGCCAAATCTGAATGGCTTGTTGAATCACATGTTTATGATCTAGACAGCCCACAAAAAACTGACTGGGTCGTCTTATTTCACAGTTTGTTGGTTGATAGGCACTTCAGATAACAAAATGTATGTGCTAGGGCTGTCAAAGTTAAACCAATAATAACGTGTTAACACAAATTCGTTTTAATGCCAATAATTTCTTTAACGCATTAACTGCGGCTCAAATTTTAAAGCTAGAGAGAATACTGGTATCATATGAAACAATAACACCTAAGGAAAACATTGGTACCAACCATGTCGTACTAGCTTGTCGCAAAGGAGGTTAAATAACGCTCCAAATTTACGCTACATTTTGGCGGGTCCCTTGACCTCTGACCTCAAGATATGTGACTGAAAATGGGTTCTATGGGTACCCACGAGTCTCCCCTTTACAGACATGCCCACTTTATGATAATCACATGCAGTTTGAGGCAATTCATAGTCAAGTCAGCACACTGACACACTGACAGCTGTTGTTGCCTGTTGGGCTGCAGTTTGCCATGTTATGATTTGAGCATATTTTTTATGCTAAATGCAGTACCTGTGGACAATCATGCGATTAATCGGGATTAGATAATTTAAACGATTGACAGCACTAGTATGTGAACAAGCAGTGAAAAAGTATGTTTTCACATGTCCCCTTTAACTGAACGTTGCTGTCGGATCGCACAGGGACGGATGATTAGCTCACATGGAAGCGTTTCAACTCCGAGCAATCACGGCTCAGTTTACTCTGGCTACTCTATACGTTGCACCTTTGCAGCACCTCATCAACACAATGAGAAACAGAGAAAGTCATTTGTGTTAGTTGGCAGCTGAGAAGCTGCCTCTCAATCAGGCCGAGCGTGGAAGCACGACCGTCAGCGACGGTCTGGGAAACGTGCAACGTCCCAGTTGAATTGTTATCTGTAGCTTTATCAAATCTTCACACCGGCATGTTTCTCAGCACAGGATCAGATAACCTTCAGCTGCAATATTTCCAGTCAGCGTGGACTTGGCTATAGAAAAAAACACCTCACCACATCTGAAAAACTAAAGATAACCATACTGTAGCTCTCCTATACTTGATTTGAAACAGGTATATTTTTTCTCTCTCTCAGTTATTCCGAGTGACTGGATCCATAAGGAGTGTAAATTTGTTTCTGTCTTTTCATCTACATAGGCAGAAGGCAGTAGCAACTGGTTGCCTAGAGAGGCCTGCCAAGCCAAATGATATTCTTGGGTTTCCACCAACTTCCCCTAAATATGGACAACAGATTCTTGGTTTAAAAAACAACACATTTATATTGTGCCACAGTGGAGGGATGGAAATATATGTGGAGAATGGTTATGATAAGAAGTTTTACATTTATTAACACTGAAAATCCACAAAAAAACCCCTAGGAGACAAGAAATACCTGCAGCTTTCTTGTGTCCTGACTGTATCTTATCATTGTTTCAGATTTCCATAAACATCTCAACGTACGGCCAGTTAGATAAGAAGACACGCCAGCAATTTAGCGCCCATTTATTTAGCGTTTGTAACACCTAAACAATTGCTTCATGAATTCATCAGCAAATTCATTTATTGCCTGAAACTCAGAAAAGGTTTTTGTTTACTTCACAACATTAAGCACGAGTTTACTGCGACCGAAAAGAGTAACGCCGAGGGGTCTGACAAAGCGTCAGTATATGACGAGTTGGGATGAGAATGCGTTGCTTCTTCACAGTCTATAAGCACAACAGGCCATGCTTTTTACTACAGCAGGGGCATTCCTAAAATGTACTGTCACTCTTATTGCAGGCTGTGCTCCATTAGTAAATGACTACTAATACTCTACTGTTCTCTTTGTTAATACAAAATGGAGGAAACTAGCATGTTGTGCTGAATAGATACACATGCAAACTCACTGGGAGGTAATGTGTGGAAGCATTCTGGATTCTACAAGCCTGATAATCATACTGAACTGAATAATTGAACCTACAGTACTTAATCTCATGTAATTGTTCACCTATTGCTTGGATTTAGTTCCAATTAGCGCTGTAATATGTATTTATTATAAAACTAGAGCCTAGAGGCTCTTAATGCAAAGGGAATATCGTGCAGAAATAAATAGATAAATAAATGCAGAAATACATAAATAAATACATTCATTTTAAAATAAATGCAAAATAAATAATTAAATAAAAAAAAATAACAAATAACAAATAAATAAAAAATGAATGCAAAAATAAATAAATAAATTTAAAATCTAATAAAAATAAATATATAAATAAATAAATGGGAAAATTAAACAGATGAGTAAATCAATAAGGGAATTAATACAAAGTTAAATAAATAAATACAAATTAAAACAGAAATATCAATTTATGTCACATTTTATCAATTAATTAATGGCTACACTTATTTTTAATAATATTTTTGCTATATCTAATGGCATATGTATTTATTTATCGAGTCATTTATTTATTTATTTTTGACAGGTTCCGCCCTCCACATTATGTGCCCACTCGTGGTAATTCCCCTTTTGAACAGTAGGTGGTATGTGGAGTAAAGTAAAGACCAGATAGGGCCATCGGTAATCACAGATCAGGTGTGTTGTTTACCGGAAGAGGCACGCAGTTTCCCACCGTCATGTTTAGCATCACATTGAGCCACTTGTTTGTTTGCGTGGAAGTTATTAATCGATATGCGTGCGTGTCAGTCGCCGTGAACGCCGGATCGACCTTATGATGTACGAATATAAATACACGAGTATAAATACACGAATATAAATACAGGAGTATGGCTGTGCGGCCTTTGGGAATCTGAATGATTCAATAGAGAATGCTACACGAGGCGACGCATCAATTAGGTAAGTACCGATATACTGTAGCAGCCTCTCAGTGGCTTCTAGGCTTCTTGTTATTGGTCAAGTCAAGCCACTACATTTATATCACACTCACGATATTCTATTTATTAATTCGGTCGTTGGCCAAATAGCACAGATCTATAATATACTATGGGGTGAATGTCTTATTGTTCCATTGGTGGCCTCTGACGCACACATGCCCAGTCAAACCGTTTGGCACCAGTTTGCGTTGGTTCATAGAAATGCCTGTTATATATTATTTTTTATAATAAGGCAGAACTAATAATTGATTTTTAATATGAATAATATCGACCTTGTGTGTCTTCTTGACAGAATAAAAAACCAACAAGATAAGAAGATAGATTTGTGGTATTTTTATTTACTTATAGCCTAATAACATCAGACAATATATGTTAAATATGGATTCTGTTACTCGATGTAAACAAACTAATGTACCTCTCAGCTGTAAGGTCAAGATCAGACTAGAGAGGTAACCATAAAGATGGGTGAGTAGTACTTGCTCTCTTCTGACGTTTGTGTTTTTAAAACAGAAAACACAGGTTTTATATTGTGATATTTACTGAAAATACAGCCAACAGTAGTCTATGTAAACTTTCAGGCGATCTCTCTTCAGCCTGCTGTCACCTTATTAAGGTTTTTGTAGTGAAATGAGGAGGTATCATATCAGATAACTCCTCATTTCAACTTCGGCGCTTTCAACGCAAGCAACATAAACAAAAGTTCAGCTCAAAACGGGCAGCACTTCTTCGCTTGCGGCCTGTTAGGAGTCCGACATTCCAATAGAAAACAATGCAATCAAACTGATTTTGTCACCTACGCTTGTAATATGTAGGCTACACGCATCCCAATACATTAGACCTCTCTGCGTTGTTAACGTTCAGACTGCGCATATACTGTAAATGATCTTTTCCTAAACCTAACCAAGTAGGTTTGTTTCCTAAAGGGCCTTCTGTCAGAAATCCCGAAAGCAAACGTCACCCATGTAAATAATACACCTAACATCTAACGTTAACGGATGTTTCATTGGGTTACATTATGGTGCGTTCAAGCTCCTATCATGATGTGTTCAAAGGTAATCTTGTGAAATGTAGTTAATTCAAAAACTTGAATAAATCCAGTTGTTTGGAGGAGATGTTTTCACAGCAATATAAAATAGATATTTGAGAGGGATTTATGACCTATTTAACTTCCTAACACTAGCTCTAAGCAGTTTATAATACATCATTAAAACTACTAATGCCAAGCTTCTGTAGAAAGCAACCAGAGTTGGTGAAAAGACTGACCAAGACAGATTTGATGAGTTTTATTTTGTGTCTGTCGAGTTTCAATGAAGTGCGTTTTACAATGATGAGCAAGGTAAAAATACTGTTTCTGTCAATGGGATCTGGTTGCTTTGAGGAGAGCATATTAATTGTATATTTTGTACGTTAATAAATTAGAAAAATTGCTTAAATCCCTGTTGATTTTATTTATTTTTTTAATAGGCGTACATTTTCCATTTCAGACAATTAAGTTTGGCCATCGGGCAAGTAAAACATCTCATCTACTTCGCCGAAGGGCAACTGGCTGTAAAAGCTTAATGTCAAGCCCTGCGCTGATCCGAAGTGGTGTTCCGGTACTAAACGGTTTATGACGCTGATCAGGAGTGGTGTGCCTGTAAAAAACGGCATATGGCAATTCTCTACTTTCCAGTGTCATCGTTGTCTTCTTCTTTGCGTTTTTTAGCGTACTGGAGTATGTAGAACAGGATCTATTTTACATTTGTCTGTAATACACTTTACAGTGTCAATGCTAACTATAAATATAACTCTATATTATATAAAAGTATGTTATTGTTGTATGATTTTTACTGTCAGTTGCATAATAAGACAGGTGTTTTTATTTCTCACACACTTGTAGATATGCAGCCTCAATGGATAACATCTGGGAAGAAGAGGAACGTTATACAGACCAACTGAGACATCGTCTGTGAGAAGCTCTGTGAGAAGCTCTGAGGTAGGATATTTTTTCTCATTACCAACTACATTGTGTTTAATGTTGTTGAATATTAAAAGCATACAACATATTTAAAGTCAATGGCTTCTTTTTGCCATCATGAACTTCTTGAAAATTCATGAAATTACAGGATATGGTCTGTAATAGACATGGACATTCAGACATCATTCAGTGGGATTTACACTTCCCGAGAATATCATTGTGTCTGATGTCCAGAACTTCAGAATACCTGAAGCTGAAATTACAGCCAATTTAAGGAGCTCATTTGTCTTTGTTGGTTCTCAGAGAAAAGACATGAGGTGTTGGGTGAGGAGCAGCAGACTGGATGGAGACGAGGACATCAAGGAAGGTGAGGTGGACCTGAAAAACACTACCGTCTGTACACAGCTGGAAACTAAAACAGTCAAATGACATGATTTTTATAACGAGAGAGACTTCAGAGACCATGTCCAAAGCACACAGGAGAACACAGATTTAAGGCAACAAACTTTGTTAAAAGATTAACGTTTTGACGCCAAGTGCGTCTTCATCAGAGTCAAGATGACATGATTTTTATATTTAAATGATTGTGTGTCTGTAATGTGTTTTTTTGTATCTTTGTACTCCAGAAAACACTGGCGGAGCAGCTGGAGAACCACAGGGGGGCTCATCAGAAGCAGCTCAGGCGCCACCAAGACGAGATCGATGCTCGACGAACTCACAGAGTAAGGAAACACCAGTAAAGCAAAATATTCTCCTGATACTTTGATTGTTATTTCCGATTTATTTATTTGTTTTTTAAAGATATTTATCTGGCATTTTATTGATAGTAGATGGTGTAAAATGCAACCAGAGGAATTACATAGTATGTGTCAAAACCACTTAACTGCCCGGACATGTATGTTTTTTATTTATTTTTGATTTGTATTTCATTTTATTATTTGTTACCTTTGTTACCAAATTAATGGACAGACAATTAAGATCTCCATTTAATCATTGTGAGCTATTTTGTGACTTAAAGGGCCTTAAATGTAATTAAATATAAGTCACTTTTAACTCCTTGTCATAATTACACAAGGCACATTGTGATTACATGATGAGATTATCAATGTACGACCCAATATACTGGTCTGTGTGTTTTCCTCCATGAAAACCGATGCAAAAAGTGTCTTTAGAAAGTGGTGAACCAGGGTGTGTTATTGGAGCAGGTGAGACTTTATATGTTTTAAAAATGGTGGTGTAAATGTCTCTGTTTTCTGTCCAGACTGCTGAATCAGTAAAGGGACTTAAAGGGCCTGGAGGAGACGAGAACTGGAGCCCAATGAACAAACACTGGGTAACTATCATATCAACTACTACTAGTAGTACTTCTTGTAGTAATTGTTGTTGTTGTTGTAGCAGTAGTAGTTGTTGTTGTAGCTGTTGTAATAACAGTATAAGTTGTAGTAGCTGTTGTAGTAACATTAGAAATTATGATTGTAGTTGTAATACTCACAAAAAAAGTCATAGTATAGTATGTCGAAAAATATCATGAAAAAAAGTCATAGTATAGTATTTAAAAAAATATGAAAAAAAGTTAAATTAGTCAAAATGTTATGACAAAATGTCATAGTATAGCATATCGAAAAAAATCATGAAAAAAAGTCATAGTATAGTATGTTACAAAAATGTATGATGAAAAAGTCACAGTATTGTATGTTGAAAAAAAGTCATAGTATATTATGTCAAAAAATTGAATGATAAAAAAAGTCATAGTATAGCATGTCGAAATAATTCATGAAATAAAGTCATAGTATAGTATGTTGAAAAATGTAATGAAAGAAAGTTATAGTATAGTATGTCGAAAAATGTATCGATAAAAAAGTCATAGTATAGTATGTCGAAAAATCGTATAAAAAGTCATACTATAGTATGTCGAAAAATATCATGAAAAAAAGTCATAGTATAGTATTTAAAAAAATATGAAAAAAAGTTAAATTAGTCAAAATGTTATGACAAAATGTCATAGTATAGCATATCGAAAAAAATCATGAAAAAAAGTCATAGTATAGTATGTTACAAAAATGTATGATGAAAAAGTCACAGTATTGTATGTTGTAAAAAAGTCATAGTATATTATGTCAAAAAATTGAATGATAAAAAAAGTCATAGTATAGCATGTCGAAATAATTCATGAAATAAAGTCATAGTATAGTATGTTGAAAAATGTAATGAAAGAAAGTTATAGTATAGTATGTCGAAAAATGTATCGATAAAAAAGTCATAGTATAGTATGTCGAAAAATCGTATAAAAAGTCATACTATAGTATGTTGAAAAACTTAATGGAAAAAAAAGTCATAGTATAGTATATTTAAACATTTTATGATAAAAAGTTATAGTATATCGTAACATTTTATGATAAAAAGTTCTAGAATAGTATGTTGAAACATTTTCTTGAAAGAAAGTCATAGTATGTCGAAAAAAGTCATAGTATATTATGTCAAAAAAATGTAAAGTTAAAAAAGTCAGTTTAGTATGTCTAAACATTATCTTGAAAAAACGTCATAGTATGTCGAAAAATTTCATAATAAAATAATCAAAGCATAGTACGTCGAAAAAAATCATAGCATAGTACGTCGAAAAATTTCATGAAAAAAGTCATAATGATAAAAAATTCTTACTATAGTGTGTCTAAACATTTTTTGGAAAAAAAAGTCAAAGTATGTCGAAAAATTTCATGAAAAAAATCATAGCATAGTCCGTTGAAAAATTTCATGAAAAAAAGTCCTAGGAAAGCATGTCGAAAAATTTTCTTGAAAAAAAAGTCATAGTAAAGAATGGCGAAAAATTTCTTGAAAAAAGTCATAGTATAGTATGTCGAAAAAATGTATAAAAAAAAGTTATAGTATGGTACGTCAAAAAATTTATAAAAAAAGCCATAGTTTAGTATGTCGAAAAATTTTATGAAAAATAGTCAGTGTAGTATGTCGAAAAATTTTATGATAAAAGTCACAGTATGGTATGTCGAAAATTTCATGAAAAAGGTCATAGTATAGAATTTCGAAAATTTTATGAAAAAAAGTCATACTATAGTATGTCAAAACATTTCTAGAAAAACAGTCATAGTAAAGTATGTCGAAAAATGTCTTTATAAAAAAGTCATAGTATAGTACGTCGAAAAATTTCATGAAAAAAAGTCATAGTATAGTACGTCAAAAAATTTCATGAAAAAAAGTCATAGTATGTCGAAAAATTTCATGACAAAAAGTCAGTGTAGTATGTCGAAAAATTTCATGATAAAAAAGTCATAGTATAGTATGTCATCAAATTTAATGGGAAAAAAGTCATTGTATAGCATGTCGAAAATGTTTTTGAAAAAAGTCATGGTATAGCATGTCGAAGAATTTTATGAAAAAAGTCATAGTAAAGTATGTCGAAAAATTTTATAAAAAAAAGGCATAGTATTGTATGTTTTAAAAATTTTATTAAAAATAAATCATTGTATAGTACGTCAAAAAATGTATAAAAAAAAGTCTTAGTAAAGTATGTTGAAAAAATTTCATTAAAAAAATCATAGCATAGTACGTTGAAAAATGTAATGAAAAAAAGTCCTAGGAAAGCATGTCGAAAAATTCTTAAAAAAAAGTCATAGTAAAGAATGTCGAAAACTTTCTTGAAAAAAGTCATAGTATAGTATGTCGAAAAAATTTATAAAAAAAAGTCATAGTATGGTACGTCAAGAAATTTATAATAAAAGCCATAGTTTAGTATGTCTAAAAATGTTATGAAAAATAGTCAGTGTAGTATGTCGAAACATTTTATGATAAAAGTCACAGTATGGTGTGTCGAAAAATTTCATGAAAAAAGTCATAGTATAGAATTTCGAAAATTTAATGAAAAAAAGTCATACTATAGTATGTCAAAACATTTTCTTGAAAAACAGTCGTAGTAGAGTATGTCGAAAAATTTCTTGATAAAAAAGTCATAGTATAGTATGTCGAAAAATTTCATATAAAAAAGTCATAGTATAGTACGTCGAAAAATTTCATGAAAAAAAGTCATAGTGTAGTATGTCGAAAAATTTCATGAAAAAAAGTCATAGTATAGTATGTCGAAAAATGTATAAAAAAAAGTCATAGTATATCATGTCGAAAAAAATAATGATAAAAAAGTCATATTATAGTATGTCGAAATATTTCTTGAAAAAAGTCAGTATAGTATGTCGAAAAATTTCAGGAAAAAAGTCACAGTTTAGCATGTCCAATAATGTTATGAAAAAAAGTCATACTATAGTATGTCGAAACATTTTCTAGAAAAAGAGTCATAGTAAAGTATGTCAAAAAATGTCTTGATAAAAAAGTCATAGTAAAGTATGACGAAAAATGTCATGAAAAAAAAGTCATCGTATAGTACGTCGAAAAATTTCATGAGAAAAAGTCAGTGTAGAATGTCGAAAAATTTCATGAAAAAAAGTCAGTGTAGAATGTCGAAAAATGTAATGAAAAAAAGTCATAGTATGGTATGCCGAAAAATGTAATGAAAAAAAGTCATAGTAAAGTATGTCGAAACATTTTCCTAAAAAAAAAGACGCAATAAAGTATGTCGAAAAATTTCTTGAAAAGAAATCATATTATAGTATGTCGAAAAATTTATAAAAAAAAGCCATAGTATAGTATGTCGAAAAATTTCATTAAAAAGAAATCATAGTATTGTATGTCAAAAAAATTTATAAAAAAAAGTCATAGTATAGTATGTCATAACATAACGTTAACGTTATGATGAAAAAGTCATAGTATAGTATAACGTACAAATTTCGTGAAAAAAAGTCATAGTAGTGTCGAAAATTTTATGAAAAAAGTCATAGTATAGCATGTCGTAAAAATTTCGTGAAAAAAAAGTCACAGTATAATATGTCAAAAATTTTGTGAAAAAAAAGTCATAGTATAGTATGACGAAAATTTTATGAAAAAAAGTCATAGTATAGTATGTCGAAAAATTTGTGAAAAAAAGTCGTAGTATAGTATGTCGAAAATTTTCTAATAAAAGCCATAGTTTAGTATGTCTAAAAATGTTATGAAAAATAGTCATAGTGTAGTATGTCGAAAAATTTTATGATAAAAGTCACAGTATGGTATGTCGAAAAATTTCATGAAAAAAGTCATAGTATAGAATGTCAAAACATTTTCTCGAAAAACAGTCATAGTAGAGTATGTCGAAAAATTTCTTGATTAAAAAGGTCATAGTATAGTATGTCGAAAAATTTCATGAAAAAAAGTCATAGTATAGTACGTCGAATAATTTCATGAAAAAAAGTCATAGTATAGTACGTCGAAAAATTTCATGAAAAAAGTCATAGTATAGTATGTCGAAATATTTCTTGAAAAAAATCAGTATAGTATGCCGAAATATTTAATGAAAAAAAGTCACTGTATAGTATGTCATCAAATTTAATGGGGAAAAAGTCATAGTATAGCATGTCGAAAATGTTTTTGAAAAAAAAGTCATAATATAGCATGTCGAAAAATTTGATGAAAAAAGTCATAATTAAGTATGTCGAAAAATGTTATAAAAAAAAGTCTTAGTATTGTATGTTGAAGAATTTCTTGAAAAAAATCATTTATATGTTATAAATTCAAAATTTCACAAAATTTTGAATTTAATATATCAAATTTTGTGAAAAAAAGTCATAGTATAGTATGTCAAAAAGTTTCTGAAAAAAAAGTCACAGTATAGTATGTCGAAAATTTTATGAAAAAAAAGTCATAGTATATTATGTCAAATTTCTTGATAAAAAAGTCATGTATAGTATGTCGAAAATTTTATGAAAAAAAAGTCATAGTATAGTATGTTGAAAAATTTGTGAAAAAAAGTCGTAGTATAGTATGTCAAATTTTATGAAAAAAAAGTCATAGTATAATATGTCAAATTTTTGATAAAAAAGTCATAGTATAGTTTGTCGAAAAATTTTATTTAAAAAAAGTTAAAGCATAGTATGTCGAAAATTTTATGAAAGAAAAATCATACTATAATATGTTGAAAATTTTATATAAAAAAAAGTCATAGTATAGTATGTCGAAAATTTTATGAAAAAAAAGTCATAGTATAGTATGTCGAAAATTTATGAAAATAAAGTCATAGTATAGTATGTCGAAAATGTTATGAAAAAAAAAGTCATAGTATAGTATGTCGAAAATTTTATGAAAATAAAGTCATAGTATAGTATGTCGAAAATGTTATGAAAAAAAAAGTCATAGTATAGTATGTCGAAAATTTTGTGAAAAACTTCATAGTATAGTATGTTGAAAATCTTATGAAAAAAAAGTCAGAGTATAGTATGTCGAAAATGTTATAAAAAAAAAAGTCATAGTATAGTATGTCGAAAATTTTATGAAAAAAGTCATAGTATAGTATGTCGAAAATTTTGTGAAAAACGTCATAGTATAGTATGTCGAAAATCTTATGAAAAAAAAGTCATAGTATAGTATGTCGAAAATGTTATGAAAAAAAAAGTCATAGTATAGTATGTCGAAAATGTTGTGAAAAACGTCATAGTATAGTATGTTGAAAATCTTATGAAAAAAAAGTCATAGTATAGTATGTCAAATTTTGTGAAAAAACGTCACAGTATAGTATGTCGAAAATTTTATGAAAAAGTCATAGTATAGTATGTCGTAAAAAGTTCGTGAAAAAAAGGTCATAGTATAATATGTCAAATTTTGTGAAAAAATAGTCATAGTATAGTATGTCGAAAATTTTATGAAAAAAGTCATCGTATAGTATGTCGAAAATTTTCTGAAAAAAAAGTCACAGTATAGTATGTCGAAAACTTTCTTGATTAAAAAAGTCATAGTATAGTATGTCGAAAAATTTCATGAAAAAAAGTCATAGTATAGTACGTCGAATAATTTCATGAAAAAAAGTCATAGTATAGTACGTCGAAAAATTTCATGAAAAAAGTCATAGTATAGTACGTCGAAATATTTCTTGAAAAAAATCAGTATAGTATGCCGAAATATTTAATGAAAAAAAGTCACTGTATAGTATGTCATCAAATTTAATGGGAAAAAAGTCATAGTATAGCATGTCGAAAAATTTGATGAAAAAAGTCATAATTAAGTATGTCGAAAAATGTTATAAAAAAAAGTCTTAGTATTGTATGTTGAAGAATTTCTTGAAAAAAATCATTTATATGTTATAAATTCAAAATTTCACATAATTTTGAATTTAATATATCAAATTTTGTGAAAAAAAGTCATAGTATAGTATGTCAAAAAGTTTCTGAAAAAAAAGTCACAGTATAGTATGTCGAAAATTTTATGAAAAAAAAGTCATAGTATATTATGTCAAATTTCTTGATAAAAAAGTCATGTATAGTATGTCGAAAATTTTATGAAAAAAAAGTCATAGTATAGTATGTTGAAAAATTTGTGAAAAAAAGTCGTAGTATAGTATGTCAAATTTTATGAAAAAAAAGTCATAGTATAATATGTCAAATTTTTGATAAAAAAGTCATAGTATAGTTTGTCGAAAAATTTTATTTAAAAAAAGTTAAAGCATAGTATGTCGAAAATTTTATGAAAGAAAAATCATACTATAATATGTTGAAAATTTTATATAAAAAAAAGTCATAGTATAGTATGTCGAAAATTTTATGAAAAAAAAGTCATAGTATATTATGTCAAATTTCTTGATAAAAAAGTCATGTATAGTATGTCGAAAATTTTATTAAAAAAAAAGTCATAGTATAGTATGTCGAAAAATTTGTGAAAAAAAGTAGTATAGTATGTCAAATTTTATGAAAAAAAGTCATAGTATAATATGTCAAATTTTTGATAAAAAAGTCATAGTATAGTATGTCGAAAAATTTTATTTAAAAAAAGTTAAAGTATAGTATGTCGAAAATTTTATGAAAGAAAAATCATACTATAATATGTTGAAAATTTTATAAAAAAAAAAGTCATAGTATAGTATGTAGAACATTTTATGAAAAAAAAAGTCATAGTATAGTATGTCGAAAATTTTATGAAAATAATGTCATAGTATAGTATGTCGAAAATGTTATGAAAAAAAAAGTCATAGTATAGTATGTCGAAAATTTTGTGAAAAACTTCATAGTATAGTATGTTGAAAATCTTATGAAAAAAAAGTCAGAGTATAGTATGTCGAAAATGTTATAAAAAAAAAAGTCATAGTATAGTATGTCGAAAATTTTATGAAAAAAGTCATAGTATAGTATGTCGAAAATTTTGTGAAAAACGTCATAGTATAGTATGTCGAAAATCTTATGAAAAAAAAGTCATAGTATAGTATGTCGAAAATGTTATGAAAAAAAAAGTCATAGTATAGTATGTCGAAAATGTTGTGAAAAACGTCATAGTATAGTATGTTGAAAATCTTATGAAAAAAAAGTCATAGTATAGTATGTCAAATTTTGTGAAAAAACGTCACAGTATAGTATGTCGAAAATTTTATGAAAAAGTCATAGTATAGTATGTCGTAAAAAGTTCGTGAAAAAAAGGTCATAGTATAATATGTCAAATTTTGTGAAAAAATAGTCATAGTATAGTATGTCGAAAATTTTATGAAAAAAGTCATCGTATAGTATGTCGAAAATTTTCTGAAAAAAAAGTCACAGTATAGTATGTCGAAAACTTTATGAAAAAAAAGTCATAGTATATTATGTCAAATTTCTTGATTAAAAAAAGTCATGTATAGTATGTCTAAAATTTTATGAAAAAAAAGTCATAGGATAGTATGTCGAAAAATTTGTGAAAAAAAGTCAGGATAGTATGTCAAATTTTATGAAAAAAAAGTCATAGTATAATATGTCAAATTTTTGATAAAAAAGTCATAGTATAGTATGTCGAAAAATTTTATTTAAAAAAAGTTAAAGTATAGTATGTCGAAAATTTTATGAAAGAAAAATCATACTATAATATGTTGAAAATTTTATAAAAAAAAGTCATAGTATAGTATGTAGAACATTTTTGGAAAAAATAAGTCATAGTATGTCGAAAATTTTATGAAAATAAAGTCATAGTATAGTATGTCGAAAATTTTATGAAAAAAAAAGTCATAGTATAGTATGTCGAACATTTTGTGAAAAACGTCATAGTATAGTATGTTGAAAATCTTATGAAAAAAACGTCATAGTATAGTATGTCGAAAATTTTATGAAAAACGTCATAGTATAGTATGTCGAAAATTTTATGTAAAAAGTCATAGTATAGTATGTCGAAAAATTTTATTTAAAAAAAGTTAAAGTATAGTATGTCGAAAATTTTATGAAAGAAAAATCATACTATAATATGTTGAAAATTTTATAAAAAAAAGTCATAGTATAGTATGTAGAACATTTTTGGAAAAGAAAAGTCATAGTATGTCGAAAATTTTATGAAAATAAAGTCATAGTATAGTATGTCGAAAATTTTATGAAAAAAAAAGTCATAGTATAGTATGTCGAACATTTTGTGAAAAACGTCATAGTATAGTATGTTGAAAATCTTATGAAAAAAACGTCATAGTATAGTATGTCGAAAATTTTATGAAAAACGTCATAGTATAGTATGTCGAAAATTTTATGTAAAAAGTCATAGTATAGTATGTTGTAAAAATTTCGTGAAAAAAAGTCATAGTATAGTATGTCGAAAATTTTATGAAAAAAGTCATAGTATAGTATGTCGTAAAAAATTCGGGAAAAAAAGTCAGTATAGTATCTCGAAAATTTTATGAAAAAAAGTCAGTGTAGCATGTCGAGAAATTTTGATAAAAAAGTCATAGCATATGTCGTTAAACTTAATGGGAAAGAAGCATAGTATAGAATGTCGAAAAATTTCATTGTATATTATGTCAGAAAAATGTAATGATTCAAGATTCCTTTATTGTCACTACACAGAGTACAGCGAAATTTGAAGCAGCCCTGACGTTGCAATCACACATAACATACAGTATAAAAGATAAGATAAACCTTCTTCAATACAAGCTCAAGCTAAACTACTTATAAAATAAGTAAATATATATATATCTAACTAGAAATGTTGACCTATGATACAATATATACAATACAATTACAATACGGTCAAGGCAGTATACAGTATAATCAAGGCTGTGAGTTTTTGCACAGTAATAAGAGCATATATTGCAGTAGTGCAGTAGTAGTGCAGTTGATAAATTACAAGAAATAATGTATGTGAATATAAGGTGTGGTAGGATGTAAACGTGTAATAAGTTGAGCAAGGGTTATGTTTTCTGACAAGTATCTGACAGTATTTAGATCAGTTCCGGTCCTTTCCGTTCAGTTTTATGTGAGTGTCTGGCAGTGTTCAGCTCACGAATGACGCTGGGGGTAAAAGCTGTTCTTGAGTCAATTAGTCCGTGATGTGATGGACCTGAACCGTCTACCAGAGGGCAGCAGTTCGAACAGCTAATGTCCAGGGTGGGAAGGGTCCTTCAGGATGCTGGCTGCTCTGCTAAGGCAGCGGGCGGTGTAAAGATCCTCTAGAGAGGGCAGTGGGAAGCCAATGATTTTCTGGGCAAAAAAGTCATAGTTTAGTATGTTGAAACATTTTATGATAAGAAGTCATAGTATAGTATGTCAGAAATTAATGAAAAAAAGTCATAGTATAGAATGACAAAAGTTTAAAAAAAAAAAAAAAAGTCATAGTATAGTATCTCGAAATTTTTGTGAAAAAAAAGTCATAGTATAGTATGTCAAAAATTTTATTTAAAAAAAGTTAAAGTATAGTATGTCGAAAATTTTATGAAAGAAAAGTCATAGTATAATATGTCGAAAATGTTATAAAAAAAAAAGTCACAGTATAGTATGTCGAGATGTTTGGAAAAAAAGTCATAGTATAGTATGTCGAAAATTTTATGAAAAAAGTCATAGTATAGTATGTTGAAACATTTTATGATAAAAAATCATAGTATAGTATGTTGTAAAAATTTCGTGAAAAAAAGTCATAGTATAGTATGTTGAAAATTTTATGAAAAAATTCATAGTATAGTATGTCGTAAAAATTCCGTGAAAAAAAAAGTCATAGTATAATATCTCAAATTTTGTGAAAAAAAAGTCATAGTATTGTATGTCGAAAAATTTATGAAAAAATTCATAGTATAGTATGTCGTAAAACTTAATGGGAAAGAAGCATAGTATAGAATGTCGAAAAATTTCATTGTATATTATGTCAGAAAAATGTAATGATTCAAGATTCCTTTATTGTCACTACACAGAGTACAGCGAAATTTGAAGCAGCCCTGACGTTGCAATCACACATAAGAAGAATGTCGAAAATGTTCATGAAAAAAGGCATAGTATAGTCTGTCGATTAATTTGGTGGAAAAAAAACTCAGTTTAAATTTTCGTCAATTTTCATGAAAAGTCATACTATAGTATGACTTTCTTCATGAAAATTTTCGAAAATATTCGTTTAATTTGGTGAAAAAAAACTCAGTTTAAATTTTCGTCAATTTTCATGAAAAGTCATACTATAGTATGACTTTTTCATGAAAATGTCGAAATTTTAAACTGAGTTTTTTTCCCACCAAATGAATCGACAGACTATACTATGCCTTTTTTCATTAAAATTTTCGACATTCTATACTATGACATTTTTTTACGAATATTTTTGACGACTTTTTTCATGAAAATTTTCGAAAATATTCGTAAAAAATTGTCATAGTATAGAATGTCAAACATTTTCATGAAAACAGAAATATTATAGTCTGTCGATTCATTTGGTGGAAAAAAAACTCAGTTTAAAATTTCGAAATTTTCATGAAAAAAGTCATACTATAGTATGACTTTTCATGAAAATTGACGAAAATTTAAACTGAGTTTTTCATGAAAATTGACGAAAATTTAAACTGAGTTTTTTTTCACCAAATTAAACGAATATTTTCGAAAATTTTCATGAAAAAAGTCATACTATAGTATGACTTTTTCATGAAAATGTCGAAATTTTAAACTGAGTTTTTTTTCCACCAAATTAATCGACAGACTATACTATGCCTGTTTTCATGAACATTTTCGACATTCTATACTATGACAATTTTTTACGAATTCAATTTTCATGAAAAAGTCATACTATAGTATGACTTTCCATGAAAATTGACGAAATTTTAAACTGAGTTTTTTTGCCACCAAATGAATCGACAGACTATACTATGCCTTTTTTCATTCAAATTTTCGACATTCTATACTATGACATTTTTTTACGAATATTTTTGACATGACTTTTTTCATGAACATTTTCGAAAATATTCGTAAAAAATTGTCATAGTATAGAATGTTGAAAATTTTCATGAAAACAGGCATAGTATAGTCTGTCGATTAATTTGGTGGAAAAAAAACTCAATTTAAATTTTCGTCAAGTTTCATGAAAAGTCATACTATAGTATAACTTTTTCATGAAAATGTCGAAATTTTAAACTGAGTTTTTTTTCCATCAAATGAATCGACAGACTATACTATGACTTTTTTCTTTAAAATTTTCGACATTCTATACTATGACATTTTTTTACGAATATTTTTGACGACTTTTTTCAAGAAAATTTTCGAAATATTCGTAAAAAATTGTAATAGTGTAGAATGTCGAAAATTTTCATGAAAACGGGCATAGTATAGTCTGTCGATTCATTTGGTGGAAAAAAAACTCAGTTTAAATTTTCGTCAATTTTCATGAAAAAAGTCATACTATAGTATGACTTTTCATGAAAATTGACGAAAATTTAAACTGAGTTTTTCATGAAAATTGACGAAAATTTAAACTGAGTTTTTTTTCACCATATTAAACGAATATTTTCGAACATTTTCATGAAAAAAGTCATACTATAGCATGTCGAAAATATTCGTAAAAAATGTCATAGTATAGAATGTCGAAAATTTTAATGAAAAAAGGCATAGTATAGTCTGTCGATTAATTTGGTGGAAAAAAAACTCAGTTTAAAATTTCGAAATTTTCATGAAAAAAGTCATACTATAGTATGACTTTTAATGAAAATTGACGAAAATTGACGAAAATTTAAACTGAGTTTTTTTTCACCAAATTAAACGAATATTTTCGAAAATTTTCATGAAAAAAGTCATAATATAGTATGACTTTTCATGAAAAATTGACGAAAATTTAAACTGAGTTTTTTTTCCACCAATTAATCGACAGACTATACTATGCCTTTTTTCATGAACATTTTCGACATTCTAAACTATGACATTTTTTTACGAATATTTTCGAAATTTTTCATGAAAAAAGTCATACTATAGCATGTCGAAAATATTCTTAAAAATATGTCATAGTATAGAATGTCGAAAATTTTAATGAAAAAAGGCATAGTATAGTCTGTCGATTCATTTGGTGGAAAAAAAACTCAGTTTAAATTTTCGTCAATTTTCATGAAAAGTCATACTATAGTATGACTTTTTTCATGAAAATGTCGAAATTTTAAACTGAGTTTTTTTTCCACCAAATGAATCGACAGACTATACTATGCCTTTTTTCATCAAAATTTTCGACATTCTATACTATGACATTTTTTTACGAATATTTTTGACGACTTTTTTCATGAAAATATTCGTAAAAAATTGTAATAGTATAGAATGTCGAAAATTTTCATGAAAACGGGCATAGTATAGTCTGTCGATTAATTTGGTGGAAAAAAAACTCAGTTTAAATTTTCGTCAATTTTCATGAAAAGTCATACTATAGTATGACTTTTTCATGAAAATGTCGGAAAAAAAAATTCAGAAACTCAGTTTAAATTTTCGTCAATTTTCATGAAAAGTCATACTATAGTATGACTTTTTCATGAAAATGTCGAAATTTTAAACTGAGTTTTTTTTCCACCAAATGAATCGACAGACTATACTATGCCTGTTTTCATGAAAATTTTCGACATTCTATACTATGACAATTTTTTACGAATTCAATTTTCATGAAAAAGTCATACTATAGTATGACTTTCCATGAAAATTGACGAAATTTTAAACTGAGTTTTTTTGCCACCAAATGAATCGACAGTCTATACTATGCCTTTTTTCATTCAAATTTTCGACATTCTATACTATGACATTTTTTTACGAATATTTTTGACATGACTTTTTTCATGAACATTTTCGAAAATATTCGTAAAAAATTGTCATAGTATAGAATGTCGAAAATTTTCATGAAAACAGGCATAGTATAGTCTGTCGATTAATTTGGTGGAAAAAAAACTCAATTTAAATTTTCGTCAATTTTCATGAAAAGTCATACTATAGTATGACTTTTTCATGAAAATGTCGAATTTTTAATCTGAGTTTTTTTTCCACCAAATGAATCGACAGACTATACTATGACTTTTTTCATTAAAATTTTCGACATTCTATACTATGACATTTTTTTACGAATATTTTTGACGACATTTTTCATGAAAATTTTCGAAAAAATTGTAATAGTGTAGAATGTCGAAAATTTTCATAAAAACGGGCATAGTATAGTCTGTCGATTAATTTGGTGGAAAAAAAACTCAGTTTAAAATTTCGACATTTTCATGAAAAAGTCATACTATAGTATGACTTTTTCATGAAAATTGACGAAATTTTAAACTGAGTTTTTTTTCCACCAAATTAATCGACAGACTATACTATGCCCGTTTTTATGAAAATTTTCGACATTCTATACTATTACAATTTTTTACGAATATTTTCGAAAATTTTCATGAAAAAAGTCGTCAAAAATATTCGTAAAAACATGTCATGTTTAAATTTTCGTCAATTTTCATGAAAAGTCATACTATAGTATGACTTTTTCATGAAAATGTCGAAATTTTAAACTGAGTTTTTTTTCCACCAAATGAATCGACAGACTATACTATGCCTTTTTTCATTAAAATTTTCGACATTCTATACTATGACATGTTTTTACGAATATTTTTGACGACTTTTTTCATGAAAATTTTCGAAAATATTCGTAAAAAATTGTAATAGTATAGAATGTCGAAAATTTTCATGAAAACGGGCATAGTATAGTCTGTCGATTAATTTGGTGGTAAAAAAACTCAGTTTAAATTTTAGTGAATTTTCATGAAAAGTCATACTATAGTATGACTTTTTCATGAAAATGTCGAAATTTTAAACTGAGTTTTTTTTCCACCAAATTAATCGACAGACTATACTATGCCTGTTTTCATGAAAATTTTCGACATTCTATACTATGACAATTTTTTACGAATTCAATTTTCATGAAAAAGTCATACTATAGTATGACTTTCCATGAAAATTGACGAAATTTTAAACTGAGTTTTTTTGCCACCAAATGAATCGACAGACTATACTATGCCTTTTTTCATTCAAATTTTCGACATTCTATACTATGACATTTTTTTACGAATATTTTTGACATGACTTTTTTCATGAACATTTTCGAAAATATTCGTAAAAAATTGTCATAGTATAGAATGTTGAAAATTTTCATGAAAGCAGGCATAGTATAGTCTGTCGATTAATTTGGTGGAAAAAAAACTCAATTTAAATTTTCGTCAAGTTTCATGAAAAGTCATACTATAGTATGACTTTTTCATGAAAATGTCGAATTTTTAATCTGAGTTTTTTTTCCACCAAATGAATCGACAGACTATACTATGACTTTTTTCATTAAAATTTTCGACATTCTATACTATGACATTTTTTTACGAATATTTTTGACGACTTTTTTCATGAAAATTTTCGAAAAAATTGTAATAGTGTAGAATGTCGAAAATTTTCATGAAAACGGGCATAGTATAGTCTGTCGATTCATTTGGTGGAAAAAAAACTCAGTTTAAATTTTCGTCAATTTTCATGAAAAGTCATACTATAGTATGACTTTTTCATGAAAATGTCGAAATTTTAAACTGAGTTTTTTTTCCACCAAATGAATCGACAGACTATACAATGCCTTTTTTCATGAAAATTTTCGACATTCTATACTATGACATTTTTTACGATATTTCAATTTTCATGAAAAAGTCATACTATAGTATGACTTTCCATGAAAATTGACGAAATTTTAAACTGAGTTTTTTTGCCACCAAATGAATCGACAGACTATACTATGCCTTTTTTCATTCAAATTTTCGACATTCTATACTATGACATTTTTTTACGAAAATTTTTGACATGACTTTTTTCATGAACATTTTCGAAAATATTCGTAAAAAATTGTCATAGTATAGAATGTCGAAAATTTTCATGAAAACAGGCATAGTATAGTCTGTCGATTAATTTGGTGGAAAAAAAACTCAGTTTAAATTTTCGTCAATTTTCATGAAAAGTCATACTATAGTATGACTTTTCATGAAAATGTCGAAATTTTAAACTGAGTTTTTTTTCCACCAAATGAATCGACAGACTATACTATGCCTTTTTTCATTAAAATTTTCGACATTCTATACTATGACATTTTTTTACGAATATTTGACGACTTTTTTCATGAAAATTTTCGAAAATATTCGTAAAAAATTGTAATAGTGTAGAATGTCGAAAATTTTCATGAAAACGGGCATAGTATAGTCTGTCGATTAATTTGGTGGAAAAAAAACTCAGTTTAAATTTTCGTCAATTTTCATGAAAAGTCATACTATAGTATGACTTTTTCATGAAAATGTCGAATTTTTAATCTGAGTTTTTTTTCCAACAAATGAATCGACAGACTAAACTATGACTTTTTTCATTAAAATTTTCGACATTCTATACTATGACATTTTTTTACGAATATTTGACGACTTTTTTCATGAAAATTTTCGAAAAAATTGTAATAGTGTAGAATGTCGAAAATTTTCATGAAAACGGGCATAGTATAGTCTGTCGATTCATTTGGTGGAAAAAAAACTCAGTTTAAATTTTCGTCAATTTTCATGAAAAGTCATACTATAGTATGACTTTTTCATGAAAATGTAAAAAATTCGAAACATTAAATTTTTAATTTTCAAAAATACTAATATATTTTTCATGAAAATGTCGAAATTTTAAATGATTTTTTTCAAAAGAATATTACTTTTTTCATAAAATTTAGAAATTTATAAATGTCGAAATTTTTTGAATATTGACGACTTTTTTATAAAAATTGTAAAAAATTTAATAGTAAGTTTGTGAAATTTTTGAAAAGATATAATTTCGATTATTTGGGAAAAAACATTTAAATTTTCGAAATTTTTGAAAATGTCATATTGTATGATTTTCATAAATTTTGAAAAAAAAGTCAAAATTCAGTTAATTTTCGACAAATCATGAAATATACTTTAAATATTTCGAAAATTTTAAGATTTTTATAAAATATCAATTTATGACTTTTTTCTAAAATTTTCAATTTATATACATTTTTTTACAATTTTCACTTTTTACATTAAAATTTTCGAAAATATTCGTAAAAAATTATGTGTAAAATGAAAATTTTCATAAACGGCATAGTATGTCCGAATATTTGGTGAAAAAAAACTAGTTTAATTTTCTAATTTTCTGAAAAGTCATACTATAGTATGAATTTTTCATGAAAATTCATTAAACTTTGTTATTTCCGCAAAAATCAAGATAATATGCAAATTTTCATGAAAATTTCAATTATATATGACATTTTTTAAAAATTTGAGATTTTTTCTGAAAATTTTCGAAAAAATCTATATATGACTTTTCGAAAATTTTCATGAAAACTAATAGTTTCGATTCATTTGGTGGAAAAAAAACTCAGTTTAAATTTTCGTCAATTTTCATGAAAAGTCATACTATAGTATGACTTTTTCATGAAAATGTCGAAATTTTAAACTGAGTTTTTTTTCCAACAAATGAATCGACAGACTATACTATGCCTTTTTTCATTAAAATTTTCGACATTCTATACTATGACATTTTTTTACGAATATTTGGACGACTTTTTTCATGAAAATATTCGTAATAAATTGTAATAGTATAGAATGTCGAAAATTTTCATGAAAACAGGCATAGTATAGTCTGTCGATAATTTGGTGGAAAAAAAACTCAGTTTAAATTTTCGTCAATTTTCATGAAAAGTCATACTATAGTATGACTTTTTCATGAAAATGTCGGAAAAAAAAATTCAGAAACTCAGTTTAAATTTTCGTCAATTTTCATGAAAAGTCATACTATAGTATGACTTTTTCATGAAAATGTCGAAATTTTAAACTGAGTTTTTTTTCCACCAAATGAATCGACAGACTATACTATGCCTTTTTTCATTAAAATTTTCGACATTCTATACTATGACATTTTTTTACGAATATTTTGACGACTTTTTTCATGAAAATATTCGTAAAAAATTGTAATAGTATAGAATGTCGAAAATTTTCATGAAAACGGGCATAGTATAGTCTGTCGATTAATTTGGTGGAAAAAAAACTCAGTTTAAATTTTCGTCAATTTTCATGAAAAGTCATACTATAGTATGACTTTTTCATGAAAATGTCGAAATTTTAAACTGAGTTTTTTTAAACGTCAATTTTCATGAAAAGTCATACTATAGTATGACTTTTTCATGAAAATGTCGAAATTTTAAACTGAGTTTTTTTTCCACCAAATGAATCGACAGACTATACTATGCATTTTTTCATTAAAATTTTCGACATTCTATACTATGACATTTTTTTTACGACATATGTTTTTGACGACTTTTCATGAAAATTTTCGAAAATATTCGTAAAAAATTGTCATAGTATAGAATGTCGAAAATTTTCATGAAAACAGGCATAGTATAGTCTGTCGATTAATTTGGTGGAAAAAAAACTCAGTTTAAATTTTCGTCAATTTTCATGAAAAGTCATACTATAGTATGACTTTTTCATGAAAATGTCGAATTTTTAATCTGAGTTTTTTTTCCACCAAATGAATCGACAGACTATACTATGCCTTTTTTCATTAAAATTTTCGACATTCTATACTATGACATTTTTTTACGAATATTTGACGACTTTTTTCATGAAAATATTCGAAAAAATTGTAATAGTATAGAATGTCGAAAATTTTCATGAAAACGGGCATAGTATAGTCTGTCGATTAATTTGGTGGAAAAAAAACTCAGTTTAAATTTTCGTCAATTTTCATGAAAAGTCATACTATAGTATGACTTTTTCATGAAAATGTCGAAATTTTAAACTGAGTTTTTTTTCCACCAAATGAATCGACAGACTATACTATGCCTTTTTTCATTAAAATTTTCGACATTCTATACTATGACATTTTTTTACGAATATTTGACGACTTTTTTCATGAAAATATTCGTAAAAAATTGTAATAGTATAGAATGTCGAAAATTTTCATGAAAACGGGCATAGTATAGTCTGTCGATTAATTTGGTGGAAAAAAAACTCAGTTTAAATTTTCGTCAATTTTCATGAAAAGTCATACTATAGTATGACTTTTTCATGAAAATGTCGAAATTTTAAACTGAGTTTTTTTTCCACCAAATGAATCGACAGACTATACTATGCCTTTTTTCATTAAAATTTTCGACATTCTATACTATGACATTTTTTTACGAATATTTGATGACTTTTTTCATGAAAATATTCGAAAATATTCGTAAAAAATTGTAATAGTATAGAATGTCGAAAATTTTCATGAAAACGGGCATAGTATAGTCTGTCGATTAATTTGGTGGAAAAAAAACTCAGTTTAAATTTTCGTCAATTTTCATGAAAAGTCATACTATAGTATGACTTTTTCATGAAAATGTCGAAATTTTAAACTGAGTTTTTTTTCCACCAAATGAATCGACAGACTATACTATGCCTTTTTTCATTAAAATTTTCGACATTCTATACTATGACATTTTTTTACGAATATTTTTGACGACTTTTTTCATGAAAATTTTCGAAAATATTCGTAAAAAATTGTAATAGTGTAGAATGTCGAAAATTTTCATGAAAACGGGCATAGTATAGTCTGTCGATTCATTTGGTGGAAAAAAAACTCAGTTTAAATTTTCGTCAATTTTCATGAAAAGTCATACTATAGTATGACTTTTTCATGAAAATGTCGAAATTTTAAACTGAGTTTTTTTTCCACCAAATGAATCGACAGACTATACTATGCCTTTTTTCATTAAAATTTTCGACATTCTATACTATGACATTTTTTTACGAATATTTTGATGACTTTTTTCATGAAAATTTTCGAAAATATTCGTAAAAAATTGTAATAGTATAGAATGTCGAAAATTTTCATGAAAACGGGCATAGTAGTCTGTCGATTAATTTGGTGGAAAAAAAACTCAGTTTAAATTTTCGTTAATTTTCATGAAAAGTCATACTATAGTATGACTTTTTCATGAAAATGTCGAAATTTTAAACTGAGTTTTTTTTCCACCAAATTAATCGACAGACTATACTATGCCCGTTTTCATGAAAATTTTCGACATTCTATACTATTACAATTTTTTACGAATTCAATTTTCATGAAAAAGTCATACTATAGTATGACTTTCCATGAAAATTGACGAAATTTTAAACTGATTTTTTTTTCCACCAAATGAATCGACAGACTATACTATGCCTTTTTTCATTAAAATTTTCGACATTCTATACTATGACATTTTTTTACGAATATTTGACGACTTTTTTCATGAAAATTTTCGAAAATATTCGTAAAAAAATGTCATAGTATAGAATGTCGAAAATTTTCATGAAAACGGGCATAGTATAGTCTGTCGATTAATTTGGTGGAAAAAAAACTCAGTTTAAATTTTCGTCAATTTTCATGAAAAGTCATACTATAGTATGACTTTTTCATGAAAATGTCGAAATTTTAAACTGAGTTTTTTTTCCACCAAATGAATCGACAGACTATACTATGCCTTTTTTCATTAAAATTTTCGACATTCTATACTATGACATTTTTTTACGAATATTTTTGACGACTTTTTTCATGAAAATTTTCGAAAATATTCGTAAAAAATTGTAATAGTATAGAATGTCGAAAATTTTCATGAAAACGGGCATAGTATAGTCTGTCGATTAATTTGGTGGAAAAAAAACTCAGTTTAAATTTTCGTCAATTTTCATGAAAAGTCATACTATAGTATGACTTTTTCATGAAAATGTCGAAATTTTAAACTGAGTTTTTTTTCCACCAAATTAATCGACAGACTATACTATGCCTTTTTTCATGAAAATTTTCGACATTCTATACTATGACATTTTTTTACGAATATTTACGACTTTTTTCATGAAAATTTTCGAAAATATTCGTAAAAAATTGTAATAGTATAGAATGTCGAAAATGTTCATGAAAACGGGCATAGTATAGTCTGTCGATTAATTTGGTGGAAAAAAAACTCAGTTTAAATTTTCGTCAATTTTCATGAAAAGTCATACTATAGTATGACTTTTTCATGAAAATGTCGAAATTTTAAACTGAGTTTTTTTTCCACCAAATGAATCGACAGACTATACTATGCCTTTTTTCATTAAAATTTTCGACATTCTATACTATGACATTTTTTTACGAATATTTTTGACGACTTTTTTCATGAAAATTTTCGAAAATATTCGTAAAAAATTGTAATAGTATAGAATGTCGAAAATTTTCATGAAAACGGGCATAGTATAGTCTGTCGATTCATTTGGTGGAAAAAAAACTCAGTTTAAATTTTCGTCAATTTTCATGAAAAGTCATACTATAGTATGACTTTTTCATGAAAATGTCGAAATTTTAAACTGAGTTTTTTTTCCACCAAATGAATCGACAGACTATACTATGCCTTTTTTCATTAAAATTTTCGACATTCTATACTATGACATGTTTTTACGAATATTTTTGACGACTTTTTTCATGAAAATTTTCGAAAATATTCGTAAAAAATTGTAATAGTATAGAATGTCGAAAATTTTCATGAAAACGGGCATAGTATAGTCTGTCGATTAATTTGGTGGAAAAAAAACTCAGTTTAAATTTTCGTCAATTTTCATGAAAAGTCATACTATAGTATGACTTTTTCATGAAAATGTCGAAATTTTAAACTGAGTTTTTTTTCCACCAAATGAATCGACAGACTATACTATGCCTTTTTTCATTAAAATTTTCGACATTCTATACTATGACATTTTTTTACGAATATTTTTGACGACTTTTTTCATGAAAATTTTCGAAAATATTCGTAAAAAATTGTAATAGTATAGAATGTCGAAAATTTTCATGAAAACAGGCATAGTATAGTCTGTCGATTAATTTGGTGGAAAAAAAACTCAGTTTAAATTTTCGTCAATTTTCATGAAAAGTCATACTATAGTATGACTTTTTCATGAAAATGTCGAAATTTTAAACTGAGTTTTTTTTCCACCAAATGAATCGACAGACTATACTATGCCTTTTTTCATTAAAATTTTCGACATTCTATACTATGACATTTTTTTACGAATATTTTTGACGACTTTTTTCATGAAAATTTTCGAAAATATTCGTAAAAATGTAGTAGAATGTCGAAAATTTTCATGAAAACGGGCATAGTATAGTCTGTCGATTAATTTGGTGGAAAAAAAACTCAGTTTAAATTTTCGTCAATTTTCATGAAAAGTCATACTATAGTATGACTTTTTCATGAAAATGTCGAAATTTTAAACTGAGTTTTTTTTCCACCAAATGAATCGACAGACTATACTATGCCTTTTTTCATTAAAATTATCGACATTCTATACTATGACATGTTTTTACGAATATTTGACGACTTTTTTCATGAAAATTTTCGAAAATATTCGTAAAAAATTGTAATAGTATAGAATGTCGAAAATTTTCATGAAAACGGGCATAGTATAGTCTGTCGATTAATTTGGTGGAAAAAAAACTCAGTTTAAATTTTCGTCAATTTTCATGAAAAGTCATACTATAGTATGACTTTTTCATGAAAATGTCGAAATTTTAAACTGAGTTTTTTTTCCACCAAATGAATCGACAGACTATACTATGCCTTTTTTCATTAAAATTTTCGACATTCTATACTATGACATTTTTTTACGAATATTTTTGACGACTTTTTTCATGAAAATTTTCGAAAAAATTGTAATAGTGTAGAATGTCGAAAATTTTCATGAAAACGGGCATAGTATAGTCTGTCGATTCATTTGGTGGAAAAAAAACTCAGTTTAAATTTTCGTCAATTTTCATGAAAAGTCATACTATAGTATGACTTTTTCATGAAAATGTCGAATTTTTAATCTGAGTTTTTTTTCCACCAAATGAATCGACAGACTATACTATGCCTTTTTTCATTAAAATTTTCGACATTCTATACTATGACATTTTTTTACGAATATTTTGACGACTTTTTTCATGAAAATTTTCGAAAATATTCGTAAAAAAATGTCATAGTATAGAATGTCGAAAATTTTCATGAAAACGGGCATAGTATAGTCTGTCGATTAATTTGGTGGAAAAAAAACTCAGTTTAAATTTTCGTCAATTTTCATGAAAAGTCATACTATAGTATGACTTTTTAATTAAAATGTCGAAATTTTAAACTGAGTTTTTTTACCACCAAATGAATCGACAGACTATACTATGCCTTTTTTCATTAAAATTTTCGACATTCTATACTATGACATTTTTTTACGAATATTTTGACGACTTTTTTCATGAAAATTTTCGAAAATATTCGTAAAAAATTGTAATAGTCTAGAATGTCGAAAATTTTCATGAAAACGGGCATAGTATAGTCTGTCGATTAATTTGGTGGAAAAAAAACTCAGTTTAAATTTTCGTCAATTTTCATGAAAAGTCATACTATAGTATGACTTTTTCATGAAAATGTCGAAATTTTAAACTGAGTTTTTTTTCCACCAAATGAATCGACAGACTATACTATGCCTTTTTTCATTAAAATTTTCGACATTCTATACTATGACATTTTTTTACGAATATTTTTGACGACTTTTTTCATGAAAATTTTCGAAAATATTCGTAAAAAATGTCATAGTATAGAATGTCGAAAATTTTCATGAAAACGGGCATAGTATAGTCTGTCGATTCATTTGGTGGAAAAAAAACTCAGTTTAAATTTTCGTCAATTTTCATGAAAAGTCATACTATAGTATGACTTTTTCATGAAAATGTCGAAATTTTAAACTGAGTTTTTTTTCCACCAAATGAATCGACAGACTATACTATGCCTTTTTTCATTAAAATTTTCGACATTCTATACTATGACATTTTTTTACGAATATTTTTGACGACTTTTTTCATGAAAATTTTCGAAAATATTCGTAAAAAATTGTAATAGTGTAGAATGTCGAAAATTTTCAGGAAAACGGGCATAGTATAGTCTGTCGATTCATTTGGTGGAAAAAAAACTCAGTTTAAATTTTCGTCAATTTTCATGAAAAGTCATACTATAGTATGACTTTTTCATGAAAATGTCGAAATTTTAAACTGAGTTTTTTTTCCACCAAATGAATCGACAGACTATACTATGCCTTTTTTCATTAAAATTTTCGACATTCTATACTATGACATTTTTTTACGAATATTTGATGACTTTTTTCATGAAAATATTCGAAAATATTCGTAAAAAATTGTAATAGTATAGAATGTCGAAAATTTTCATGAAAACGGGCATAGTATAGTCTGTCGATTAATTTGGTGGAAAAAAAACTCAGTTTAAATTTTCGTCAATTTTCATGAAAAGTCATACTATAGTATGACTTTTTCATGAAAATGTCGAAATTTTAAACTGAGTTTTTTTTCCACCAAATGAATCGACAGACTATACTATGCCTTTTTTCATTAAAATTTTCGACATTCTATACTATGACATTTTTTTACGAATATTTTGACGACTTTTTTCATGAAAATTTTCGAAAATATTCGTAAAAAAATGTCATAGTATAGAATGTCGAAAATTTTCATGAAAACGGGCATAGTATAGTCTGTCGATTCATTTGGTGGAAAAAAAACTCAGTTTAAATTTTCGTCAATTTTCATGAAAAGTCATACTATAGTATGACTTTTTCATGAAAATGTCGAAATTTTAAACTGAGTTTTTTTTCCACCAAATGAATCGACAGACTATACTATGCCTTTTTTCATTAAAATTTTCGACATTCTATACTATGACATGTTTTTACGAATATTTTGACGACTTTTTTCATGAAAATTTTCGAAAATATTCGTAAAAAATTGTAATAGTATAGAATGTCGAAAATTTTCATGAAAACGGGCATAGTATAGTCTGTCGATTAATTTGGTGGAAAAAAAACTCAGTTTAAATTTTCGTCAATTTTCATGAAAAGTCATACTATAGTATGACTTTTTCATGAAAATGTCGAAATTTTAAACTGAGTTTTTTTTCCACCAAATGAATCGACAGACTATACTATGCCTTTTTTCATTAAAATTTTCGACATTCTATACTATGACATTTTTTTACGAATATTTTTGACGACTTTTTTCATGAAAATTTTCGAAAATATTCGTAAAAAATTGTAATAGTATAGAATGTCGAAAATTTTCATGAAAACAGGCATAGTATAGTCTGTCGATTAATTTGGTGGAAAAAAAACTCAGTTTAAATTTTCGTCAATTTTCATGAAAAGTCATACTATAGTATGACTTTTTCATGAAAATGTCGAATTTTTAAACTGAGTTTTTTTTCCACCAAATGAATCGACAGACTATACTATGCCTTTTTTCATTAAAATTTTCGACATTCTATACTATGACATTTTTTTTCGAATATTTTCGACGACTTTTTTCATGAAAATTTTCGAAAATATTCGTAAAAAATTGTCATAGTATAGAATGTCGAAAATTTTCATGAAAACAGGCATAGTATAGTCTGTCGATTAATTTGGTGGAAAAAAAACTCAGTTTAAATTTTCGTCAATTTTCATGAAAAGTCATACTATAGTATGACTTTTTCATGAAAATGTCGAATTTTTAAACTGAGTTTTTTTTCCACCAAATGAATCGACAAACTATACTATGCCTTTTTTCATTAAAATTTTCGACATTCTATACTATGACATTTTTTTACGAATATTTTTGACGACTTTTTTCATGAAAATTTTCGAAAATATTCGTAAAAAATTGTCATAGTATAGAATGTCGAAAATTTTCATGAAAACAGGCATAGTATAGTCTGTCGATTAATTTGGTGGAAAAAAAATTCAGTTTAAATTTTCGTCAATTTTCATGAAAAGTCATACTATAGTATGACTTTTTCATGAAAATGTCGAAATTTTAAACTGAGTTTTTTTTCCACCAAATGAATCGACAGACTATACTATGCCTTTTTTCATTAAAATTTTCGACATTCTATACTATGACATTTTTTTACGAATATTTTGACGACTTTTTTCATGAAAATTTTCGAAAATATTCGTAAAAAATTGTCATAGTATAGAATGTCGAAAATTTTCATGAAAACAGGCATAGTATAGTCTGTCGATTAATTTGGTGGAAAAAAAACTCAGTTTAAATTTTCGTCAATTTTCATGAAAAGTCATACTATAGTATGACTTTTTCATGAAAATGTCGAAATTTTAAACTGAGTTTTTTTTCCACCAAATGAATCGACAGACTATACTATGCCTTTTTTCATTAAAATTTTCGACATTCTATACTATGACATTTTTTTACGAATATTTTCGACAGACTTTTTTCATGAAAATGTTCGAAAATATTCGTAAAAAATTGTAATAGTATAGAATGTCGAAAATTTTCATGAAAACAGGCATAGTATAGTCTGTCGATTAATTTGGTGGAAAAAAAACTCAGTTTAAATTTTCGTCAATTTTCATGAAAAGTCATACTATACTATGACTTTTTCATGAAAATGTCGAAATTTTAAACTGAGTTTTTTTTCCACCAAATGAATCGACAGACTATACTATGCCTTTTTTCATTAAAATTTTCGACATTCTATACTATGACATTTTTTTACGAATATTTTTGACGACTTTTTTCATGAAAATTTTCGAAAATATTCGTAAAAAAATGTCATAGTATAGAATGTCGAAAATTTTCATGAAAACAGGCATAGTATAGTCTGTCGATTAATTTGGTGGAAAAAAAACTCAGTTTAAATTTTCGTCAATTTTCATGAAAAGTCATACTATAGTATGACTTTTTCATGAAAATGTCGAAATTTTAAACTGAGTTTTTTTTCCACCAAATGAATCGACAGACTATACTATGCCTTTTTTCATTAAAATTTTCGACATTCTATACTATGACATTTTTTTACGAATATTTTGACGACTTTTTTCATGAAAATTTTCGAAAATATTCGTAAAAAATTGTCATAGTATAGAATGTCGAAAATTTTCATGAAAACAGGCATAGTATAGTCTGTCGATTAATTTGGTGGAAAAAAAACTCAGTTTAAATTTTCGTCAATTTTCATGAAAAGTCATACTATAGTATGACTTTTTCATGAAAATGTCGAAATTTTAAACTGAGTTTTTTTTCCACCAAATGAATCGACAGACTATACTATGCCTTTTTTCATTAAAATTTTCGACATTCTATACTATGACATTTTTTTACGAATATTTTTGACTGACTTTTTTCATGAAAATTTTCGAAAATATTCGTAAAAAATTGTCATAGTATAGAATGTCGAAAATTTTCATGAAAACAGGCATAGTATAGTCTGTCGATTAATTTGGTGGAAAAAAAACTCAGTTTAAATTTTCGTCAATTTTCATGAAAAGTCATACTATAGTATGACTTTTTCATGAAAATGTCGAAATTTTAAACTGAGTTTTTTTTCCACCAAATGAATCGACAGACTATACTATGCCTTTTTTCATTAAAATTTTCGACATTCTATACTATGACATTTTTTTACGAATATTTTGACGACTTTTTTCATGAAAATTTTCGAAAATATTCGTAAAAAATTGTCATAGTATAGAATGTCGAAAATTTTCATGAAAACAGGCATAGTATAGTCTGTCGATTAATTTGGTGGAAAAAAAACTCAGTTTAAATTTTCGTCAATTTTCATGAAAAGTCATACTATAGTATGACTTTTTCATGAAAATGTCGAAATTTTAAACTGAGTTTTTTTTCCACCAAATGAATCGACAGACTATACTATGCCTTTTTTCATTAAAATTTTCGACATTCTATACTATGACATTTTTTTACGAATATTTTTGACGACTTTTTTCATGAAAATTTTCGAAAATATTCGTAAAAAATTGTCATAGTATAGAATGTCGAAAATTTTCATGAAAACAGGCATAGTATAGTCTGTCGATTAATTTGGTGGAAAAAAAACTCAGTTTAAATTTTCGTCAATTTTCATGAAAAGTCATACTATAGTATGACTTTTTCATGAAAATGTCGAAATTTTAAACTGAGTTTTTTTTCCACCAAATGAATCGACAGACTATACTATGCCTTTTTTCATTAAAATTTTCGACATTCTATACTATGACATTTTTTTACGAATATTTTGACGACTTTTTTCATGAAAATTTTCGAAAATATTCGTAAAAAATTGTCATAGTATAGAATGTCGAAAATTTTCATGAAAACAGGCATAGTATAGTCTGTCGATTAATTTGGTGGAAAAAAAACTCAGTTTAAATTTTCGTCAATTTTCATGAAAAGTCATACTATAGTATGACTTTTTCATGAAAATGTCGAAATTTTAAACTGAGTTTTTTTTCCACCAAATGAATCGACAGACTATACTATGCCTTTTTTCATTAAAATTTTCGACATTCTATACTATGACATTTTTTTACGAATATTTTTGACGACTTTTTTCATGAAAATTTTCGAAAATATTCGTAAAAAATTGTCATAGTATAGAATGTCGAAAATTTTCATGAAAACAGGCATAGTATAGTCTGTCGATTAATTTGGTGGAAAAAAAACTCAGTTTAAATTTTCGTCAATTTTCATGAAAAGTCATACTATAGTATGACTTTTTCATGAAAATGTCGAAATTTTAAACTGAGTTTTTTTTCCACCAAATGAATCGACAGACTATACTATGCCTTTTTTCATTAAAATTTTCGACATTCTATACTATGACATTTTTTTACGAATATTTTTGACGACTTTTTTCATGAAAATTTTCGAAAATATTCGTAAAAAATTGTCATAGTATAGAATGTCGAAAATTTTCATGAAAACAGGCATAGTATAGTCTGTCGATTAATTTGGTGGAAAAAAAACTCAGTTTAAATTTTCGTCAATTTTCATGAAAAGTCATACTATAGTATGACTTTTTCATGAAAATGTCGAAATTTTAAACTGAGTTTTTTTTCCACCAAATGAATCGACAGACTATACTATGCCTTTTTTCATTAAAATTTTCGACATTCTATACTATGACATTTTTTTACGAATATTTTGACGACTTTTTTCATGAAAATTTTCGAAAATATTCGTAAAAAATTGTCATAGTATAGAATGTCGAAAATTTTCATGAAAACAGGCATAGTATAGTCTGTCGATTAATTTGGTGGAAAAAAAACTCAGTTTAAATTTTCGTCAATTTTCATGAAAAGTCATACTATAGTATGACTTTTTCATGAAAATGTCGAAATTTTAAACTGAGTTTTTTTTCCACCAAATGAATCGACAGACTATACTATGCCTTTTTTCATTAAAATTTTCGACATTCTATACTATGACATTTTTTTACGAATATTTTGACGACTTTTTTCATGAAAATTTTCGAAAATATTCGTAAAAAATTGTCATAGTATAGAATGTCGAAAATTTTCATGAAAACAGGCATAGTATAGTCTGTCGATTAATTTGGTGGAAAAAAAACTCAGTTTAAATTTTCGTCAATTTTCATGAAAAGTCATACTATAGTATGACTTTTTCATGAAAATGTCGAAATTTTAAACTGAGTTTTTTTTCCACCAAATGAATCGACAGACTATACTATGCCTTTTTTCATTAAAATTTTCGACATTCTATACTATGACATTTTTTTACGAATATTTTTGACGACTTTTTTCATGAAAATTTTCGAAAATATTCGTAAAAAATTGTCATAGTATAGAATGTCGAAAATTTTCATGAAAACAGGCATAGTATAGTCTGTCGATTAATTTGGTGGAAAAAAAACTCAGTTTAAATTTTCGTCAATTTTCATGAAAAGTCATACTATAGTATGACTTTTTCATGAAAATGTCGAAATTTTAAACTGAGTTTTTTTTCCACCAAATGAATCGACAGACTATACTATGCCTTTTTTCATTAAAATTTTCGACATTCTATACTATGACATTTTTTTACGAATATTTTCGACAGACTTTTTTCATGAAAATTTTCGAAAATATTCGTAAAAAATTGTCATAGTATATAATGTCGAAAATTTTCATGAAAACGGCATAGTATAGTCTGTCGATTAATTTGGTGGAAAAAAAACTCAGTTTAAATTTTCGTCAATTTTCATGAAAAGTCATACTATAGTATGACTTTTTCATGAAAATGTCGAAATTTTAAACTGAGTTTTTTTTCCACCAAATGAATCGACAGACTATACTATGCCTTTTTTCATTAAAATTTTCGACATTCTATACTATGACATTTTTTTACGAATATTTTGACGACTTTTTTCATGAAAATTTTCGAAAATATTCGTAAAAAATTGTCATAGTATAGAATGTCGAAAATTTTCATGAAAACAGGCATAGTATAGTCTGTCGATTCATTTGGTGGAAAAAAAACTCAGTTTAAATTTTCGTCAATTTTCATGAAAAGTCATACTATAGTATGACTTTTTCATGAAAATGTCGAAATTTTAAACTGAGTTTTTTTTCCACCAAATGAATCGACAGACTATACTATGCCTTTTTTCATTAAAATTTTCGACATTCTATACTATGACATTTTTTTACGAAATTAATTTTTTTATGAAAAATTTTTAAAAAACTTTTTAGTTAAAAGTCTTTTCATGAAAAAATTGCTTGAAATTTTAAAAAAAATGAAAATTTTTTTTCCAAAAAAAATGAAAATTTGAAAAAAAGTTTTTTTTTTTTTTCAAAAATTTTTAATTTTTAAAAGACTTTTTTTCTATTTTTCCTTTTTTTATAAAATTTTCGAAAAAATTTTAAAAAATGCATTTTTCGAAAATTTTTGAAAAAAAAAAAAAAAAAAAAAAAAAAAAAAAAAAAAAAAAAAAAAAAAAAAAAAAAAAAAAAAAAAAAAAAAAAAAAAAAAAAAAAAAAAAAAAAAAAAAAAAAAAAAAAAAAAAAAAAAAAAAAAAAAAAAAAAAAAAAAAAAAAAAAAAAAAAAAAAAAAAAAAAAAAAAAAAAAAAAAAAAAAAAAAAAAAAAAAAAAAAAAAAAAAAAAAAAAAAAAAAAAAAAAAAAAAAAAAAAAAAAAAAAAAAAAAAAAAAAAAAAAAAAAAAAAAAAAAAAAAAAAAAAAAAAAAAAAAAAAAAAAAAAAAAAAACCCCCCCCCCCCCCCCCCCCCCCCCCCCCCCCCCCCCCCCCCCCCCCCCCCCCCCCCCCCCCCCCCCCCCCCCCCCCCCCCCCCCCCCCCCCCCCCCCCCCCCCCCCCCCCCCCCCCCTGACGAAAACCCTTTTTTTTTAAAATTTTTTTTTAAAAAATTTTTTTTGAAATTTTAAATTTTTTTTGTTTTAAAAATTTAAAAAAAGTCATAGTATAGAATTGTTTTTTGAAAAAAATTTTCAAATTTTTAAAAAAAAAGGCCCTAAAAAAAATTTTTTAGTTTTTTTTTGTTTCG